>JAPXFQ010000557.1:1800000-2172500 GCA_028564705.1 Apricaphanius iberus
AATTTTTAGACACTCAAAAATATTTAGTTTACTTTGCATTTACTCAGGAATCTATCTTCAACTGTACAAAAATGGTTCAAATTACAAAATTACAGCTGATGGAAAATTTTGTTTTTAGATATGTTTTCCTTGATTTTTTTAAAGCAACTTTATTAATCAAAACTACATTCGTTAAATTATTAGTTTTTTATTCATAAAGAAATTATTACGTTTTGACCAATAAAATAATCTTCCATCTGACTTTTCCCCACATTTGTTACTGAGTGTTTCTTCACCTTTTTCTCATTGTCTAGATGAAGATAATACAGAGGGTAGAGGCTCTTATCCACGCCTCTCTGGTCCCGTGTCACTCTGCATTTAACTGTCACACCCTGCGGAGCTGGCTCCATCACAAACGTCTCCAAGTCGTCAAACTCAATCTCAGGGGAGGGAGATCTCTCCTGATTTTGAGACAAGGAGGTAGTATATTTTGCTGAGTGTATGCCATAACTAGAATCATCTTTTGTTTTTGAAAAAAAAAAAAACATCTCGGGAATTCAAGCTACCTTTTTCTTCTTTCCTTTGCCTTTCTTCTTCTTAGACTTTTCTTCTTTCTCCGAATCAGATTCATCACTCTCCTTTACCTTTCCTGTAGGAGAACATAAATATCTCATGTACTGATCAAACACGAACAGTGGAAGTATTATAATGCTAACTTGCCTTTTTTCTTTGTCTTTTTGTCCTTCTCCTTATCTGCTGTTGTCTGAAACATAGATGCCGATCCAGCGGTAGATTTTTTCTTTGATTTTGATGTCTTTGTCTCCTCTTCACTGTCATCGCTCTCTGACTTGGCAGCTGATCAGGAAACAGGGATCTTAGTTAAATTCCATGGATTTGAAAAAACAAACGTCTATATGAGTACACCCATAAGAACAAGTAATTCATATGATATAAAATTGAAAACAGTTGTTTACAGATTGTACCCAGCATAAGAAGATATCTAAACTTTTTCCTCATGACCTGGTATAAAATAAGACATTTTCTGTTATAGGTCAGTTAGAATCACTGAAATTGCTTGTATTTGTTAATTGCTAAAATAATAGTAGTAACCATTTTATTTTCTTTAAAGTCAGAAGCTTAGATATATTTCCTCAGTATTCGGCAGCATTACCTTTAAATTATACCTGCTGTCACGGCACCCATCCCTGCTGGACCAAAGCAACCCCACTGCATGAAGCTGCCACTCCCGTACCTCACTGCTGGGTTTGCGTGCTTAGGCTTCCAATGTTCATTGGGGCCACACTCTTCTATTTTAGTTGCAACTGACCAAAGGACATGTCACTAAAGCTGAGGTCTTTGACCACGTATTTATCAATAATTATTCTGCTGTTTTTATGTTTCTTTTTGGAGTTATGGCTTTCTCTCTGCTAAGTAGCCCTTCATCTCATGTTGGTACAGTAGTTTCTGTCCTGGGGTTAGTAAAAATGTTTTGCACCAAAATTTATTCGTCTCTGGCTCACAAAAGTGTTTGAGCAGATTTAGAACCTATTTGCCCCTGGGAATCAAACTCCAGGAATTATCTAGGCTGGTGGAGGTGCACATCTATTTTCCAGATTTCTTGGTTGATGTCATTTGATTTGATCTTAGAAGCTTATAAGACCTTTTGAATTTGAAGAAATTAATAAAAGTTATCTAAAAACCCTCTCTTGTTATACTGACCCTTAGTAAAAAGAAATAGTTGTGTTAATCCTACCTGACCTGAAACAGACAGTGAAGAAAAAATATTTTATAGTTCTTTATGTACAATATATGTAAGATGTTCAATTTCGGCTGTATAAAGAGTTACACCAAACACTGAATATGAAGAGAAGACATTTCAAAATTGTATGATTGGTACGGTAAGAAAGTAAAGTAAAATAATAATTAATTACCTTTCTTTTTGCTTTTAGATTCTTTGTCCCCATTTATCATAAACATTGATGCTGGTTCTTTCTTCTTGTCCTTGTCTTTGTCCTTTGACTTTGACTTTTTGTCTTTGCCATCAGAATCTTTGTCCTCTGTGAATATAAAAAACAGTGTACTGGTGTGCATAAAAAAATACCCAAGAAATTGATAATTGAGAGAAGATTATCTGGAAAATAACCACAGAGGATAATAATCCATCTTTTTAAAGAGCCAAATAATAAAACGCTCATCCGTTTTGTAAAACACAGAGGGATTGGAGAATGTTGTTGAGTTAGTTCCAAACCATCCAATGTACAATCAGTAACATTTTGAGGCTGGGACAGATGTGTAACGGCAGAAGTAATTAGGAGCATAAAATCTTGATTTTGCATGCACTCAGTTTGACATCTGTTTTTGCTGCTTCTTCAAGCTGTTTTGTCGTATTAAATAATTTCAGAAATGCAAAAAGTACTTAGGCTTAACTGGTATTTGACCATATTTAGATGTCAAATGTCTCAGTGGCGTTTCACGGTTTTGTTTATGGGCAAATTGTTTAGATAACCGATTAAATGGTCAGTTGTTACATGAGGAAGTAGTTTTGCTTGTTTTGTATGCCAAAGTCACAAGTTGCTGAGTCTCAGAAAGCAACGCTTATTGGAAGAATTCAAAACTCCCGAAGACTTGCACCTTCAATACCTCGATTACACCCACAGTGCTGTTACTGTAATAATTGCTCCAAAAATCAACAAATCAACAAACCTAACAAATTAATTCTTAAAGCTCACTGTGTTTTGTGTGTGACATTAAAAGTAACAAGGTAAGAGAGATTCAGGACTGAAAGCTCTTAAACTGGCAGTATTTATTTTAAGAAATCCTCTTAATTTGTTTTTGCCTAATTAGAAAATAAAATGTTTTCATCAAACAATTCCCAGTTGAAATGTATACGTGTATTTGATCGAGGTCGTACTATATCATCAACTAAGATACGTTTTCAAGGATTTTAAAATTATCACTGCGATGTTTTGATTTCCTGTGAAATCCTTTATCGCTGAAGAAGCTGCATTGGCCCTTGTTGAATCGCAATCACGTATCCTATAAACAGGATACACCAAGGTAGTGTTTTCTCTTAAGCTTTGCTAGATAGCAGCTAGTTGTTTCCTGTTTTCAAAAAGGTTCAAAATATCAGAACTAATCTTTCAAAATTGATTGTGGAAAGCATTGAAATACAAAATGACAGTTGAAGTTCATCCAACAAAAATTTGCATTTTTACTTCTAAGATTTAAGAACTGCTTTGGGATACTTTAGGATGTGGACCAGCCGAAGGCCACACCAGGTCCTACTTAGGTGAGCTAAGAAGAAGAGGGTTGCTCTACAAATCACTCAAAGGCCCCCCAAAAATGGACGGAATAACGGGAACAATTTTAGAAGCTACTTTCAGATGGGTTGGAATTTTTTCTTCATATTAACACGAACCATCATGAGTGTTTCTAACACTTTTTTAGTCTATCATGGAAAGAGTTCAGGCTGTTTTTAAGTAAGGGTCAATACTGAATGTTTCAGTATGTAAACATGATAGCAAATTTAAAAACAAGCTGAACAATGTCAATCAAATATTTGATGCATCCACAGTAAGGACTGACCACCTTTAGGTTTTAAGTTTGGATTGAGTGGATCACCTTGGAAAATAAGTACACTTATTTTGAAACCGGGGGGAAAAAAGCAAACACTAAATCAATAGAAAGATTTTAAAACCAGAGTTATTTGACAATGCCCTTTAGCACCAGTTACATAATGAGGTTTACTGTTTTTGGAAAGCTGTAAGAATGATTGATCCAGACCAACATAAATTACAAGAGAGGATAAAAGCAGGGACAACCTTCTCAAGATCTGAAGAAAAGGCTTAAGTTTAGCACCAACTCTCCGTCAGAAAGGCCGAATTTTATAACAGCTCTAATCCTTACTGTGCACAGTGTCCTTTAGAAGACATGAAACAAAAAGAACAGAGGGGATTATCCAAAACCAAATAAGTTCTTTCTCAAATTTCTTTAAGGTGCAGAAAGTTTAGATTTGTTAGAGTCTTAATTTCTGTCAGATTGTTCAGTAGGGGTGTTATTGCATTACTGTTTTTGTTTTCGTTTTTACCCAACCAGGAAATAGGACTGAATTTCATCTGCAAGACAACCAGTAAGGAATAGCTGTTACTACAAACAAATGTATATCTATGCCAGCATCCACTGATTCTTCAGCGCTTGGGGGAAATGATCTTAACCTCCAAAGATTATCATAGTTAATATCAGTTAATGTCATTAATTTAGTATTCCAAATGTTTTCATTAAAATTGACGGTGAGAGTCTCTTGATTATAGATTTAAATTTAGAAACTATATCTGTTGCTAAAGTGCAAGAAAATAAATAAAACTCACTCAAAGTTTGAGCTACTGTTATATAGCTAGCTCAACTAAGTGCTTACATAATCTTTGTTTTGAACTGTTTTGCGAAGCATGAAGTCTTGCTTTCATTTAAAGTACAGGCCCAGAAACACAAGTCCATGCACGTTTTCTCTAGAAACTGATGCCAGCTCTATAATCAAGGAGGGTAAACTACGTTTAAGAGTGAGATGTCTGGAGATGTTTCAAACAAATTCATATTAACAATAAACAACAGTTAAGGCAATATAATATCAGTAATAAACTCCACTACGTAGAGTTGGGAGTTTGAAATTAAACATTTAAAGTGTCATCATTTTGCTAAGCAAAGCAATGCAAAGCGGGGATTGGCAATGGTGACACACAAAGATCAGCCTTTTTGTTTCTCAGTCTGCAGTCTAAAAAGGTTTGAGATTCCAGCAATGTAGGGCAGCAGTGGAGAAGAGATGGCTGAATATGGAATGCCAAAAAAGGTTATAGTTTGTACATGTTAAAAATCATGGTAGTTTATAAAAAAATATAGAAACCCAAACTCATATAGCCAAACCGTTGCTAAATCAGGTGCACTGGGGGCAAACAACACAAATACACCACACATCTTTCAAATCAAATGAGTGGTGAAAAAACGCTCGCCTGGTGATTATTAGGTCGAATTAATATGCAATAATGATATTTTTAGAAAGTGTTACATCATATATAGCCTCGAATTTACCAGCCGTAAGGGCCAAATCTTTATTTCAACAGTTTAAAATTTTAGAATACGCAGACCTGATTAAATTAATCTACGTTTCATTTGTTTGTTTCACCATTAAAGGGCAAAGAAAATAACTAATATAGAGATTTTATTTTTTTCTATAAATAAGAAACTCTAAACTTTGGATTTATTGGATGGATCATCTGGGAATCCTGATAATTTTTTTATTTTTATTAAACCAGTTTTTTTAATCATATGATATAAGAAGATCAACATTTTCAAAATAATTTAGTATTAGCAACTGTTAAAGTATCTCTTTTCAAAAAGTCATCTTTGGTTTGTGTCATATTTTATTTCGAATTTCCACTGCTGATCAGCAGGGTGTAATCCACAACATTACACGCTGTTGCTTTTGCAGCAACACAGCATTTCAACTCACTCACTATTACACAATAAAATAATCTGATCCTTTTACCTGCAGTCTGGTCACATAACTGTTGTTTTAATCACATTAATGCCTTGGACTGCACTGAGTTTATAATTTAGTTGGGTCGACTCACAGCTAGAAGATTCTGGGTTCTCTCCAGTTTTCTAAAGAGACGGTTAAGCTGTGATTAGACGTGGTAACAGGGGTGAGTATCTACTTTAGTCTTTTAAGAGATATGTATACCTGACAAGACCATGTTAGACTGTCTCAATTATTTCTTAATTGTTACTTGTAGACAAAAAGTTGGCAAAAATTAAAAGAAAGCAACAACCTTTTTTGGTATGCCTTTGTTCAAAAGTTACACGTTGACATATTGAAATGATAAAATCTTAATCATGAGGTTACTGTAACAAATTATCATGCAACATATTTTTGATGTATTGCACAGTTACGATTTTTTTTGCTTCTAATACATAAAAATTGTATAATTTTTGTAAATAACTAATACATCCAAAATATGCTGGGGAGATTTTAATCACTTAATGCTTTATTATACCTTTAGATTTAGATTTTTTCTCCTTGGCAGTACTTGCAGATGGTGAACTCTCCTTTGTTGTTTTTTTCTTTGTTTTCTTTTTTGGGGTATCATCCTCCTCATCATCATCATCTTCAGTGTCTGAGGCTAGAGAAAAGCAATTATTTATCATTTAAACCTTAGATTGAAACATTAATTTCCAAACATAATTTGATCATAGCGATGATTTAAACTGTGAAGTTTACAAATATTTCAAACCATCGTAACAAAATCTCCTGTCTGGATACCACCATTCTGACTAACCACAATGAGCATAATAATAACTCACCTTTCTTCTTTTTTGGAGCACTTTTGGCTTTCTTTTTTGGCTCTTTCTCTTTTTCTTTCTCAGGTTCCGCTTTGTCTTTTTCAGGTTTCTTTTTCTTTACTTTTTTTACACCTATAAAATTCACACGTTATAAAACTGTAACTAATGTTAGATCAGCTGCACAACATTTTTTTCTGTTTTAAATCTTTTTTGTAGAAATAGCTGAAATAATCCTCACTTTGGATGGTGGAGGTGTCATCTTCCGCTATGTCTTCACTCTTCTTTGTCTTGGTTTTTTTAGGTTTGGTGTCACTTCCATTTAACTTGGTTTCGGGGGTGCCGTTGGCCTGCTCTTTCTTCTTTTTTGGTTTCTTTAAATTTTCTGCTGATAAACCTCAGTTAGACTTTTGAAACTGTAGCAGAATTACATTTGAAGTGAGAAACTACAGCCTACTAATGCTAAACTATCTAAAAAATAGTTATTCAAAATAGTATCCAAAACTCACCATTACAAAGTCAGATGTTATGAAAAGCAAAAGAAGAAGGAAGCAAAATTAAGAGAATATCAACATATCAATCTTGGCTTCCCACTAAATACTAGGAGAAATCTAAAATACACACATCCAGTTGATTGACCAATATATTTACTGCACTTTAAGCATTAGCTTTAATTTTAGAAGTGATGTAATATACAAGCTCAGGTTTTCAGTACAAATAGCTCCTGACGTAATGCCTGGATCTGAGAGAAGATTTTTTACTGGCAAAAGTGGAAATACTAAATTATCTCATCACATTTTGATTTGATTTAGTTAAACATTCTCATTTGATGTAGAATTTAAAAAAAGTCCAAGTATCAGTATTATGTGTGGTGTTGTGTTTTCTTAAGAACCATCCAAATCTTTGTATTTTAATGATTTCCAAAATAACCCACTGTAAGAACTCAAAGACTAAATTACCCTTTGACCTCTTTTGACATTTTACTTTTTTATACAGTCACTTTTATATTTGATAATATATATTTTTTAATTGTTCTGATGATCACGTACCCAAATTTTTCTTCTTTCTGAACATTGTGACTGTATTATAACAGGAGCTTTGCACCAAATAACTCGTACAACATGTCACAGTGTTACAAGGAGCCAGGTCAGTGTGATTGCAGCCGGCGGAAACACAGGAGGTAATCCTATTAGATCCAGATTCTGCATTCAATGAGACTATTTGTGTCTGCAGAAATTTCAAATTCAGAGTGATGTGAAATGTGCTCCAAAGTGACATTTGTCATATTGTAATGAATTGTTGCAACCCAGTAGTTTTGAACTGACACAGCAAATTAAAGGCAATCTGTCCATTCTAAATAAACATGCTACTTATGTCAGTGTCAAGATTTTAATTGTACCTTCAGATGAATAGGACATTTAAAGAAGGCAAATAAATAATACTTTTGTTTTGTTCCAATCAAACCAAATTAATTAATTCTTTAAATATTATTTTAATTAATTATTTGATCTATTTTCAAAAATGTTCTTAATCTTCATTACATCACTTAGTAATGTCTTGTTTTCTGCTTTTCTGCTTTGTTTGTACTTGCATAGCATACCACAATGATGCTTGATTTGCATTATTAGATTCCCCCCCCCCTTTGTGCAACCATTCCCTCATAATTAAACCCAAATAAAAATGGTCCAGTACTAAAGTAAGCCATTTATGTTTGCAGTGATAATTTAAAGAAGTGTTAAACTTTAATCCCTTTAGTAAATTATGTTTATTCACTGGTTTAAAAAAAAAAATCTGACTTTATCATAATAACACACAATTATTATCACAGACATAAATAAAAGATACAATATTTTAAATGAAATGACTTTGAAACAGAAACAACATATATATTCCCGATTAAAATCAAATGAACACACTGTAAAATGATGAGGAAATAACCATCTGTTCCGGTTTAAATTAAAGAAATGTATTTACAATATGTATGTTAAAAAAAGCGAAGAAATGTTAAACTAGCCTTACCTTTTCTGCAGACATGGCTTTCTCTCCAAACTAAGATTCACTTTTGCGTCTTTTCAAAGGGATAGAATGTAGTAAAAGCAGGCTTCTCGCAAAGATAATAAAAGAATGAGAAAGCCCCGAAGTCACTGTGGTGTCTCCATCAGCAGAAAGTTGCTAATAGGATTTATGTGTGAAGCCATCTGCTCTGCAAGAAACACGTCAACAGGAGAAACCAAGGCAGCCTAGGGAGTAGGGATGAGAGTTGTTTGTCATGTAGGTTGATATTCAGAAGTAGAAATGTACTCCCTCCTTCCAGGATAAGGCTGCAGCTTCTGCTTAAACCAACAATCTCAGAAAAAAACAACAGGGGACAATGACAGAGCTAAAGGACCTGGTTCAATATTTTCTGAGCAGAAATTTTCATTTTAAATTTTTTTCTCTTAGTGGCAAATATTTAAAGCCAATTCTGAAAACCTGCATGCATAAACTTAACTGGATGAAGAAAATTTTAGTGGTTTCCTGCGCTGGATTGACTCTGTGACATGCATTTACGGAAGGCAAGAGCATATAACGGGGCAAGGATTACAAGAGACTGAAGGGGTGTCCTCATTCTTAGGAGGTCATCGTCCTGTAGTTGTCTTCAATATGTGTTTTGCTGCAGGATTAAATGTCATTATTTACAGATTTGTACTTTTAGAATTTACAATAGATAGATTTTAAATCTCTGCAAATAGAAGATTAGCCTGCTTGTAGACAGCAAGTGTCTTTCTTAAATGAATAGGTCAGGTTGATCACGGTGAGTGTGCTTAAGTAGGTCTTGTCTGACAGCAACACATTCTGTTTAGACTTCGCTTGGATCTTATTGGTTAAGATTAAGCAACACTTGGCTGGGACCAGTGGAAAGAGGGTGTGGTGAGGCGTTGATGCTCATTCAAAAAAACCACAAGGCCTTACAAGTGATGGAAGGCATAAAGAAAATAATATAAGCAGTGAATTTTAAACTTCAAGGGAAATACACGAGCCAAGTTTTTTGTAAGCCATATGTGTTGACAAAGTCCATTGACAAAGCTGTTAATTACCTAAATCTCTTTTCACAATGTGAAGCTGTAGAAGCATAACTCATGCAAAAGAGGTAAAATCCAGGTTTTGCCAGTTTATGCAAATGTGTTACTACAAGCTAATCCATTCTGTCCACACGGATTGGGGGAAAGGTGTCACATGACAGCACCACTTCCCCTCCAGACACACACAGTTAAGAATAAATGTATTTTCTTGGTTTTTAATTAATACTAAATGTTTTACATTATTATTATTATTATTATTATTATTATTATTATTATTATTATTATTATTATTATTACCTTGTAGAGTCTTGGGGGTGCTGGTGCCTATCTTCAGTGATCATCGGATCAGAGGTGGGGGGCACCGCAAACAGGTTGCCAGTCCATCGCAGGGCAACCTAGAGACAGACAGGCCAAACAACCATACACTCACACCTAAGTACAATTTAGAGAGTCTAATTAATCTAACAGTCATGTTTTTTATGGACCTTCTGCTGCAAGGGAACAGTCAGTACGTTTACTTGCACATTTCAATCAAGCCTTTAGCAGAAATCGGACTAATGGCATAGCCAGAATTGAGAGTCGAGTCCCAGTTTACATGCCATTCAGAAAATGTAATTATTAAATGAAGTGCGGTCGTCTCCGGAATGCTAGGTGGCGATATTCAACCTTTCACACTGACATTCTGCTGTTGGAGAGGAGTCACACAGATAGTAAATAAATGTTAAAGCCAGTGAAGCAGACGGAGTAAAAGCAGAATCCGCACAATGACCAAAGACATGGAGAACAAAAACGCTACAGGACAGAACATTTTGAAATTACTGTTTGACTGTGTTACACCCGTTGTTACTGATCGTTCTGTTGTTGCGATTGCTGCTCCCTTCTCCGTGGTCTCATGACTTCCTAAAGGGGGAGCATGAAGGCTTCTAAAAGCCAGGCTACTGCTGTTGGTGTTTACATGCAAAGAAATGGGACCTTCCAATCCATTATCTGGGTACTTTAATCAGATTTTCAAACTCCAGTTTGGTTCAATTTAAGTCAAGCTAAGGTGTATATATACATTTTAAAAGTCCGATTTCAGTTGGACTATGGCAATAAATCGAATTTCTCTTGCTGCATGGATTTAAAAACAAAGTGTAATTTCCTCTTTTAGCCACCAGAGGCTGCTGTACACAAAGAAACACACAGGTTCTGTGAGCACATGGAGAGATGCTGATGTAGTTTCACACAAACTCAACCTTGATAGTTTTCTGTAAGATACATATCTCAGCTGAAAGTATAAAAGCAAGGCGGTTTATTCTCACACTGTCCATGTTCAGACTGGACTGCAGAGTGAACAGAAAGGGAGCGATCAAAGCTGCAGTGACCAACAACACAGGTGGGACATAAAGAAGGGAGAGTAGTTTGTAGCTTAAAAGGCCAGACTCTTTGTACCTCTGCATTGGTGTTCTGGTCACGAAGTCCAGTTTGCTGACTGTGAAAAGGCTCCAGACTAATGGCTTTGCTGGCATTTCTGCAAATGGTTGACAGTAACATGGCGGTTGGCAGGGAGCCTAAGGAAGGCCAGTGACCTCTAGGGAGTGACAGTAAAGCCATTGTGATCTTAAAGAGACAGAAACTTTCTCTTCCATTTGTTTTTAAATGAACTTTTCCAACAAAATGGAAAATGGTAAACAATCCTGAAGCAAATCAAAGAGGCAGAACACATTGTATCAAGGCATATTTAATCAGCTTTGTCAACAATATTTATAAGTTTGAATGTTGTTGTCTCACAGCTAAAGTAATTGATGGTTTTTTTTACTTATAAAAAGTAACTCATAATCTACAAGCATTTGCTGCCTTTTTATGCCACTGCAGCTTTGATAAGAATGTGAGAAACAGTGGTAAGATAATTTGTACCCAGAGTGATAAAAAAGTACAACGTTTCATCGGAACAAATATAAGTTTAAACCTTTAGCTTCTAAATTTCTCTGACATCCTTATCTGTGTTAATTACTGTACAAATCATTCAGCCAATCTCATTGGGAAGTGTTGGTGGAACAGTATGGCAAATAAATCCTCCAAAATAAAAAAAATTAGAGTCAAGCACATTTTTGTACAGGTCTGACCTACTAAACATGGATGTCATACAAGTAACCATAGTTAACATCATAAACAGGAAATGTGTTATTTTTATTTTTTTGTGAAAAGAATATGCTCAAGAACATTAAGTTGAAATGAAAACCAAATAATATATTTGAAATAAAGCACTCCAAGGTACTGAAAAGGTGAAAAGGTCTACCAATAGATGAGGGATAAATGTCCATGATATTCTTTGAGGCTTTGGTAGTTTCATGGTATGAAATGAAGCATAAACATTGGGATTGCTCTCTGTTCTACAGACCTTTGAATTGAATGGAAAAAAATGAACTAGTCAAACTAGTCTCTGTTAAATCATTTTAAACTGTAACTTGTGTTAGCCATACTTTAAATGGTTCCCTTCAGTATTCCTTCAGAAGATGTGATTTCTTTGGGGGTTTTTTTTGTCAGAAAATCAAACACAAGTCCCTCTGGACATTAAATTCCTTCATGAAAAGTCTGAGATGCCCAAGTATCCCTGACTTCAACTGTAACATGACTGCTGCGCATATGAAAAGACTGTTAAAGTTGAAGGCATACACTTTTATTTGGACTTCTGGCTTGTCCGTCTCACTCATTTTGCAACCAGAAAGCACCTTACTCAGGTAAGTCATCATTCTCAGATTCAAACACCAATCTTTGAGGCAAATCAAAAGAGTGGCATGCATCTGTATTCAGCACTCTGTACAGTAGATCCACCTCTCACTGAATTTGCAGCTGCAAGTTTCATGGTGTCACTCTCAGCCGCAGCAGCACATCTAGACAGATCTGGATACTTTTTCACTGAAAAAATAGTTCAAGCTCTTAGATGTAAGATTTGTTTTCATGTCTTACAAATTATTTTGCCAGGTCATTCTAACACATGAATATGTTTTGATCTAAGCTTCAGTCCTCAAAAGCCTGTTTCCTGCATGTTTTGGATGTGTCCTTGCTCAAACAAACCTGAATCAATTTCCTATTTCATCAATTTATGTAGAGTTCTTCTTGGGAACCATTTACATTTAGTTCACTCACATTGGTTGAAGATAATCTGTGACATCACTAATCAAGACTTGCCACAGATTTAGAATTTGTTTTAGATTTGTATTATGACTGGGCCAGTAGGACACATAAAAGTAGTTTGATTTAAGTGATTTCATTGCAGCTCTGGCTATATGTTTGTGATCATGTCATTGTCCTGCTGGAAAGCGAACATCTATTTCATTCTCACGTCTTTTGAAGCCTCATAATCAGACATATAACTAATCCCAGAGGGGAAACTCTGTCTCAGTACAACCCATCCAAGAGTAAACAAACAGCACATAAACAGACAGACTGTGGAGCAGCCAGCAAGAGCGGCACTCCGTTTGCAGATGATGGGGGAGTGATAACGGGTCAGGAAGGATGGGGAGAAAAAAACAGCATATCAGCCCTGCCCTCAGCAGGTAATAGGGCAGAGGTATTAAAAAAAACCACCGCAGTACACAAAAGCAAATTTATCAGACAGTCACAACACAAAAAGAGCAAGGACGTTGACATAAACAAGTATGTGCTTGTCTTTGATTGTCCAGTGAATGTGCATGCATGTGTGCATCATTAGTAGGTAAGTCGATGAATACTGTCTCAGTCCCAGACCCATTTTCTATTGCTGAAAGATGTACCTCATGAGCTGATAACAAGAGCTCTCAGCCTCATGTGAGGATTGGGCAAGAGTGGGTAAAGGGAGTGTTTGTCAGCATTTATTATCCATGGGAGCTTGAGATTACTGGTCTTCCAAGGCCAAAAGGGGGACCCAGATTCAGATGACAACAACTGTTTTGGATTCAGGCCAGATCTTTGATTTTTGTCTGCCGTAAGTTTCTCATTTGTCTCATTCCAAAGAGCCAAATCAGGGACAATTCCCACCAACCTGAGTTGTGAGCCTCTTCATGTTGGATCCCACTTCACATATGACTTCTGAAACAGCATCCGGTTTGTTGGCCAAAAGAGATGAGTATCATTTAGGTTTTATCCGATACTGGTACCAAACCAGTATTTCTGAAATGGCACTGGTGCTTAAACGGTGATGAAACAGTGCTTAAAGAATGGAAAACATGCAAACTTTGTTCAAAAACTCTCTTGTTTTATTTTTTTATTTTTAGTAGGGCTGTCGAACGATCAAAAAAATTTGATCTAATTAATCACAGGGTAGCTGTGAATTAATCACCATTCCTAAATATGACCAAAAAACCATACATAATTTTCTGCATAAACAAAGCACAAGTCCTGATGCTGTTGCTCTTTTTTTATTAAACATAGGACAAATCATTTGAATTTTTATAACTTTTAGCAGTTTTTTTTGCAAAAATATAGTCATGTTTACCTTTCCTGGTGACATAGGGCATCACTTTTGGCTGATGGAATGCCCAGAATCCACAGAGTTTGACATCTCTGAAAAAAAGAACCTAAATAAGGCAGATAAATGTGTTTTGCTTTTTGGTCTGGTTACTCCATTTATGTCAGAACCAGTTCCATTATCGCTGAAATCAGCAAGATTTTCTTCTGGATTGTCCTGTATGTATCTCATTCAATCTTCCTTCCTTCACAGAACAACTATTAACACAAATCCATCCATCCATCCATCTTCTTAACCGCTTATCCAATTCAGGGTCACGGGGCAGCTGGAGCCTATCCCAGCAATTATCAGGCGTTAGGCAGGGTACACCCTGAACAGGATGCCAGTCTGTTGCAGGGCCAACACAGAGAGACAGACAACCATTCACACTCACATTCATTCCTAGGGACAATTTAGAGTGATCAATTCACCTATCATGCATGTTTTTGGACTGTGGGAGGAAGCCGGAGTACCCGGAGAGAACCCACGCATACACGGGGAGAACATGCAAACTCCATGCAGAAAGACCCTGGGCTGGGATACGAACCCACGACCTTCTTGCTGCAAGGCAACAGCGCTAACCACTGCGCCACCGTGCAGCCCCTATTAACACAAATATTGAGTCTATTTACTAAATAAGGTGACTTAAAGAGGCATTTTTTAAGATGGATTTTATTTAGGAGTATCAGGGTAAAGGGTAAATTCAAAGATCACTTTGTCATGCCAACTAGAATGCTTCTAGATTTCCTCCTACTGAAGCAAAATCATGAGGGTCATGAAATTGGTCTACCAACTCCTGATTGCTTCAAATCAAGAAATGTTTCTGGATTTCAAAACTTTGCCTAATGTGTTGCTTGTAATTTTTGTCATAGTGTTGGAGTGGAGTGTGGATCCAGCCTCTAGAACATCTAAACCCCCATGAGTAGTAATTTGTCAGTGGCAAACATCCTAAACCTCATGACAACAACATCTGCAGCAATCCCAATTTAGACATTTGATTAGGCACAAATGGATTCCAGTTCAATGCATACCAGGAGGAAGGAGGAAGTTAGGAGCTTTTGTCCTTACTGGCAGTGTTTTGAAATTTACATTCCTTTTACTTTTATACTTTAAGTAGTGTTGAAACCAGTACTTTTTTACTTTTGCTCAAGTAAAAAGCTTGCACTGATGATTTTTAAATCCTAGTATCTATACTTATTCATGAGTAATAAATGTGAATACTTTTGACACCTCTGTCTAGATGAGTCACCCGAGTCATTAATGTCCAGGGAAAAAAAAACAGCAGCCAGCGTGTTCTATAACGCAAGCAGGGCTGAGCCCTGTGAGAGTTTGAAAACATATCTGTAAAGTTGGAGGCAATAACCAGGAAATAGTTCTGGTGGGTGCATTTCCCTTTCTGTGTGTGCTTTGTTTGATAACGATCAGAATATGTGGAGCAATTCAATTTACCATAGATCTAGATAACAGGAAGCCTTGGAGCTAAGCTGACATAAGCAGAAAACATCTCAAAATCGTGAGAGTGCCACTGCCTAAATGTCCAAGAAAGAGTGTGTGTGTGTGTGTGTGTGTGGGGGGGGGGGGGGGGGGGGGGGGGGGGGGTCTTCTGAAACTCTTATCCCCTGACTTTTCTCTCTCTCTCTTTTTCCAGACAGACATTGCTGTTTTGAAATCGTGCCAATGAAGGCTGGCTCAAATCCTTGCAAATGAAAGTTTTACAAGCTCAATGCTCACAAACAGGAAAAGATAGACACTCAGTGGGATTAGCAAAAGGGAGCTTGTTGCTGCTGTCTTCTTTTCACTATTCAGCCCTGCCTGAGATGTCAGCAAAGACATTCGTACCAATTTTTTTGCAAATATAAATAAACAAATTCTTCAGTAAGGAGGAACCAATGCAAAGAGGAATGCTTGCAATGAAAAAGGATTAAAAAAAATGTGCAAAGAAATAACTGCATAATAGACAAAGAGTGTTGACGTCACACAGAGAGCTGTCTTGGATATTGCCTGATAAAAGATACTGATGTTTATGTGGAAGGCTGAAGAAATCATCTGAGCTGTTTTCATGTTTGGGGATGTTTACTTTTTCTGAGATCAGCCGTCCGTCTTTCCCTGTTTTTTTACTTTAAGATTTCAATATATAGTTTGTTGCTTGAGTATGTTTTACAGTAAATAATTTCCTGTTGTGTTGACATGGCATTCTGGTTTCCTTCAAAAACTACTGTCAAATTAGGAAATCTCAGAGGTGACCATTCTCCTTTTTCTTTTCGGTAAAAAGTCTCCATAAAAAAAACAAAGGCAGGTGCAGACCAACTGAGGACGTCTGGAGCGGCCACTGAAAATGGGAACTGTGAGGCATGTACTACCTGGGAATGATGCCAACTGCTGACAAAAGGCTTTACTGCACTGCTCTAAGAGAAGCCTTTAACTCACTGGCTTCACGACAACTCGGCACAAAACTATTTGGCCAGCAGCAGATAAATCTGTCAGCCCTTTTAGCTTTGTTACCAGACAGCATGTAAGTACTCATTTCTAATTTCTTTAGTCAATAGCAGCTCTCAGTCTTTTTCTCCTTGAGTCAAGTGAGATGTCTATTTCATGACACATAATCTACCTCTTACGACTTGCTGCACTTATGAGTATATCTAGCTAATTGTGACTGTGTTAAAGCTACATTCCCTCTGTATTTACAACATAGACAATGGGGTTTTTGGATGTGAGCAAACAAGATTTTCTGACTTGGTGATTTCTTTTCCTGCTTTCTTTTCTGTGCTTCTTGGCAATCTCGTAAAAGTGGGCAGGGAGAGAGGAGGGCATGGCCCTAAAGCTGCTCTCAAGCCCCAGCCCCTGTTCGAGTGGGGTTGCTCCCTTACAGTGCTCAGCCTTACCCTCATTCTTCAGGCGAAAGAAAGAGGTGTGGAATAGCATTCTTTTTCTCTTTTTCAACCAGCATTTTTTGTTTTTCCTCTCATCAACACCTTTTCCTTATTGCCAGCGTGTGATCGCTAATCTGATACTGACATAAAAAGACATCAGGTATTTCGAATTTCTCCCTCTGACTCAGTTTGGGCCTTCATTGTTCTTTTATAATGAGGTTTTCCTGTATATGTGTCTCTTTTTGGCTTGGAAAAAAATCCAGTAATTTGAGCAGTATTAATTTTATTAAGACAAACTGGGACTTTAAATAATGCCATCTTGTTAAAATGTATTGTTGCTGTCTAAAATTTTAATGCTTGGATAAAGTGCAAATTTTCTTAACGTTAATGTGGGACTGTAAGAATAAAAGACAGTTTTATGGCTCTTGTTGTTCTCTTTTGACAAAAATACAACATATTTACATAAACTTCTATTTACAAACCTGATCACTAACTCAAAGTTTCAAGTGGGAAATCCTCAATGATGAAAGGAGCTCAAAATCTGCTCTCAGAAGCAGATTCAGAAAACTGCGCAGATTTGCAGTATTGCTTAATTACGTGGTCTTAGATGGTGTCGTTTGAAACCTGTTTTAAAAACCAGTGCAAACCAGATCTTTCTATGGAAAAGTGTTCTGCCCATGAAGAGGCTTGTGTTACCAGGAATAGGAAACTCAGCTTAAGACCATTTAGGCTTTTTCTGCTTAGAATGATTTTCTAATCACTAAAGCAGCAAAGCATGCATATTCCTTACTTGGAATCTACAGGAAAAAGTGCCTCTTATTCTCACGTTAGGTACCACTCAGTTTGTTTTTACAGACTAACTGAAGCTTTTGCATTCCATTTGCATTGGTTTACATGTGTTGCCTGATATGAAGTTTCGTAGGCCAGCTTACTAAGTTACCAATTTTGAACTTATGCTTACGCTTACAAACTACTTGTAGCATAAGGTAATGCACTTACAAAGAGTTTGTGAAAAAAAGAAAGTGGGTGGGATCAGAGAGAGAGAAAAAAAACGAGCCAGTTTTCTCCTCCCTCAAGTTCTCCTCAGATGAACTTGCCATATAGCTTGATGACATGTTGTTTGGAAAGCCACGTCTTCCGCTATTTGTCTTTCTCTCCTCCCCTTAGCTGGTGTGACTGTGGTCGTCAGGATCAAAGTCTCGCTTTGCCTTTTCTTCTTTCATCAGGTCAGACTGCACACACTTAATCAGCTCTTCCTGTAAGCAAAACTGTTTCAGGGCCTATAAACAGCACTTGATCAAACTCTTTGGAGTGCAGCCGTCTTACAAAAGACTACCAAGAGAAACCATTAAGCAAAAGCTGTAAGAGATCTCTTTAGACAGATTCTAAATACTTCACCAGTGTTTAACCATCTGTCTTTATCTTTGTGGCAAGTTTCCCATTAAATGACTGATTCAGATTTGACAGTGGTTTACCAAACAAACGTTAAAACACTGCCTTATGATCATTAAAGCTTTTGCACTGATTTCAAGCAGAGAGCTCATCAGCAAAACCATTAAACGTAAGTGCAGCCCTTCACACCCCACAACTCTTAAAAATATGTCGATACAGAAATAAAGGACATTAGCGATAGTAAATAATGGAAATAACCACAAATCATAGTGTTTTAGTTTAATGAAAACACACAAACAGAAAACAGACCGTCATATACATAAATCAAAAATAAAACAATTTTCACATTAAATATCAGCAGCACAAGCCTCTAAAACTTCCTTTTGATCACCCCTAGAATATTTTATAAGGCAAGCAGTGGACCTATCAGTGGTGTAAGCTATTTACCACTCAGACTGGTTTGTGTTGAGAAATCTATTACACTGTAATTTAGGAGAGTGATATAATAATCTACAATCAAAACTTCCTGTGGTTAGGGGACAATCTACGTACAGTTTGCACAAATACATACTGGATAAACAATTTAAAGAAGAGCTTTTCATGCCGGCTGCACGGTGGTGCAGTGGTTAGCACTGTTGCCTTGCAGCAAGAAGGTTGTGGGTTCGTATCCCGGCCCAGGGTCTTTCTGCATGGAGTTTGCATGTTCTCCCCGTGCATGCGTGGGTTCCTCCAGGTACTCTGGCTTCCTCCCACATTCCAAAAACATGACTGTCAGGTTAATTGATCACTGTAAATTGTCCTTAGGTGTGAGTGTGTGCATGGTTGTTTGTCCTGTTTGTCCTGCCCTGTGATGGACTGGTGACCTGTCCAGGGTGTACCCCACCTCTCACCCATTGACAGCTGGAGATAGGCACCAGCACCCCCGCGACCCATAAAGGATTAAGCGGTTAAGAAAATGGATGGATGGATGGGCTTTTCATGCCAATATAACCTTGCCGCTGTGTTACTATTACAGTGGCCGTCGGTAGCAGAAACCTGGAAACAATCTTAACCATCAAGGAAACTCCAACTTCACTAAAAACAGATATTGGGGTAAAACTTTGAGTTTTTCTAACTTCCTGTAACTACCAGCAACACTGCATTACTAATGCTAACTTTTCCAACACATGTTTCTTTAAGTGAATTATGTGCACAACTTATAGACCATCGTTCCTATGAGTAGCAAAGTTAAATAATCATAAGGGGATAGGGGATAATAAAGTTGTAATTGTCCTGTTTGAAACCTTTCCATATCTATCTATCTATCTATCTATCTATCTATCTATCTATCTATCTATCTATATATATATATATATATATATATATATATATAAATATATAATATAACCCCAGGTTTGTGGTTTTCAACTCTTAAAACTCTTTCCTCCTGCCTGCATTTTTTTTACAAAACTGATTGCTGTTTTAAATGTACATAATGGTTGCAGAGATTTTTTTGTCATTTTTTAGAGATGTTACACACAGTAAGTAATACATGGTAGTGTAAGTAGATTACACAGAATATTCAATAATCTATCATCCAGTATTTGTATTTTAATTTTCATATCTATTTTCTGAGGTTTCCATGTGATATTTGGTCCACTATTACATTCAGAAATGTGTTTTCACATTCTTATTACATTTTTATGCTATCACTTGTTATCTGTATTTCTGCATCCTCAGGTAGATAAGGAATTTAAGGTCAGATAAGAAGTTTATTAATTCGATGAAGTCTTTCTTTAGCCATTTTTGCAAAGCAACATCTCACTGCTGCCTCTTTTGCACAGCTTATTTGGTAATTAAAGATTTTCTTCTGTTTTGGCTTTAATATGAGATAGAACTTGATAATAATATTATTACAGGAATTTAGTAGTCTAAATACATATTCTGGTTGATGAATGGTTGCTGAATGTTGAACATGTTGTATGAACATACCCAAAAAATAAATAAAAAATCACAATAAGGCACCTCGGATTAAACAGACACTAAAAGAGATAAACTCAAATAAATAATGGTAATGATTCATTTTGCTTCAACTCTCATTATAGTGTTGTATATGTTGAATAAAAGTGTAAAGTGTCATTTGATTGATTGGATTGATGAATTGAAGTTCCACTAGAAAATGAGGTGTTGTGTTGTTCAATGCCAAATCCGTTTATATGATTCACTTGAGCGGTATGAAAGTATTTTTTATTGAGTTTTGCTGCTTGTAAGCCATAGTTAGCTAAATCTGGTATCTTTTTTGTATTGGATTAAATCAACTCCTCAATTAAGACCTCTCGCCGTCTGTTGCCACAGTGTTTTTTTTGTTTGTTTTCTTTTCTTTTCTGCCCCACTCACCATGCTCTGCTGCCACAGCCACACAGAATGCCAAAAATATTTCAGTCTCTGCTGGCATTAATTGAGATAAAAAGAATTCAGAATGTTAATGAATAGTACAGACGTCTTTCAGCTTACATGGTTTAAATGTTAATTTATGCAAAGTGTCCCAGCATTTGCATGGTTTGGCCATTGCCTTCTGCTATAGCAGTGTCTGGCCTCAGTCATCTCTGTCAAAGCATGGCCCCGTCTAGACTCGGGCACTCACCCAGCTTGTGACCCAGCTCCTAGTTGGCATAGTCAACAGACTTCTTTTCAATGGACTTGAAGTGGCTGTCATGCTGAACTAAAGAAGGGCAACTTCCAGTCGTCTACCTTTAGTTCCTCTATCAAAAGATCTACGGGGAAAAAGAAAAATTACATTAAATTGGAAAATTATAAACAGTAGAGTCTCTTAGATAAGTCATAAGCAAGGAACTGCTGTAGCTGTACCACAGCTCAATGGAAAAGAAAGACAGAGCTTACAGACAGGCAGAGCAAAGATTAACCAGTTCAAATGCTGCACCACAGATGTAAGCTATATCTGCCAAGCAACTGCCTAAAGTGCAAAATGGGCTTTTCAAGGTTCCTTTGTTCTTTTTTTCTTTGATTTGATTCACTTTAGGGTTGTAGAAATGCAAGTGTGAGCTAGGGAAATTGTACCTAAAGTTAACTGTATGTAACTTTACGTTTTTAGAACATAGCTGATTAGCAATGTGCTTAACATGTAAGTCGTTAAAGATATATATTTGTTTCCAATCCTTTTTGTAATTTAGTAAGTGTTTCATGGCCATTACAAGTAGAGCACCCTTAAAGTGACACTGTGTAGTTTTTGAAGTACATCTTTGATTATAGCCATTAAAATATTATGTAATAATAATTACATAAATCACATTAATTACAAAATATTGGCGATATTGTAAAATATGACTTTAAAAATCAGTTTTTAAATACATAGGGGAGGGTCCTCTTTTCAGGGGAAATCCATATTAGATGACGTCTTTACTTCTAAAGAGCCCGGACGGATAAAGCGCACGGAACACGCACTCTATTAAAACATTGATTTCCCTTCAAAATGCAAAAATCTTTTGCCATGAATACATTTTTAAACTCTTTGCTAGTTTCAAACGATGAAAGAGAGACTGATGTGCTCGTCATGTTGCTGCAAATAGATAATTCTCAGGGAATTGAGCGTTTGACAACAGTACTAGTTGGACCTCCGTTGTTGAGTTTCTTACTCGAAGACACAGATACCTCATGCTTGTGATAATTTAGGTATGCACTGCCCCCTACAGGCCGAAAATTACACACTGTGTCTTTAAGATTTAACACCACGCTTGGTAAAAATGTTTAAAAACTTTATAATGAATTCGCATTTGTGCTAAAAAAAATCAAAAAAAAAATCTATATTTGATGAAAAAATATCTGCTGTAAGAAAATATGTTTTCTGCAATGTTGGCACCCTTGTGTTAAAGCTTCCTTTTGTCAGCTGAGATGGGATGATCTTCAAGTAAGGACCAGGACACATGCCCATGGTGAGGCATCCTTCCAACATTATGGCCCTCACCTCTGGAAAAGGCTGCCAGAGGAGCTCAGGGCTGTAGAGAACATTCATGTTTTCAAAAGCAGGCTCAAGACCCACCTTTTTTAGCCTAGCTTTTAACTGACTATTTTTCACCTATTTATCTGCCCATAATGTTTAATAGCTTTTTAGTCTTGTATTTATCCCATTAATTTTATTTCACTTTAATTTATGTGCGTACACATTTATCTATCTTTTATTTATTTTATTTAACTATTTATTTTACGTTGATTTCTTGTTATTTTACACACATTAATAGTCATATTGTTCCAGTGTTTCCTCTGTGGGAGCCCTCTGCATCAGGAGAGGTGGTCATCTTCTGGCTGTCTTGGCGCTTTCCAGGTGTTGCTTGGGTGGAGGCCCTGCCCTGGGTTGGGGCCTCGGCTGCCACTGTTGATCTGCTGCTGCTGGTGCAGATGGCATTTCCTTTTCTAACATGGCTCATCTGCACTCAGCCCACTGTCCATTTAATTGTCCATTTTTAGGGCCTTTTTTTTGTCTATGTCAATGTAATTTTCATGTTGCTTCGGGGCGTACATGGGGATATGATGGGGGGGGGGGGTACAATTGTTTAACTTGTTTGTCTCTATAGGGGAGTTTTGGGAGGGGGCTATATAGTGTATGTGGGGTTATTTTTAAATTTTGTGTGGCACTTTGAACTGTATTTCATTGTATGAAAGGTGCTTTATAAATAAAGTTGATTGACTGATTAATTTATTAAGCTATGACATTTCCTACAGTTGGTGCACAAGGAGAGAGGAATCTTTGATTATTCTCCTTTTTGATGGTGGATTTTAACAAGGAACTAATAATGGTTCATCCTTGGGTTTATCAACAAAATAAAAGTCCAACACATACAGCCAAATTAACAAACAAAAACATTACCATGTGAGTTTTCTAAACATTTTAGATCTGCGATGACTATAGACAAGGGTTGATGTTTTTGACTAGTGAAACATATCTATGTTATTTGGTATTATGAAGCAAGATAAGCTTAGTGCCTTGCCTGCTTTTTTTTGTTATAGTTCTAGATGCGTTTAACATTTTTTATTGCCATGTCTGTATATATGGACAAGCTCAGGCAGGTTTTCTTGTAGTTTCTTGTAGACATGGCTTTTTGTCATATCATATTTATGCCCCAGGATAACAGGAAACCATGGATTACTAACTGAAAATAGATCCTCATCATCCTAAGCGGGGATTGATTTTAAGGTGTTTAAAATTATCCTTTGCAGGTAAATTGTTATTTGCTTAAAAATTTAGTTTAAGAGTATGTTGCTGTATTTGCCACTGTTTTGGATCAGTCTTTGAAAAAATACTATTTTAAATATAATTGTTTGACAGTTGCATTATAAAGCTTGAAGAAATTTAATTTCAGACACTTTGATGCAAAAAAATCCTCTCATGTTGCTTTATTTTGCAATTATTAAAATAACTATTTGGTGAAGATCTAACTGAAGAATAATTTTTACTTTTTTGTGTGTCTGATAGGTACGAATGCTGGATCTCCACACTTATCTGCACAATTATCTGTCCTTAAGGCTGAGGTAGTAGATTGAATAGTAGTGGGGTTCATGTCCTCCTTTTGAGATGACTATACAATCTACTGTCTTTCCAAAGGAAACAGAATAAGCTACAGTCAGATCCAAAAGGAAGCTTCTGCAGTTAAGGAACGCGGCAAAGAAATAAATGGTTAATCATTGTCAATATCCAGCTGCTAGGTGCAAAGAAGTTGATTTAAACCATTATTTTTAGTACTTGTGCAAGACAACATTGTTAAAAGAAAATGTATTTGTGCTTGACGTTGAGCCTAGCAAGGTGAGGTAGTAGGTTGTATAGTTTGTGGGATTGAGCGAATCCTACTCAGGTGACAACTATACAGTCTATTACCTTCCTTGAAAGGTACAATGAATTCTAGGAATCCCTCTTACTGGCTTATCTACACCACGATGAAGCCTCTCTAATGCCACCATGTGGCCAATAACTAACACTTTGAAATCTCTCCTGAACACGTCTTAAAATCTAAAGCCAGAGGTATAAAAGTTTGCTTTCTTTAAGTAAAACCTGTATGATAAATGTATACAGTGGGAGTATATGGATTCCAATCATTGTAGAAAACAGCAATTGTTTCTTTATTAATGCTGGTTATTGTATATTACAATGTGAAAAAATGTAAACTTTGTAATTGCACTAGTACGGCCTTTCCAATATAAGTAGAATTATTTGGTCTCTAACAATAACCCAACAACTATGTCTTACTTGATGCATTGGGCCTTTGTATAATAATATATAATAAATGCTGGTCTGTTGTTACTAGTTTGGGGCACATGATAAAATATATGGACCTCCAATTTTCATGAATTTTCATCAATTTCACTTATTTCATATACAGCAAATATATGTTTATTCAGCACAGCTATTCAAACACGTGAGGTTTTTTAATTTACCACCGATTGTTTTAGAGAACAGCAAGCAATTCAAATTCAGGAAGCAGACTAATGTCTGGCGCATCACAGGCCTGCACTGAACATTTGAGTGGCACAATGGCATGAACTGTGATTAGCTTGATCTCTGCTGTTTGGTTAGGTAAAATAACGTGACTGTAAAAAGCCGCAGTGACGTAATTTATAACATTTGGAAGTGAATAAATATGACCACTTGCCCTGTAAAGGATTTAATCTTGTATTTCGAATTAAAAAAAGCAAAATAACTACAAATCCAGTTGGTTTCTTTGTTACACTTCAAATACCATTAACAAATTTTTCAAACAAAATTTAGTAATAATTTCTTAATTTCTGCCCCTGCTTCATGAAATGTCTAGTTCGTTGTTGGCCTGGAGGCTTCCAGGGAACTTAATTCAAAGCATGAAAAATGGAAAACTGCACACATGCTAACTTCAAGTCACAAAGTATCACAAGACCTATATATTTGTTTAAGTCACTATTTACTACAAAAGAAAAGGTCAGCAGTATCGTATTGACTGGTGGCTCAATTTCACTTCTACTTTGGGCCTCATACAATG
This sequence comes from Apricaphanius iberus, assembly GCA_028564705.1. Lineage (NCBI taxonomy): Eukaryota > Metazoa > Chordata > Actinopteri > Cyprinodontiformes > Aphaniidae > Apricaphanius > Apricaphanius iberus. The sequence continues at coordinate 1,825,100 of JAPXFQ010000557.1, forward strand.
TGGGACCAGCTTCATTCTATATTCTTTCTTTAACCTTGTTTGCCAATCCCAGGAGTGGGCTAGCAATACATTCCTTCTGGATACGTCCAGAAAGGCCATTAACATGCCATGTTCAGTTAGCCAAATAATTTGACTGAGCACCTCTGACAGCCATCAACAGCAGGGGGCGTTACTCCTTTAAGAGTGCTCAGAGAGGGCAAGGAGTGTGTTTTTGTGACAGCAAGCTTCTTTATGCTGTGTGTGAGTGTGCACAAGCGGCAGCAGAGGGATGTGAGGCTAAAGTTAGCAACAAAACTCGACTACTGACAGGAGTTGGGTTCAGTTTCTCTCTGCTGTAGGACGTTAAGCAAACAGCAGCTTTAGAAAGGATCTCCTCTGCACCTTTCTGTTTCAGCCTATAGGTCTGGCAGAACATGTTAACACAAGTAAAAACTAACAAGGAGTCAACTGTTAGTTGTGAGTGTAGTGGTAGGCAGTGTATATAGAAAAAAATATTTAAGGGAGCAAAAAATACTAGTTTTGTATTACTTTTTGTTGCACTGTACCAACCAGCAGGGAATGTAGGTATATATCTGTTGTGGTCAGCCAAATGACTGAATCACCCACCAAGACACCAGGTGGATTTTGAAACACAGGGAGGTGTTGATGAAGAACAAACAGCTGAGGTAATTTTGTCAGTAAGTAACCAAGCAGGGACTGAAGATGGCAGGAAACATACTTGCCCTCTGTCTGCTTTTAACAGGATTTGCATGATCTTGACAATGGTAAAAATGTGTGTGTGTGTGTGTGTGGGGGGGGGGGGGGGTTCAGTGTAGTAAAAATTTGAAGCTTTAAACTTAATTATTAGTTGTTTTCAGAAATTAACTGCTCACATTCATAAATTGATAGATGTAGAAAAAAGAGCATTTGTTCAAAACAATTTTCATGATTAATTCTGCTATTCTGGTTCATTTCTATTTCTGTTGTGGACAATATTTTTTATTACATGTTTTTATTTCCTTATAATGAATACAATGTTCCTTATACCATCTGCTGTGTTTTGTGAAGTGCACAATTCTGTTCTTCACCAGAAACCCACACAATTTCATTCTGCCTACATCTTTACTGCACAGCTAGGTTGGTTTTCTAAGTCTAGAAGCTTCTCCATTTCCCCAAAAATGTAATGACAGTCATTATACCCAGCACAAAGCCACATAACCTGTTTCCAAAAGTTTAACTTTCCCGTTGACATAGTTTATATATATATTTATATGTGTGTGTGTGTGTGTGTGTGTGTGTGTGTGTATATATATATATATGACATTTTTTTGTTGATAAGAACATTCTTTTGCCCATGTCAATCAGGATCTTTTTAATGATTGTTTTCTTTTCTTTCTCTTTTTGGCGGGGTTAACCCAGACTGTTCACAACACAATGTACAGTATTTGGATCTGTAACACAGCCACTTGTCTGACTTGAAAGAAAGTGATAAAAAAACATTTAAAAAAAAATCTCTGATTAATCTTGTATAACTAAAAAACTGATTGAATAACTGACCGTGATAAGAGAAAACTTACTGTTTTGTCATTCCACAGTATAAATGTAAATTAAATTGATCTTTACTAGATTCAATGGCGCTGAACTAAAATAATTTAGTGTCTTTTCATGCTGTGTTTGTAAAAATCTGCCTCTAACTGAGCATATGGATCCTCCCACAACCTGTCAGAGATTAAGTGTTAAATAAAATTCAAAAGGGGAAGTTTGCTAGAGAACCTTTCTTGAATTATTATTATTATTATTATCTGTTTGACCACTAACAGAGACAATTTTGAAGAATAGAGCTGCGATGAACAAATATCTTCTTGTCTTTCGGCTTTTCCCTCTGGGATTCACCACAGCAAATTATCTGTCTCCATTTAGTCCTATCTTCTGCATCCTCTACTCTCACACCAACTAAATTTATGCCCTTCTTCACCACATCCAGAAATCTCATTTTTCTTACTCTCTGCCTCCTTCCTGGTGGCTCCATCCTTAGCATCTTTCTACCGATATAATCCTTGTCTCTCCTCTGAACATGTCCAAACCATTTCAGTCCAGCCTCTCTGATTTAATCTCCAATTCGTCTAACATGAGCTGTTTTAAGTTGACAGTTTGTGAGTAACAAATACAGCATAATAATGCTTTGGTGCTTTTATTTATATTGCAATCAAAATACTTAAATTATTCGAAAGTAATACCGCTGATTTCCTTCTATTTTTGTTTTGTTTTTTAATAAAGTGTGTAATATTTCACTAATATTCCTGATGAAAAAAAAAGCTTGTGGGAAAAATAGCAACGATTAATTGTGAAACTTTGAGGTAACCCTACTGTATTTACACGACCTTTTAAACTCTAGTTTTTGTTCAGACTCTGTCAGACTAGATGGCTCAGTTCTCTGGTATGGTTGCTTCATGTGGCATTGTAGGGCAACAGCATGAAAAAAAAATTCTGGTTTGCTGATATGCATGGTAGCAAACACACACACGCATGTTGAGTTTTCATGTTTTGTTGGGACAACTCATTGACATAATGCTTTCCCTGAATGTCTAACCCTGACACTTAACCTTAACCTAACCATAACCTGATTGTAACCCTGACACTGAAACCACATTTTGAGACTCAAAAATGCCCTCAAACTTCTGGAGACTGGAATTTTGGTCCACACAAGGGCTGTCGGTCCCCACGAGAATAGTAAACTTCCAATTTCTGGTCCCCACGAAGATAGTAATACCATGTCTACCCACCCACACACACACACACACAAACACACATAAACACACAAAATAAGCAACCAAATAATTGATAAAGTCCAGATCAAACAAATCAATATTTAGCTGATTTCACTTGTTGTTTAAGCTGTGAGAAACAATCAGCCGGTGTTAACAATCCACTTGCTTTTATTAATGTAAAGCAGTCATAATCAGAGGTTTATTTAACTCCAAGATTAGATCACAGTAAACTGAATTTAGTTTCTGTGAATGCATGCGCTTTCGAGATGAACGGAAACTTAAACAGTGATAAACAATGATATGAAACCAGCAGCTAGAACTGAATCTTGCTTGTCCTAATCGAATGGAAGTGGGTTTCTTTGCAACAAACGTTTTGCAATACACATTACTAGCGGTTTAAAATAGCAATTCAGCCAATGGACAAGATTTATGCAACAGTTCTTTAATAACTAAGACTGAGAACCTTTTTTTTTTTTTTTTACTGGGTGTTGATTTAAGCAAAAAGCAAAAACACAGCTTTCAAACGTTCCTTACATTTATTAGGTAAAAGAATGTATCTGAAAAAGCCTCAAGGTATTTCCATTCTTAATGTAACCACTGGTTGTGTCAACCTTGGTGGCAACGACTGCAATCAGGGATTTGTAAGAACTGACAAAAAAATAAAAATAAATCTTGCTGTAAAAAATGTTTGGCCCGCTATATTTTTCTTTTATTTCATATTGAAGATTGCATAGCCTCTCCACTGGGTTTAGGTCTGGATGTTGACCATGCCCATTCCAATTACAGCAAGTGGTCCAGGTCCAGAAGAAACAAGGCAATCACAGACTATCACGCTAGCACCATCATGTTTAACTGTCGGTACGATCTTTTTAAGAATATCACAGATGCTGTGTTAGTGTTACATCTGATGTAACAGGACACTCATATTCCACAAAGTTCTTCAAAATATTTTTTTTCCACAGATACCATCTTAGCCTTTCTCATTGTTGAATTATGAACACCAACCATAGGTTAGCCAGGTGAGGGCTGTGGTACTTCAGAAGTTTTTCTGGGTTCATTTCTGCCTTTAGGGATGAGCAGTCATGATCTTTAAGTAATCTTGATTTAGCTGTCTTCATGGTACACATCACCATGGTTCTATATTTTCTTCACTTGGGAGTTTATATTCACAATCAGGAATAACTATGTGGAGCATCTAATTGGGATATTGTGCCCAAAGGCTGTAATTCTTAAGAAGATTAAGAATGCTCTGAGTAAGTTCAATGATACAAACCACATTCTTTAATGCAGCTCTGTTCAACCTGGTGAGATATGGGATGGCTGCCTGGTTTGGAGCCTTGTCTGTGAAGTGTAAAAACAAACCTCAAGAGTTGATTAATATAGCTATTAGAATCACAGGTAATAAGGACATACCACAGCTCTGCATGTCATCTTTGCGAACACCATACTTAGACTGGCAAGCTCAATTTCTAGAGACCCAGAACAGGCTCTTTATCCAGGAGTTGAGCTATTACCTTCTGGAAGTGTTTCAGGGAAGTTAAAGTTAAGAATAATTATTTCAGATTCCCTTTACTTCCTATAGCACTAGTATTTACAGTACAGACCAAAAGTTTGGACACACCTTCTCTTTTAATGAGTTTCCTTTCTTTTTATGACTATTTACATTGTAGATTCTCACTGAAGGCATCAAAACTATGAATGAAAACATATGGAATTATGTAGTACTTCTACAAAAAAAATGTGAAATAACCTGGCCTCCAAAGTCATCGGACCTGAACCCAATCGAGATGATTTGGGGTGAGCTGAACTGCAGAGTGAGGGCAAAGGGGCCAACAAGTACTAAGCATCTCTGGGAACTCCTTCAAGACGGTTGGAAAACCATTTCTGGTGACTACCTCTGGAAGCTCAAGAGAATGCAAAGCAGTAATCAGAGCAAAGGCTGGCTACTTTGAGGAACCTAAAATATCACACATGTATTCAGTTATTTCACCCTTTTGGTTTAATTACATGCAGTAATTCCATACATCATGCTATTCATAGTTTTGATGCCCTTAATTGAGAATCTACAAAGTAGTCATGAAAAGCAAGGAAACTCATTGAATGAGAAGGTGTGTCAAAACTTTTGGTCTGTACTGTATATATAAAGGCTCTAAACAGACCTCTACTTATGTTGGACCTATTTCGTCTGTTTATTGTTCCAATATAAATTTTAAACTTTTTTTAAAATCTTTTTGCCATTGCAGTTATATAACGACTATGAATTGGAACTGCTGGATGGTATTAATAATCAATAAACAGATGTTTTTTTCTTTTAGATGTGAATGTGATATTGTAATATTGTATTTTCTTTGAAGAAAATCCTTTGGATGATAATAAAGTTTATCTTATCTTGCTGGATTCCCAAAGCTTTAGAAATGTTTTTTTTGTGCAATTTCAGACATTTTTTTGATTTTACATTAAACGAGCTTTGGTCTGGCATGTAAAATCACTTTGAAGAAGCAGTTATTTTTTTTTCTTTTACATAACATCAGGTTTGTTTCTATGTCTTGGTTTGAAATAAAGTAATTTAAATTGGTTACAGTTGTTTGTTATACATTGTGATCTGAAACAAAAAGAAGAAATCTGCAAGAGTGGAAAAAGCGTTTAATAGATATGTAGGTGTGAAATTGTACAGCGTCACATATTCTTATTTCACAGAGTGGTAAAACATAATCAGACTTAGGTTTTGATTCCATCTTATCCTTTTAGGTTTAGATATTAAGTGATACATTGTGGAGTTAACTTCCTATATGTGAATCATATACTATTTACAATATCATGTCTGAAGACCAAATAGGGGTTTTGCAATTATGTCAGTTTTGCAAAACCTAAATTGTAAAGCACTTCCAGTCAAAACAGTATCAATACATTTTGTTTTGACAAACCGAAGGGAAGCTTCATAAGATGTCGACTTCAGCATTGTTAGTCAGCAACAATATTTGATTATGGTTCTTAATTTTTTTTGTGTCTTTTCACTCCCTTAGCTTTCATTAATTCCCTTTATGTAGCCAAAATACTGCAACTTTTGACCGAATTCATTCAAAGCATAAAAACTCGGTGGGTTGTTGTGTACCAAGACGAAAATTCTTAAAGCCAATAACAATTTCCCAATCCTCAACAAATTGACTAAGCACACAAACAAATTGCTAAAGAAATACAAGAAAATTCTTAAAGAAAATTTATTTAAAATTTACAGCGTTATTATCAATATGAAGTAGTATTTATATACACACCATTACAATTCATACACAAATATCGACTCAATAAAAACATATACATAATTACTATTACATTCATACACCACTATGATTACCATTAGAAAAACAATCTTGGATTACAATCAAAAATATTGTTCACATGAAAACATGTTCACACATATGGTTAACACATAATGCCATTTAGTTGTCATTGGTTTCACTCAGATTGTTGCAGCTGGGCATGTCATCAGTCTTGCTGCCCTGAGATCCTTGATTTTCTGCTTCACAATAAGTATACCGTTTCCACATGTTTAGGTATGCTCTCTTGATCTTTTTAATTTTAAATGCATACACGACAGGGTTCACTGCCGAATTAGCATGAGAAAGGGCAATGCCGACATGGATAGCTGTTAAGCATACAGTATTTTTCCCCATAAATAAATTGATGCAGTTCATAATGTGGATAGGAAGCCAGGACAGTGCAAATAGAGCCAATACCAGAGACAGAGAGGACGCCAGCTGTTTTTCTTTCCTTAGGTAGCTTTGTGACTGGCTTTGGGCACCATTACCTGGTTTCTCTCTGAGATTTTCCCGAATGTATCGGAAAACATAGCCGTACAAAAAAGTCATCACCAGCAATGGTGTTAAAGTGCAGAGGAAAAAGTTAAAGTAGACTAGATATTCAGGGGTAATCACAATTATAAACTTGCATGTGCCATTATTATCAATATGTTTCTCCCGTTTTCCATTCCATCCAAGCATGGGCGTAAAACTCAGTGGTAATGCAAGTACCCAGCATGAAGCAGCCACAGTGTATGAATGTCTCCAGGTTACAGTCCTTTTGTACCTATAAAGCATAGCATTGGTAAAAAAAAAGAAAAAAAAAGTTGTACGTAAAAACCTTTTTAAAAGCTATAGAACATAATTTTTTTGCATGCCCTGTGATTACATTTCCACTTTTAATGATACTTTTAATGAAAGCATTCTTACCAGAAAGGGAGAGAGAGTCGCAGACAACGATCCACAGCAATGGCCGTCAGACAGAGAACTGAAACTAGGGTTAGCAGGATGACCATGCAGCTGATGAACAGACAACTGTAGAATGAAGTTTTCACTCTACCATCCACCAACACTGCCAACGGTATGGCCACAGCTCCAACAAGAAAGTCAGCCACAGCCAGAGACACAATAAGGCAATAAGTGGGTTGCTGAATGCTTTTAGATTTCCACAGAGCCAAAACAACCAACATGTTCCCCAGAATGCAGCACACTGCTATGAGAACTTCCACGAAAGGGTAAATAACCTTATTAATCATGGTCCCCGGCTCACTCATGTTGCAGGTTGATGGAGTGAGTTTCAAATGCTCAGCGAGACTAAGAGTTAGATCATTCTCTGGAACTTATCAAACATCTTGCTCTTGCAAAGCTATTAGAGGAAGTCCTTAGCTGCAACCACTTCTTCTTTTTTTTCTTTTTTTTTCTCAGCAGACTGTCATCTCAGAAGTAAGGGGGGTAGCCCCATGGTTCTAAGCCTTTCTCAAAACTTTGATAATAATTCTCTTTGCATAAAAAATATAAGTTAAAAGATAGTATGTAAGAAGAATAACCAAGGCCGAGAACCACATCTCCAAAGGTGAGGACTGCACCACGTCCCTGGACAACTGAGTCACTGAACTTGAACAGAAGGTTAAGACCTTAACTGGCCGAACTGAGGACAGCGAAAATAGAAGCAGCAGAGAGAATATAAGAGTCACCAGTCTTAAAGAAGGTGCTGAACGACGACAGGCAGTTAAAATTTTTTTAAATCTGGCTCGCAAACACCCTCGGTCTGAAGACCAAGCGGGGGACGGTTAATATTGACAGGGCAAACAGAGAACTCAGGCCGGCGAAGACAAATTACAACAGACGTGTCATTACTAAACTTCACAACTTCAACGACAAACAGCAGATTCTTGCAGCAGCCAGAGAAAACGGTGAGCTCACCTACAAGGGCTCAGGTGAGCTCACCTACAAGGGCTCAGGTGAGGGATGCCAGGCAGCAGTTCAACGGCATGTGCGAGCGGCTCCAGATGCGCTACCCGGCCACCTTATGCTTCACCCTCAATGGAGAAGAAAACGCCTTTAAAACCAGTCAGGAGGCGGACGACTTTTTGGATAAGAATGGTTAAGAGTAAATGTCCTTTCTCTATCAGAAGATGAGAATCGCCGGCTGCATAAGTGACTATATGGACGGTTTGCTTATCAGGATTAGGATTCTTATTATCACTCTGCCTTTATTATTATACATGGCCTGCTTATTTAAGTTAAAGTAGAGGGGATATGGGAAGAACAGCTGTTATGTGCCGTTTAAGACTTGAAAAGCAGTTGGATTTCTCTGTCTTGTTTTCTATTTGTTATCTCTTTGGAAATCCAGTGTGTAGCAGCCCCTTGACATCCAAACAATATGCAGCGAGAGAGTCTCGACGGGTGTAGACCTTTTATTCATTTCCTTTCTTCACTTAGTTTCTCACACAACATTGTGAGTACAATGATGACTTTAAAGGACCATAAAACCCAGTGAAAGCTACAAAAGAACAAACAATTACAACACAATTATTGAAACTATCAATATTCAATAAATCACAATACATACAAACTCTTCCTTTCATGGTGACATACCTCGCTTCGCTTGCCAAGAGATGCAAACTTTAGCCACTCTGCCATACCATGAAGCTGGCTTAAAATATTTGGGAAGCTGAGGACATCATAAGAATAGTTTTAAACTCACATTAAATTCCAACAATTGCATGCTACAGTTGCATGGTAAAGTCACAAACACTTAAATGTTTGAGAGTGGAGTTTGTGGAGCTCACCAAACTGACAGAATGCTGGGCCTGCCTCTCACCTTTATACAAAACACCTGAGAGTCAGCTCCAGTAACAGCATATTTAAAGAGACAGTGCCTCACCTTCATTGATTTCATTACACTCCCACTAAATCATGTTACACAAAAAAAAACATGATTTCTGAGAAGAAAAAAACAAACAAACAAAAACAAAAACAACAAAGAGGAATATGTTTACATCACAAAGCAACCCTTTAAGCTTCACTTTCTACGAGCACTACTACCTTTTGTACGGGACGCTCTATAATAGTAGGTTTAGAAATGTAGCCTTGTTTTTTATCCCAACTTCTATCTCCAACTTGAACTTTAACTTTACGAACTAATCCATCCTCTCCCTGAGAAGCTTCAACAATTCGTCCAAGTCTCAACTGACATCTTGGCAACAGTTCTTCCTTCAGGATGACGTCATCCACCTTTAGATTGGGAACGAGGTTTGTGCCACTTCTGTCTTGTAACAAGGTTCATGAGATATTCTTTTTTCCATCTACACCAGAACTGTTCAGTAAGATAATGCACTCTACGCCATCTTTTAGCTGCATATAAATCTTCCTTTACAAATTTTCCAGTTGATGGTAATGTAACCTTAGATTTAATCAAAATCAAATCGTTAGGAGTGATTGGTTCTGGTGCTTTGGGATCATTAATGCTTTCAACAGTTAATGGACGACTATTTATGATAGCCATAGCTTCGTAAAACAATGTTCTAAGGGAAGAACAATCGAGTCCCCCTGCACTTTGAGCAATAGTAGCATTTACAACATTGCGAATGCTTCTGATCTGACGTTCCCAGACTCCTCCTGCATCACTTGCAGAGGGAGCATTGAAAATGAACTTGCACTGTTTATCTGCAAGAAAAGATTCCAAGGCATACATGTCACAATGCTTGAGACCTACTTGGAACTCATTTTTAGCACCAATAAAATTTGTGCCATGGTCACAATGAAGCTGACAAACTGCTCCTCTCAAACTGATGAAGCATCTCAGGGAGTTTATGAAAGCACCCGTGGACAAATCATCAAGCAACTCTATATGAACTGCACGTGATGACAAACATGTAAATATCAATCCATATTTTTTACACTCTTTGCGACCATGTTTAACCACAAAGGGGCCAAAACAATCCATTCCAGTAAACAAGAAGGGAGCTGAAACTTCAACACGTTCTGTGGGGAGTTTTGACATGCGCTGTTCTTCTGTAGGACGTCGAATCTTTCAACATTGGACACAGTTGTGAATCAACTTAGCAACTGCTTTGCTGCCTCCACCCACCGAAAACCCATTGGCTCTAAGTTCCATCAGAGTCTGACTGCGTCCTTGATGAAAAATTGTTGCATGGAAATGAGACAATATCAACTTTTTGACATGCCTCTCCTTAGGCAGAATAATAGGATGTTTCATTTCTTTACAGAGGGTTGACTTAACAAATCTTCCACCAATGTGAAGAAGCCCATGATCTAAAATGGGATCAAGGCATGCCAAAGGGCTGGTTTTTGGAAGGTTCTCATTTCTTTCTAACAATTTGATTTCTTCTGTGAAAACCTTCTGCTGAACCAAACCAATGATTACTTTTTCAGCCTCCTTACGTTCTTCCACTTGAACAACATTGCCAGTGTGAGCTGACTTTACATTTAGTCCGTTTATTTCTGCAACTACTTTGACAAGCAGTAATCAACTTGAAAATCTGTTGAAACGGGCAAGAATATCTTCTTGTTTACCGATATGAGTCACAACAGTTTTCACAGATCTGATTTCTGCATCACCAACAAGTAGATCCTTTGCAGGGTTTGGAGAAGGTGATATTTCAGATTCCCATAGAAACTTGGGTCCTGATAGCCAGTTTGTTAATAAAATTTCTCCTGCATGGAGACCTCTCGAAGCGTGTTCAGCTGGATTGTCTGTGGTATCAACATAATGCCACTTACATTGATCTGTGACAACCCTTATAAACTGAACACGATTTGCCACAAACACATGGAACCTTCGAGCATCATTATTAATGTAGGCTAGAACCACCTGACAGTCTGACCAGAAAAACTCATCATCAATTTGTATTTCTAGTTCAGCTCTTAACATGATCCTCAGTTTTGCTGCAACAACAGCAGCACTAAGCTCTAACCTGGGAAGACTCAAACGTTTGGTTGGAGCAACTCTAGATTTGGCCATTACGAGACAGCAGTGAACTTGCCCTTTATCATTTTTGTATCTGATATAAGAACATGCCCGGTATCCTGTGTAACTGGCATCTGCAAAGTGATGCATTTCTACTTGTACTATTTTGCCAAAATGGGGAGGATGGTAAAATCTTGAGATTGCTACTTCTCCTAGTTTGTGTAGTCACCTTTCCATCCCTCCCACCGTGCACGCACATTTTCTGGCAATGGATCATTCCAGCCCATGCCTTTGTGGCACAAATGTTGAAGAATGGACTTCCATACTAGGATAACGGAAGAAACAAGACCAAGAGGATCATAAAGAGATGAGACAACTGACAAAACGCCACGACGAGTTAAAGGGTGATCCTTAATTGAAATACTAAAGCTAAAGGTGTCATCTTCTTTTGACCATAGAATGCCAAGCACATACTCTAGCGCTGGATCTGGGTTGAGACATATAGTTCCTTCAACTGATGCTCTTTCTGATGGGGCAACACCCTCTAGTACCTTCATTTGGTTAGAGTTAAATGTATGCAACCTCAAACCCCCCATTTTGCAAAATGTTTGTGCTTTAACAATCAGGTCTGTGGCGTCTGCGACTGATGATACACTAGTCAAGCCATCATCCACATAAACATTTCTCTCAATGAAGGCCGAAGCTAGAGGATAATCTGTTTTATATTGCTGCGCAAGATACTTAAGCCCAAAATTGGCACAACCAGGAGAGGAGGCAGCACCAAAGAGATGAATGCCATTTTATACTCTTTGGGCTTGGTTTCTACCTGACCTCCCTCCCACCATAAGAACCTGAGGTAATCACGCATCTTTGGTGGAACAAAAAACTCATGAAACATTTTTTCAACGTCACAAGTCACTACTACATTTTCCTTTCTGAAACGAGAGAGAACGCCTATTAAAGGGTTTATCAGGTCAGGACCGGTAAGTAGAGTGTCATTTAATGAAACACCCTGAAATTTTCCTGAAGAATCGAAAACCACTCTTAATTTATCCGGTATACACCATGATGTGGAGTATACCATGCAAGCTCTCCCTCAGAAAGTAAATGTGCTGGCTCTGCAACGCCTTGTGTAATTGTTTCTTCCATGAATGCATTATAACGTTCATGGTACTGTTTGTCTGCCTTTAATTTTATTTTAAGATGCTGCAACCGAAGAAAGGCTAGTTTCTTATTGTTTGGCAATGTGGGGGGACTGTCATCCTTAAAAGGAAGAGGCATTTAGTAATGTCCATCCTCTCTCCTTCTTATGTTACTTGAGAGAAGTTGCACAAAATGAGCATCATCTTGAGAGACATATTTATCTTGATATTTCCTCTCACTGAAATCCATTTCTAAGGCCTTCAATACATCTGTGACATGGGGGCATTGGTGTCTCTTTCACTAAAACTCTGTGCACAAAACTCTGACCATCCTGCCGGTCAAGCTGTGGGTTAGGTGACCCTATGATGGTCCAACCAAGCACCGTCTTCTAAGCAAACGGTTCATTTTCTGATCCTGAGATGACTGCTAATGGAGCTAAAGCAAATTGGCAATCATAACCTATCAGCATTCCCACTTCACAGTCTTGGAGAGGCTGCAATTTATTCGCTAGTTGTTTGAGATGTTCCCATTTAAGTGCTGTGTCCTTTGTAGGTATATGAGACTTATCAACTGGGATAAAATCCCTAGTATAGACTTGTTGTGGTTTAACAGTCTAAACCAAAACATCTGATCTGTAAACCACACACAACTTTACTTGAAATGATAGTATCCACTGCTGTCATTGTGCTAAGCTTCATCCGAACTGGCTGAGTGTTCACACTTAGTTTAGAGATTAGGCTTTCCAATATGAAACTTGAATCACTCTGAGTATCCAATAAAGCGTAAGTAAGAATTTCCCTCTCTGGTTCATCTACAGCTGCCACAAAAACTGGAACAATACTAGAAGTAGCAGAAGAAACCCTATGTCAATTGAGGTAACAAACCAAGCATTAACTAATCATATGCAGTCATGTAAGCTTATGCTGCAGAAACAGGAACAATCAGCTACATCTGAGGATGAAGTGATAACAGGGTAGAGGGGATTGTGAGATGATGAGCCCTTTATCAGTGGAAGATAAAAACTGTGTGTAACCATATCATGTGATGCTTTGCTATGTTCAATAAAAGAGACGTGCTCTGTTTAATCGGTGCTACACTTTGGGTGAGCCCCTGCGCAGGTACATGTCACAAAAACCAGAGCTGGTGTCTTTTCTTCTTGCCTCCTGGAACAGATACCATTGACCGAGCCCACGGAGGACTGACTGGTTCCTCATTAATTGAATAAAGCAGCAATTTGATTGATGGGTGGTGTTGATCCACAGCAGAGGACAATTTGGAGATAACATTTAATATCCAGCACAATGTATGAGACATTACATGCTGGACATCCTTAATGTCATCCTCAGCACCTGTTAAGTTGCTATGAGATACTTTACTGTTCTCACAGTTTTTCTGTATGTGCAGACATGTTGGATGGCGTCTCCTACATATGTTACAGGTGAGTTTCTGCCTACAATCTCTAGTAATGTGCCCTTTTTTTAAACAACCAAAACAAAGCTGATTTTCAAAAATAAAAGTTTTTTTCTCATCAAAGGTTTTTGTAACAAAAATTGGGCATTTACTCACTTCATGCATTTCATCTTAACAGACTAAACAGCATGGCTTAACTTTGAAAACCTTTGGACCAAAAAAGGGAGCTTCAGTTTGGACAGTAGTGTTAAATGTCTTTGTTTTCCTTGAGACTTTTTCATCCATGTCATTACTGTTTAGCAGGAAGGGAGAAGACATGGGGTTACAAGCTATTTTAGCTTCTTTCTGCACAAATTCTGTAAAAACAACAAATGATGGATATTCTAGACCCTTAACATGGGGTATGGTAGTAGCACAGCCTTGTAGAAAATCAGAAAATTCTCTGATAGCAAAGGGATAATTTGCAGCTAATTTAGTCCATCTACTAAGTTTATCCCTGAATGCTCTCTGGATAACAAAAGAGCTCCCATACCTTTCTTCAAGAACTGTCCAAGCCCCGTTATATGCATCATCTGAATTTCTGTAGAATAAACCTTCCATTGCCCTATAAGCTTCACCGGCAAGGTACTTCTTTAAGAACAACATTTTTTCAAAGGCAGGGAGTGGTTTTTGATTGCTCATAGCCATAAAGGAAACTCTCCAGTCTATTAACTTCAAAGGATCACCAGTGAAAACTGAAGTTTCAGTAATGGGTAAATGAATTGAAATAAACAAACTTGCAAGTTCTGCTATATATAGCATATAATCAGTAGTTACAGTATATTTCCATTTTAGGCTATAAGGAAAAAAAGCTTCCTGAGCCGTGACCACATCCCTAAATCAGATTGTTATCTGTTACCCATGAACCATAAATGCAAAGCTCATCTGAGAGGAACAGTGTCATGATGTTTGGTGTTTGTGTTTCAGTTAGTTTTCTTAGTTTTATTATCAGGTTAGTTTATTCTTTGTTTTTGTCTCTCACTCCTTGATCTTTTCACTTTTGGTTTGTGTCCACCTCATTTTCTGTTTCCCTAGTCATTTTTATTTATTCCTTCAGTTTGGGTTTCTTTTTATTCTCCAGAGTTACCCTGTGCTTTCACTTAGTTTGTTCTTAGTATTTAAGATTGTTTTCCAATTCTGTCTCCCTTGCCAATCCACTCCCCAGCCCAGTTAATTGCCTTCACCTGCTCCCCCTCTCACCTGCATCTGTTTGTCAGTAATTGGTTTCTCAGTCGGCTCTTCACTCCCTCCTCAGTACATATACTGCTCTCTTTCATTCACTGTTTGCTGGTTCGTCGTCTTACTCCCTTGCCTGGGTCCTGTTGTCCCTTGCTTCATTATTTTTTTATTCTACTGAGTTCTGTAAATCATTTTTATTTACTTCTGCATTTGGGTCCTATTTCCTGACAAACTTGACAAACCGAGACGATGACTAAAAGGATCAGATAAACTGTATAAACATAGGCTCCTTTAAACTGGATTTTTCAGAAACCTACCAGTCCCACTAATAAAATATCAACACAACAAATACACAAATACAAAAACAAATCCACTTTATAAAAAAAGAAAAACTCAAAGATTTTCTAAAAAATAATTGATCAATAGATAAATTCTAGACCCATCCATCCATCCATCCATCCATCTTCCTCCGCTTATCCGGGGTCGGGTCGCGGGGGCAGTAGCCTAAGCAAGGAGACCCAGACTTGCCTCTCCCCGGCCACTTGGGCCAGCTCCTCGGGAGGAATCCCGAGGCGTTCCCAGGCCAGCTGGGAGACATAATCTCTCCAACGGGTCCTGGGTCTTCCCCTGGGTCTCCTCCCGGTGGGACATGCCCGGAACACCTCACCAGGGAGGCGTCCAGGAGGCATCCTGACTAGATGCCCGAGCCACCTCAACTGGCTCCTCTCGATGTGGAGGAGCAGCGGCTCTACTCTGAGCTCCCTCCGGATGACCGAGCTTCTCACCCTATCTCTAAGGGAGAGCCCAGCCACCCTACGGAGGAAACTCATTTCAGCCGCCTGTATCCGTGACCTTTCTATTTAATTTAAACCCACATTTATAAAGGAAGAAAAATATATTCTTTAGTTACAATGTATTGAAATTTGTTGTTGCCCTGGTAGTGTTTTTGATCGCACAGTTTAAGAATGGTTAACATTTTACTGTCCAGGAGGGCCGTGCAGAGACCTTGAGATGGGCAGGTCACAGAGTTTAAAACGGGGCACATATACAGTTATGTTTAAAATGTGCTAAATGTAGTTAGAAGCCATGGCCTCAAACTTAACTGGAAAACTTCTGGCTTAGCTCGTCTTCCGGCTCTCAACAAGGACGAACACTTTTTATCTCTCTCCCTCCCTACTGTGTCTTATTCCAGGGCTCTCTGTCTGTCTACTCTGTCTGGAGCATTTCTCTGCATTTTACTCTGAAGCCTAACCAAGCTTAACCATGGAAATTGTTAGCTAGCCTCTGAGTGCAATTTATTAAATCTTCTCAACTGTGGCTACGCGTTTGACACCTGGAAACGACGGAGACTTCTTTGCCTCTCCATTCTGTTTCTATAGAATGCCGAAGATATGGATATTTGGATTTATGGTGATCAGGTTCCTGCTGATGGGAATGGGTGGCTAGTTGTTCTACTGAAAACTGGAGGAGGTTCTCGAAGCAATTGAGAAGCTGAAGGAGCTGTTTGAGAGATTGGGCTGGGCTGCTGGAACTCAGACTTATTGACGTGGTGACCAGGGACGCAGGCTGGAGGCTATGACTGGCGAGCTGGCCGGTGTCTGGACTCATACGTGGAATGTCATCTAACATAGAGAAACTTTCAGCTCGTGAGAAGAATGCAATCAAATTATCCTAAACCTCGTCCCTACCCTGTGGAAAAAATGGGGCCTGTTGGGACTGATAGCTCCAAGGATGCAATAACATCAGCGAGAGACTGGGAAAAAAAAGGATGAGTGCACCCCATGGGTTAAGGGTCAGTCTTTGCTCAAACAATGAAGTTGAAGGATTTGTGATTAGTTCATGGGCGATTGTTAGAATGGAAAGAAAGCTTGAAAGATGCATGGGGGCTTCTTCTGCACTAAATGAGGCACTGTTGAGGCCTTCCGTGGCAAAGATGGAGCTGAGCATAAAAAAAAAATATAATGCACTTCATTTTTTCTGTGAAGACTAAGCCACACACTTCCATCAAGATTATGTCATCACCACTGCTAGTATACTCCTTTATGCATCACAAGGAATCCAAATATTATACCCCTATAAAAATGAACCTCAACAAGCTTAGAGTATGTTCAAACAGTCAGGGGTATACCACAAAAGGAGGGCACTTTTCTCTTAATAACATAATCATAACAGGAACCTTTCCAGGAACAATGGCAGTTGTACGTACCCATTGTTTTCCAGTACAGAAACCAGATCGATATCAGCCAAAGTAGAATCGTTTGTCTTTACCTTATGGTGCATTCAGACCAAGAGCTTTGTCAGCGTCAGGCAAAGCTCACAAAACATCTAGTTTGACGCTTCTATGTTGAAGCTTGCAAAGCTTGCAAAGTCTGCCACTTCTAAGCAAAAAACAACGCATGGGCGGGGCTTCTCCTGTTGCTGTACGTTCTGAACTACGGCAGATAGTATTGAGAGAGTGGCTTGGCTTTATTTGCTAATTAAAGCTAGACAGCGTCGACTTCAGCAACATCAGCGCTGTTTGTGGATACACCCTATTCCACGGAGGCGTTCTGAGTTTGGGGAGTTTAACCATTTGCTCCAGGAGCTACGTATGGATGAGGTTCGCTTTCAGCGGTATTTCAGTCTGTTGCGCCCAGTTTTACGACCTCCTGGACCGCATCGGAGCGCAAATCTCCTACCAGGACACCAACTACAGGCGCTCTACTCCTCCCAAAGAGCGCCTGTCCACCTGTCTTCGGTAAGTGTTATTTATGATTTTTTAAATCTGTGTTTTAGACTTAAAATGTAGGTTTTTCCTTTTCTCGCTACATTCAAAATACATGTAGTGACATCGCTACAATTATAAGCTCTGATTGGTTAACACGCCACTTCAGGGCCGTCAGCACCGTCAACAGTTCAACTAACTGAACTTATGCGCTGCTGGCTTTATGAGCTTTGAAGCATGAAAAGCAGCAAAAGCTTGAAAAGCTGACAGAGCCAAAGCTCATAAAGTACCGCAGAGACCGTGACGCTCCTCCAACGGCCTCCCCCATAGACTTAACATGTAATCTTGACGTTGCTGATGCTGACAAAGCCTGCGGTCTGAATGCAGCATTAGAATGAATTTAGAGCTTTCTGTTCACTTCAAATCTTAACTTAATTTGCTCACAACACTTGTAACCCACTAGTCCATGCTAAATGTCAGTCTCTTACAGAGTTTGTTTTCATGTAGATTATTAAATTCTCCAAACATTAGGGAAAATATTGAATTATTGGAAGTGCGGAGTTCCGCTCTGAATGTGTCCACGGAGAAAAAGAGAGAGAATAAGACAGACAGACTGTGAGAGAGAGACTTTGCAAGGGATTTTGTCTGTTAATTTTAAAACAAAACTTTTCAGAACTTATGTTTATGTTGTTTTTTTTTAATCCTTGCTCCACAGTCAGAAGACACTTTTTTCATAATAACAGATAGCCAACTGATTTTGAATGGAAATTGATTTTTCATCAGAATCTTTAGAATGGTTGACAGAGCGACGCAGCGAAACTCTGCACACGCTGTAAATTTAAGGAACAATGGCTGTCCCCCCTGCACACTCAGACTTGGGAAAGTCTTCCAAAGACATCTTTAGCAAGGGTTATGGGTATGGAGTTCTGAAGCTTGATGTCAAGACCAAGTCTCAGAGTGGTGTTGAGTTTGCCACCTCGGGATCCAATAACACCGATACGGGGAAGTCAGGCGGCCACCTGGAGACAAAGTACAAACTGAGCCATCTGGGTCTCATTTTCAACCAGAAATAGACCACAGACAACACTCTGACCACGGTAATCACCGTGGATGATCAGCTGGCTAAAGGGCTAAAGCTTGGAATGGACGCATCATTTGTGCCGAACACAGGCATGAAGAGTGCCAAACTGAAGACTGGATACAAGCGGGAATACATGAACCTGGGCTGTGACCTGGACTTCGACATGGCCGGTCCCACCGTCCACGCGGCCGCTGTGCTCAGCTTCGAGGGCTGGATCGCGGGCTACCAGATGGGCTTCGCCACGGCCAAGTCCAAACTGATAAAAAACAACTTTGCTTTCGGATACAAGACTGGATAGGGATGCCTCCCTGTCTGCAAAAGTCCGCAATGCCTGCGTCATTGGACTTGAATCCACACAAACCCTCGGGCCAGGAGTGAAGCTCACCGTCTCGGCGCTGATCGACGGGAAGAGTGTGAACGGCGGCAGAGACAAAGTCGGCATGGGATTCGAGCTGGAGGCATGAAAAAATACATCAGAGAAGATGTGAGAAAAAGAAAAACTCACAGATAACGCACAGATACACGTTTTTTGGCCTTAACCCTGAAACCTTAATAGCCTCCAAGACCTACATTATTGTAACTGTCCCCCAGTAATAACTTATTTTTACATTTTTAAAATGTGTGCAACTTTCAACAAAAACCTAAGAGCATATTTTATCGTAGTTTAGCAAAACAATAAGAAATGTGTACTTTTAACTTGCGAATTTGTGTTTCATTTTAACTGTCTGGCTCGTTATGTTCAGTTGGATTACAGTAGGATTAATATAGGCTGCTTGTTTTGGAGTGTTATGGTTTTGTCATATGATTTTAAGGCTTTTTAGAAAGTCTGTGCAAACGGACGCAATAAAAACAGGAGGGGGAAAATGGATCAAACCTCTTTCTCAGACTGAGCAAACTGACTTTAATTCTTCCTGCTGACCTCTTTAACAAACTGTAAATCCTCAGCTGCCTAAATGTCTAGTTTTCAGGCCCTGTATGGGTAAAAAAAAAAAACTAACAAAAGGGGTCGATTGCTATTTGGATATCCTTGTCAACCCATCTTGTCATGTTTCAGCCTTTGTCACCAGATTTCACAAGTGTGCTGTGGAAGTAGAGGAAATATCGTCAACTTGTAAGACCTGAATGTAATTTTATTGAATAAATGAAATAAAGAATGTGAAAAACCACAAAAAAAAAAAAAAAAAAATTGAATGGTTGACATGGGAATCTTGATGCTAAATAGATGTTGAATAACAGTTGCCAAACTGATGACTCCCAAGAATGCAGTGATATTGAAACAAGGTTGAAATATAGTTTTTCCCATGATTGATGGTTTACTGGGCAATGATTGAAAAGTTATTGTTGTCCGGGAAAAATGATCACAAATTCATGGATTTTTAGTTGACTGGAAGACCATCGTGTGGCGCAGACCGCCTGACGCACAGCACCGTATCTCATTTGGAATAAATTTGAAATAAATTTCAGGTAAGCACTTCATTTTAATCTTCTAATGCTCAAATTCACACAGTGAAGTGTATATTTTATATGGATGTCACATCAACTTAGGACTGTCATAACTTAATTCAGGCACTATATTGACTTATGTAATAATGCTGGCAACCTGTTAAAAACACCAAGTCTAGTGTAATTAATTAGCTAGTAATTCTTTGCTCATGGCTTAATTCATACAGTCAACGCTTTTGTCAAACCGCGTATAAATAAAATAAAATGTCCAACTGACCATTAAGCCATTTCGTACATAAACAATATTTTAACATTAAAAGGTCCAATTAATTTACTACCACACACTTTGTGTCCAATATCCTCCATAATGTGCAGCTGAAAACCTCTGACAACTCTTTCAGTGCGTCCATTTCTCAAACTTTTTGTAACTTTCACATAATAAAGAAAAATATATAGGCTAGGTTAAAATAGTGTAATAATGACCAACATTACTACAGTTGCTAAAAGTAGCCTATGTGATTTCTCATAACATAAAGTGTATGTTTCAGATGTCCTCACGGAGCAGCCAGGCACCGCCATGAATGACTTTGCCTTATTTGGTCAGCAAGACAAAATTGGCTCCGTTATGCGCCAGACTGGGCTGGATAAGTTGGACGTGGTGAAATAATGAATAAAAGATAAATTAAATGAAATAACTTGTTTGTTTATTTCTGTTTCTTAAGCATGTTTACACTTTTACTTAATAAAAAATGACTTCATGTTGTCCAGGACATCCTGCTGTAGGTAAAGCAGGATTTTTAATTGCTCTGGTATTATTGAAATAGAAGTGAAAACACATTGATCCATAGTTATGTTACAATTTTAACGTTGTTTCAATATTGGAGTTAATTGAAATAAAATTGTAATTCCATTAGTCTACAGTTAATATATCAAAATTCTTTCAATATTAATTTTGGGGTCAAACTGATGTTGAATCAACATTGAACTCTGACGTTGATTCAATGATTTAACGTTGGGAATCCAATGTGGATTCAACATAGATTCAATGTCCGTTTTCCACACTGTTTGAAATGGCAGTGTGTGGCCTTTAAACCATCAACTCAATCTAAAATTATTGCAATTTTGGTCTGATTTCCAGATTTCGAATTGTGTTCTGGACTCTGCTGTTGTGGTGGACTGAGATTTGAGTCCCATATCACAGAAGCAGTCCTTTAGGAGGAGGAGTCGATCAGTGTTTGGTGTCATTAGCTACATAAACAGCTTAATAAGCCAAAATCTAGACAAAAAACTGCCTAGGTAAGTGTCCAGAAGATGAAGTTCTAGGGGGGGAAATGTTTAGAAAACCATAGTTAAAACATGGCTTTAGTCTGTGAAAGGGTATTTACGGCTCAACAAATTAATAAACATTTATTCCATACAAATAATAGAAAAGGATCCCTGAGGAAGTGTCGGCAACCCCACACACATAAACAAAAAAAATTGTTTCATCAGAAAATCACATCCTACAAACAGTAAATATTAAACTCTTAAATTGCAGATCAAACCACTTTTGTGGATTATACATTAAATTTGTTATGAGACCAAATAAGTGCTAATGCTTGCCCATCGTCACAGCTTTATTGTATCCTTCCAGTTATTATGTTGCTCATTTCCTCAGAAAATTTAAAACTCCCACCCACACACAGGTCGCACACACACACATACCCACTTAATGCAAGCAAAACTAATGCTGCAGAGTGAGGCAGAAAACAAAGTCCCTCCCCTTGATGTTATGACTCGTTTATACAGAGTAGTCAGTGAATATGGGAGAGTGAGAGAGTAGAGAAGAGTGGTGATGCACTTTCTCTAGGTTCTTTTTACTGAGATCTTGAATTTGATGCATAGGATTGTGCATTTAGTGTGCTTTAATGGGCTCTAAATGTGGCAAGACAAAAACTAAATCTGTCTTAGCTGAGTACTTGTTTACTGGAAGATGTTTTTGCTGACGGAGAACACAAAGGGGAGAAAAGAAGCTTCCACAACTTATTTATCTTTTCTTACAATCTGAGCAAAGATAAGTTAGATCCTGAAAGATAAAAAAAAAGATGTCCTCACCAGGTGTCGAGCCAAGGGAGCACATGGATGTGGTGTACATCTCAATTGAGACAGCCATTGCTGTTGCCTCTGTCATAGGGAATGTGCTAATTGTGCTTGTGGTGTATGTGAACCAGGCCCTTTGTGACACCACCTTCAGCTTTATTGTGTCTCTGGCTGTGGCTGACATCGCTGTTGGAAGTTTGGTTATCCCTCTGGCCGTCGTTATCAGTCTGGGATTCAGGACGCAGTTCTACACCTGCCTTATCCTCTCCAGCCTGGTGCTGATTATCACCCAGAGCTCCATCCTGTCCCTCCTGGCCATAGCCATTGATCGATATCTGCGCATAAAAATCCCAACAAGGTAAGGAACTGTTTTGATATAACAGATCTACGCTCTAAACTTTCAAGAGATATTAGGTTTTCCTCACATTTGAAAATAAAATCAAATAAATGTAAAAAGAGTGAAAGATTACTCATGCTGTGATGTAAGTGTCCAATATTACTACCAAGAGTTTTTTTTTTCTTTAAAAAATGAATAAATTAATGTTACAAACAGAAAATAAGATGAAATTACTAACATCCTTGCTAGAGTAGCTTTCTAAATATCAACTGCAGTCCAGACCTTTACCACTTTGAAATAAGTGAATACTCCAGATACTTTAGAGAATTCAGCTGATAATTTGTTTACTCTTTTGTCACGGAACATTGCCAAACACAAATCATAAAAAAAGATGCTTTGATGTGGATATCGAAAGAGTATGTATTTTTTATCCTTTGTTTACAGAGACCTAAATTTGTTTTTAGTAAAAGCAAGACGGAGACTCACTGAGTGTGTACAGTAAATCCTAGGTCAATGCCAAGTCAACAGTAAATGCCAAGTTGTATGCAAATCAGAGGGCCGGACACTAAACCTTTCAAGTAAATTAAAAAATGTTCTTCTCTGTTACTGAAAAAAGCACATTTTGTTATTGTAGCTGGCAGGCGTCCGTACCAATGTTTGCCTAATAGCTGAATCCTGAAGTCAGAGGCTGACACTTAAAAAAATGCTTCTGAGAAATAACAGACTGGCACTGGTTCAAAGAAATGCCATTGGAGTTGTATGTGAGTGCATTTAAGTGATTGGAGAAAACGCTAATCTGTCTTCCAATTGTGCTGCCCAGGTATGGCGACATAATGACCCAGGGCAGGGCGTGCATGGCAGTCTGTACATGTTGGATCCTTGCCTTTCTCAGTGGACTGGTCCCATTGGTTGGCTGGAACAACCTGCACCACACAAACCTCAGCAGCTCCAGTGAGATAGTTTGTGAGTTTAAAACTGTCATTCGGATGGACTACATGGTGTACTTTAATTTCTTTGTCTGTGTGGTGGTGCCACTGGCCTTGATGATCATTCTGTATTGGGAGATCTTCCGAGTGATCCGGCAGCAGCTCAACCGCCGTGCTGAGGCCACCTGTGACCGAGAAAGGTACTACCGAAAGGAGCTGAAGCTGGCCAAGTCGCTGGCCTTGGTGGTTTTTCTTTTTATTATGTGCTGGATACCAATACATATCATAAACTGCATTGACTTTTTTTGCTCAGACTGTGAAACACCCAAAACTGTTGTGTACATAGGAATTTTTATGTCTCATGTAAACTCGGCACTCAACCCGATGGTTTATGCATTCAGAATAAAACGGTTCCGTCTCACACTGATCCAAATAACTCGCCGCTGCATGTTATGTAACTCAACAGCGGCCACCCAGTGTCCCGCCAGCACTCTAGAAGGGACTGAAAAAACCATTGTTAACCTATAGCATATATTGAAGAACTACATTTTTCAATGTGTTCAATAATAATTCTATAAATTCATGAGATTACTGTCAAAAATACAAAAAGTACCACTGTTTTGTTTCTTTTACATATTGCACATGGTTTTCAATAGGCGCTTGTCTGCTGTTGGAACTTCTGAGTAATTTTACTGGAACTTACCGGTATGCACGTTCACCACTACACCAATCTAAATATACGTTCTCCACTACACCTTGACAAGGCAGTTATCAGGAGGCCATTTCAAGAACCAACAAAGTACCGGTCTGGGGGTATGTACTCAGATATGGCCTGGTAGAGTTGCTGGGCGGGAGCTGTGGTTAAGTCATGCTGATTGGTTGTAATTCAGAGGGGAAATGAACAGACATCGACAAACAGCCGATGAGTTGCTGGCTGTTTATATAGAAAACAAATACGACAGTAATACCTGCTTGTTCTGTGCCTATCTGTTATTATATCTGCTGCTGTGGGGGCCTTTTTGAGCTGATAAGTGACGCTACTCACTGCTAAAACAGTGGTTATATGCGGATGTTTTAACTAAGTCCTTAATTGGTAAATTCTGTATAGACCACAATCTCTGAGAGGAGCGGGCCAACAGATTACCTCATAAGATAAAAGATCCGGTAAAATTACCTTTATGTTCTGATAGTGGAAATGCGCCTTGTGATATTCTGATGTACATTAATTTGGGTAAGGTCAAGCGCTGCTATTTCTTTAATTTTTTACCTACATAAGCAGCCAACAGTGATTGTTGGTTTAAGAGAAAAAAATATATGTTTGATTGAATGCATAACATTTTGGTAAAATTTTATCTATCCATTGTCTATACTCACTGATCTATTGCTCGGAGAGAATCTATGCATGCACAGGTAGAACATGCAGAAAAACCCTAGCTGGGATTTGATCCCACAACCTTGTTACCGTGAGAGAACAGTGCAACCAACTGTTCCTACATCTATTGCATCCTTTAAAAAACAAAAAGGAAATCCACAAAAAACGAATAAATGAATAGGAAAATAATGCACCAAAGCTCTAGAGATATTGGAAAGCTTGTTTGCATCACAATAAGCAGCTTTCACACAGTGTACATGAACAGGAAATTCACATAATTTGTTGTCTGGGCCATAAAAATCATGTAAATCATGCCTTCAGTGTGAAGACCTAGCATATTTGTATCCTGCTGTTTTCAAGTGTATATGCAATTTTCCTCTTAATGCCTTCTTCCCTATAATGTGAACTCTGAGATAAAAATGTGCTTCCTTTTCAAAAAGTTTTTTTTTCTTTGTTTGTCCTGAGTCTGATTGCGTATTACAAATCTTCTCAACTTCATTTAAATTTAAAATATTGTTTTTTATTTACATTTATAAGTTTTTCCTCCATACTGTTGAAAGAAAATGTAATGATGTGTTTCAACAACTACTGGATGATATTTACTAAGTTTTAGGACAATGTATGTATCTGTGCAAATACTTTAGAAATACATAAAACAGCTGTACAGCTGTTAGCATAGCTTTGGACCACTCAAATACTGGAGTCAACATCCTTCTGTGTATTGTAGAAAACCAAGTTTGTTTGTTTTGTTCTCCAGACATTAACTACCAACTTTTGCCGCAGCTGTAGCAAGAATCAATAGGAGTTTTTAATAACCATATATTGTCATTCAAGGTTAAGTGTACAGGAGGGCAAAAGACTGATGGTTAGGTGGGAGTTATATGGACAAATGACACAATAACACAAATGTTTTAGTAGACAGTAAGTATTCAAATGTCAATTTGCATGTTTTACAATTTTTGACACCATATCAGTCATTCCTTTTTATCATGGTTCCTGTTATTTGGAATACTAAATCTGTCTAAACTATTGCCAAATTACCAAAATAATTAAAACCATTTTAAACTATATGATAAATTATTGCCCTTTTTAAGCAATAATGGGAATGTTAAACATTTTATTTTAAATTTCCTGAATTTTATATAAATAGGAAAATAAGTACAGATTTAATTTTAGTAATAAAAGTTTTTCACTGCTGCTTTTTTATGTAGCAATATTAGAAGTAACAGCATTTGCATGTTTTCTCTGCTTTCAGGTCGGTAAGATTTCTCTTAAGTTACTGTAAATTTTTAGCAAGAGTTGTGGGTTGTAGCCCCATTCATCTAGAAATTTCTCTTTGTGTTTGTCGTGTCTTCATGGCAGTATTACCTATTTGTAATTACACTTTTTAACCACCTATAGTTTGGGTCACAAGACTCTCATAATCTAAATTTATTGGTCACACATTAAAAAGCTTGGAACTCACTATTTGGGTCAAAAGTCCAAGACTGACCAAAGAAAAGAAAAAAATTTTGGTGCCAAAAATGAGTCAATATATAATAAAAGCTAACATTCTGTGTGTGTTTTATTATGTGTACTGTTTTTGCATATAAAAATGGTCAACTTACAAGTGAATTAAATTGCCCTGCTGGGACTGCAAAATAACAGACTGCTTTACATGGAACAAAACTATGACAAAGGAAAGCACTTCAGTGCCAAGCTTTTATCACAGAATGTATGCTCTGTTCAGCTAATTCAGCTTCTTTGGGCCATATATTAAAAAGTTGTTGCAGTGAGGTGAAAAGCACTGGACCATCTGAATCAATTACCTAAAGAGCATTAAGCTGATTTATTCCGACTCTAAAACCAAAGCTTCTGCAGTGGTTCTGCTTTGTCATCAGTTTGACTTCTACTTAATTTCCACAGCAGTTTTCTATGAAATAAAATGCGGATTTCTTGTAAAATAATAATAATAAAAAATCAGATTCAGTGTAGTAAATACTAACATTTACTGTAATATTAAGATGTGTCCTCTGTGAAGATATTTACTTTTTTGGGTTACTACGAAATAAAATCTTCACCCTGTGTCTCTCTGTGTTTCTGTCTGTCTCTCAATCATTAATACCTATAATACCATCTGTCAACCCCCCTCATTGCTGAGGGATTTTAAACTGCTGAGCGTGGTTAAATCTTTAGCCCTTGTCTTAGTGACAGAGATATCACATTACCGAGTTGGCATTGCTTGCTTCATAAACTGTCTGTTCTATGTGGCCTAACCAATGCTTAAGGAAAAGAGGTATGGACTAACAGACAAGATAAGAAAATAAATGTCTCAGTTTCTGATGCATTTGTTTCCCTATTTTTAGTTTAAGATAATCTTCTTCAAGGTAGGAAACTTGATATTCATTGTGAGAAAGAAAGCTTTTTAAATCCTTTCTCTTTGGTTTTAAATAGACACAGTAAAAAATTGTTTTTCCTTTATGCTCTATAACTTCAGAAAGCAGCTTCCATTTGGAACTTTAAAATGGCAAGCACTGATGAAACGGAGGACAGCCAGGATCCGGAGGCTCCTGAGGAAGACCTGGATGATGAAGAGCAAGTCTTGTTGCACTTGAGTAAACACGGAGACAGTCGGCGTGCGCAACCATGGGAGCACTGGACCTTCAGAGAAAAGGCAAATTATTGTATAGATCGCATCTTCCTTGTCTTTTTAGTCCTCTTTGTGATGGTTTTGCTTATTGAATGTGGCTATAAAATGTGGTATGTGTCAAATGTGAAGAAAATAGCAGAGTTTGTGTCAGACTGTGTCATTTTTCTGATCAACTGGCTCTTCACCCAGGAGAGACAGGAGGAGTTGGTGGAATTGTAGGGTGTGAATAAATGTGATCATGCTATTCCTGTTTCACTTTTTGTGTTTAATGTGATATTAATGTAAGTGGTAAAGCACATCTGCAGGGGCTACAGCCACATCTTAAGTAATAAATCAAATACATCACAAATGTATTCATGACTGTAACTGATTTGTGCACGATTGTCCCAGACTGCATCATCAGTACAACCTGATGTCAGCAAGAGTGTGATAAAAGTTCTAACCAAGGCATGAAAAATAGGACCTGATGACACTTGAACACATTAGGTTAGGTATAGACCTGATATTTAAAATGCACTGGTCGTCTTGGAAACAAACAAACAACTAAAAAATAAAATAAAATAAATTAGGGATGCACCGATACCGATATCGGATATCGAGGCCATTCTTACTGTATCAGTATCAGTTTACCGAAAGAAAATTTTTACTGTTGTGGTCATTATGTAATCAATGTATATATATATATATATATATATATATATATATATATATATATATATATATATATATATATATCCATCCATTTTCTGAACCGCTTTGTCCTCAAGGGGTCGCGGGGGGGCTGGTGCCTATCTCCAGCTCTCAACAGGCGAGAGGCGGGGTACACCCTGGACAGGTCGCCAGTCCATCACATGGCCACATTGAGACAGACAGGACGAACAACCATGCACGCACACAGTCACACTTAAGGACAATTAAGAATGATCAATTAACCTGACAGAATGTTTTTGGACTGTGGGAGGAAGCCGGAGTACCTGAAGGGAATCCACACATGCACGGGGAAAACATGCGAACTCCATTCAGAAAGGCCCTGGGCCGGGATACGAACCCACAACCTTCTTGCTGCAAGGCAACACTGTGCCACCGTAGTTTTATAATAATTAGGAGGGAACACAGCCATACTCTAGTTGTTTTTTATGTTCTATCTATCTATCTATCTATCTATAGAGAGAGAGAGCGAAAGAGAATTTTTTTTATCTCTATTTAGAAATGTAGCACATACATAGAATACGTGTGAATACACTGAACTGTAGGTTAGACACGATGGATTATAGTAATTAGACAAGTTACTACAACAATATTGATTAGGCAGGGACAAGTAGAGAGGAAGCAAAACTACACAGCAGAGTAAGGTTTCACGTCACTTTCTGACATACAAACCGACCAATGAAATCGCCACATCGAGTTCTTTTCAGGTTCCGGTTCCAGCCCCCCCCCCTCTTCCGGATTGTTTAGCGTGACCGACGTTTCGTGTCTATTTAGACTTAAAAGTAAGTCCAAATTTACACAGTTTCTATCATTTTTCGTGAACCACTTTGAGCTCCATCGTGTTTTATTACAACATGCACTTATTTTTCTTTGTTAAATTTTTTACGAACGTTTCTGTCGTCCTGCGCAGTTAGAAATAGAGTAGCTGGAAAACATGGCGACATGCTACCTGTGCTATCTGTGATACAAACCATAAATAGCACAAATTAACACTGGCTAATATATTAGGTAGGCTGAATCCGTAAAAAAACAAACCAATCAGCTGTGTTGTTATCCCATCTGATTAAGCTCTGTGTGTTTTCAATAGAGCTTATTGCAGTAACCCGAAAACTAAACCTAATAGCCTCACTAAATAGCCTCCTGCGTGATCGCCATTTAGAATTCACTAGACCTCTACGCATTGTGTAATTTTAAGATACTTTAATTAACGTTTTACCCCTAAAAGCTTACTCTCAACCCTTAAACTATAAAAACATATATCCATACAACAACAAAAAATGATTGTACTCAGAATGTAAAGGATAAAGACGGTAGCTACTTGTAATTTCGTAGCTGCAGGTTAGATCGTTTCGAACCAACCTGTTGGGATAAGAAATGTTGCAGTTAGCAAAAAGTGACCATAATGTGTCAAAGCAGAGGACTTAATATGAAGAGAATAATAATAAAAATAAGTTCAGGAATTTTAACATTCTTAGTTCTTAGGTAATTTATCTGTTAAAATTGTATGGAAAATTTTCACAAAAAAAAGTATCGCAAAAACTGGAATCATTTAGGCATATGTTTAAAATTATGCTGGATTTCCTTTATCTAATGCACTTTGATGTTCATTTTCAACAGCTGTAATAAATATGGATCACTTAATCAATCCAGTAGGCCCTTTATTCAAGCCAAGTCTCATGATTGATTCAGTAGAAAGAGGTGTAGTTTTCCTTTTGTTTAAAACCCTGAAAGTACTCTGGGATAAAGCACCTTCTATCATTTTACCTCAAATAGTTTTTGTTCCTTATTAAATACATTGACGGGAACAAAAATTGGAAACAGTGACTTGCTGATTTAAAGGTAACGGCATAATGATTTTTAACTTTGATGGTTTTTTTTATAAACTCTTGACAACTGCCAAATAATAGTAATCATCTATTGACCACTCATTGTGTCTGTGAGGGCATATGCTTATATAACGCCAACAAATCATATGTATCCCCAGCATTCTGGTTTGACCAGGGGCCCTGATTTATTCCAAACTGGGATCAGACTTAAAATAAATGCGAATAGTGTGACACAAACTTTTCAGTTGACCTGTATCTAAAACAAATTGCTCAAAGTTCTGGTTTTGACCTTTTAACTCCACAATCAGAATAGTTCAGCTGAAAAAAAAAATAAAAAATACGAATCATGTTTGAGGTTGAAAGGCACAAAATAGCTTATTTATCTCTCAGAAACAGATGTAAAAAAAAAAAAGATAAACTCGGAAGAGGAGTACAAACTGCAGATACATATTGGCCCATGGGCTAATTTAGCTGCTGCCCAAATGTCTATTTTTACATATTATCACCCACTCTTAAATAGCCTAGTTTTCTATTGTGATTATAATTACTTTATAAATGCTAATTAATGAGAAAAAAATCTAACCTCTCCTTTTTTACTTTCTTGCTGATTTGCCATAAATAACAAATTTGCCAGGATTCCCTTTTAAATTGACATAAAAGCAAAAATATTCTCATTCTGATTTTCAAATTCAGTAAAAGTTGCAATATTATAATAACGCTGCCTTGAATTGCAGCGTTAATGATTGTAAAAAAAAAACAACTGTTTTT
The DNA here is from genome assembly GCA_028564705.1 of Apricaphanius iberus. Classification (NCBI taxonomy): domain Eukaryota; kingdom Metazoa; phylum Chordata; class Actinopteri; order Cyprinodontiformes; family Aphaniidae; genus Apricaphanius; species Apricaphanius iberus. The sequence goes on from JAPXFQ010000557.1 coordinate 1,855,720, forward strand.
CAAATGTGTTGGGATTCCTTTTAGTTTAAAGGGGATTTTCAGCTCCAGCTGTCTCGTCGGTCTTGATGCACTTGAAGCATTGGAACCAAGTTTTAAAACATTCTTGAAATTTTTCTGTGCTTGCATGCTGTATGGATTACTTAACTTGGAATTGTTGTTTCCAGAATGCGTTACGTGGCCGCTTACCTGCTCGCTGCTCTCGGTGGAAACGCCAACCCCTCCGCAAAAGACATCAAGGAAATCCTGAGCAGCGTGGGAATTGAGGCCGACGATGAACGCTTAAATAAAGTATGTAATGTATTGGTGGTGAAGTTGTTTTTGTAAATGCTCGGTGGTAAAAAATTTGTTCTTTTATCAGGTCATTAGTGAACTGAATGGGAAAGACATCAACGAAGTCATGAATTCTGGTGAGGGTGCTTTGATATACACAGCTATGAAGTTTATGGTTTAGATGGAAGTTTAATAAAAACATTTTATTGTTTTTCCAGGCCTCTCCAAGTTGGCCTCTGTACCAGCAGGTGGTGCTGTAGCTGCACCTGCGGCTGTTGCTGCTGCTGGTGGTGGGGCCGCTGGGGCTGCACCTGCTGCTGGTATGTATATAATGTTTTTACAAAATTCATTTATTTAAATTAGGGTTATGAGTTTTCTGTGATGTCTATTTTTGCTGGCCTTCATGTCTGTTGAACTGCTGGTTTTTATCTATTTTGTAGCGGAAGAGAAAAAGGAAGAGAAGAAAGAGGAATCCGAAGAGTCAGACGAGGACATGGGTTTTGGGCTCTTTGATTAATCGCCTTCTCTTTGTATAAAAAGCAATAAAAATGTAAAAGGTTTACACAGACATATGCCTATTTGTCTTCAATGTTTTTACACTACATCTTCCTTTTTGGGGGCTTTATGATGACAGTTATTTTTCAAGCTCAAGTTCTGTTGTTAATGGAGAATGAGCAACAAGAAAACATTAAGCAAACTTGTCTGCATGTGGTCATAGTGAGTTTGTGAGACCACAGATCCTTCTAGGACCTAAGAATAGTTATTTGAACAGAAAAAAAAGGAAACTTCCAAACACTAACTCAACATACCTAAATAATAAAAAAGTTAAGATTTGATTGATATTTCCATTAGTAGTCTTCCAGTTATTACTGGAAACCCTTCAAACCAGTCCTACAGCATCAAACCAGTTGCATTGATGGTTGGTCTTTGTTCTCTAAACAAAGAAATTGTGAAATTCTCAGTACCCACAATGAATATTTCTCATGTCAAGGGTTAGATGGTGGAAAACCGCACGGTTTCACATCATAAGGGACTTGAGGTCAAAGTTAAGCCAAGTTCTGACTAATTCTTTTTTATACTCTAGTGTTTTTGCAGCCAGAAACCAAGATTCTGCTCTGTGGTGTAGCATGAGCGGCTATATCAAATGACAAGTCATCCTTGAGAACTGATCACACAATCGGCCACGTCCTTGATTGTGCAAGTATGTAATTAGCCATTGAACATGTTACGTTGGTAATACTGGAATTCTTGCCATTACGTATCACATATCCTGATAGAATTATTAATGTGGGAAAAGTGCTTGCATAGCTTTGCATAACATTAAGCATCTTATGTTTTTTACCACAATACAATGAATGAGTGATGCTCCCTGTAAGAGCAGGTACCCTGATCTCTACTTGTGGTCGCCATTTTCTCTGCTGTCTACAAGCATAGCAGTGCACTGAAGATAAAAAATAAAATAAAAATCCCGTGTGCTAATTATTTCTGGTACCTTATACAAAGTGTAGTGCTGCAGCAGTGCACCACCATGCACACTTTAGTCATGGTAACTGATAGACGTAATTACATGATGGCATGTAAGCTGGGGGATCTCTTACTGATTATCTGCAAACCAGCGTATCTATGCACCTATTGGACTCCTGACCCCAGTTTGATCCAAGTTTGAGTTGTGTAAGAACATAAAACCCATTCTAACACAAATTAAAACTCTTCCAATGGGTTTTTTCTTTTCCTGAGAGCAAGTCCAAGCAGCCCTTTATCCTCCGGGTGTATTAACAGACTGACTCATTCTGACAGACTTAATCCTCCCTGCACAAAGGCAGCACTCCTCTTTTTTTGTTTGTATTTTTTTGTCCTAGTTTGTTTTGTGCTTACAATTCAGTGAATGAAGAAGCTGTAAACCATGTTAGAGAAGCATAGATATGTTTATTGAAAAATAAAACAATCATAAAAAAAAAAAAATCAGAGTTGACAATATGAATGCCAGCATTCATAACACAAAATCACAGTTTTGGAAGACAACACATATTTAACGTGCTCAAAGTTATTCAACTTTTATAAAGAAGAAAATATTGCACTATAGATATCTTTTTTTATTGTTACAAATCAGCTACTGTTTAAATTTACAGAAAAAAAGCTCTACATTTGTAGTGTCTCATAAGAGAAGCAAAAATTTGTGAATCCTACAGTGCTATCACAGTTCAGTACTTTTTAGTAGGCTCTCTGAGATTCCATTCAGGGACCTTGGTTTCTCCAGTGACAGTTTTCTTAGAAAACATCCTGTTGCATCACATTTTCACAGGATTTCAGTCACAGCTTTGTAAAACCCTTTAAGCATGTCCTAAATAGCTTCTTAACTTTTCAGACGACGTTCATAAATTGGAGCTTGTGCAGACGTTTAGTCACGTCAGTGGGGATGTGGATAGTCAGGCAGTTTTCAGTTTTGCTTGTATGTTGGCGAGACCCTGTCTACATCATCACCGTCAGACCACGGATGCTCCGTGCATGCCTGGAAGAAACGGGAGAAGTTTCAGTCAGTCAGTGAACTTTTGTGGATTCACATCTGTACATTGTGACTAGATGTGGTCTGGTTTCTGATGCCAAGGTTTTTAACAGTTAAGGATTCTAAATGGCATAGATCATCATGAAAACCTAGAACATCGGACAGATGAGCATAAAATCTGACTTCTTTTTTTTTCACTTCAGCATAAATCCGTTTTATTTTTGTTTAAAAAAAAAAAAAATTCAAATCCCACCCAGGTCACTTTTATCTGTGGTACTACATACGATCTATATTTGATCTTTCTGAAAGCGACTTCAGTCTGAATGGCCATGTGAAATTAAATTTCTTTCATGTAAAACTCTTTTATCCATTAAATAGATTTTTGTTTTTTTATTAGCTTCAGGCATAATCCTGGAAATTAACAGAAATAAACAATTGAAATATCTAAGGAAAATAATCTACAAGTTTCACTTGTTTAAATTAAACTGGAGAAATTAACTTTTTAGTCCGGGCGTTGTACTGGCAACCTGTCCAGGGTGTACCTCGCCAGATGATTGCTGGAGATAGGCAACAGTGCATAGAATAGATGGTTCAGATTTAACTTTTTAGTGATATGCTATTCTTGTTAGTTTTACCTAGAAGTTTTGCTTAAGCAAATATGTATTTGGTGTGAATAACAATATTTCTTACTGTAATCATGATTACGTTGAGGCAATAAATAAAGGTAATTAGATTGTGTTATTGATTTTCTGGTAGAATTTGCCTTTGTGAATACTGCGATCCAAAGAAACAACAGTATGAATACAATATAAACAATGTAAAGGTACCAATTATGACTTGATATTCATTATGCTCAAACATTATCAAAATACAGGCCAACTAAAGTAATATGTACCAAACATGAAGTCAATTATTTCGCATTCTTACCTGTTTGTATTCGAATCGATCCTGCAGATAACGGTTCCCGAGACAAGTGATGTGGCCCAAATTCTGTTTGGAGAGGCCAACTATCCTGGCCGTGAAGTCGAGAGTGAAGGCCAGTTTGACCAGCTCGGGTGCTGTTGGTAGGACGGTGGGAGGGTTGTGCGTTGGCGTTGCCTCGTTCTCCAGGTAAGCATCTGCCAGCTTCTGGAAGGAGGAGTAAGACATCCGCTGGAAGAAGCTGCTCAGGGTGGGGTTATCTTTTAGCTGGGGGAAATGAAGATAACAGAGCTATCAGGAGGGAAAGTATGGTTGACCTATTTGAGATAACGCAACAAAGACAATTATTTTACTCTAAGCCAAAGCAATTCTATCAATTTGGTTAATAATTACTTCTTAGAGCCTTTGAAAGCTCTGAGGCAGCATATTCACTTCAGTTTCTTTGCAATTTTCTCATTGTATTGTGTGATCTTGGAGTTGGGAGAAAATAAGAAATGTCTACAAAAAACTCAGTGGTTTAAATAATGAAGATGAAAAGTAAAATGTTGGATTAAACAAATGAAAGCAAGAAATCACCATACAAAACTGTAATATTCAAACATGCCCCATATAATTAATCATTCCAATTTCAATTGATTAACTACCGCTAACATACATTATTATAGGTTCATGAGTCTCAGTTTAACGTAAAACATTTTCAACAGACAACACTCACATGACCTGTGGTTATTTTACAAAGCAAGCTTTTATGACTCAACATGCCTTCCTTCTCTTCCCCTTTTAACAATCGCTTTTGCTGTCTCTATAAAAACAGTTACAGAAGGATGACCTCTACTTTTTTAGATTAGCTTTGTTTTTTAGCTTTTGCATTCAAGCAAAATGTTTCCATTTCAAATAAAGCCTTACTGTATATTTACCTCATTGACTCTTGGGAGGCTATTATCAAAACCTACTCAGTTTTTCTTTCCTTCATACTTTTTCTCTGTCAATAGGAGGAAATACCCACCTTGCCATCAATAGCATCACCCTCTTGTTTTGTTAAAGCGATGATCCTTCTGGTAACTTCCTCTGATAACAAACAGAAACAAAGAGGAACTATTATTATTTTTTCCAAACAGCTTTTACTGAACATAATCTGTTTAAAATGACAATCTTACTGTATGATTGTCTATATTCTTCCCTTCAGTACTCCAATGTTCAATTTTTTTCTCACACAATGCTGTCAGCACTGAATTATCTGACAGCCGCAAAGTCGGAGCAAATATTATCTATTTCTTACCACTGGACAGAGTTTCAGTTTCTTCTTTTTCTTTCACCTCATGTACAATTTTTTCAAGTTCTTCTGACATTTTCTCATAGTAAGAGTTTGGTGCTTCGACGCTGATCACAGCTGTAAAGCAGACATTTGGTTGTTAATAAGTATATTTTAAATGCAAGACAGCGTTCGTAATATGAATCTGCATTTATGTCACAAACAGTTACCTTCTACTCCAGTACTATCAGTGGAGTTGAGATCTTTGCCAAATTTACTTGATCTCAGAGAAAGCTTTTTGGACAATTTCCTTCTTAAGGACTTTTTCCTCAATGATTTCTTATGTGAAGAGCTCTGAGTTGTGGGAAGGCAGTTAGTTGATTGGTCCGAATGGTCAAATACCTCTGATGGAGTGTCTCGAACTTCATCTTTGTCCTCGTTCTTGAAAATGCCAAGCAGAGTCCTCCAAAATGAGGGTTTTTTGTTCTTTTTGCTCTTCTTCAACTTGATTGCTGGTTGCTCTGGTTCCTCGTGATGTCTCACAGACTCATTCGCCTGCGGTTCAGCCACAGACGGCGTACCAGATTCTCTGTGATTTAATCCCTCATGCAAGTGAAGCGAAGGGTCACTGGAAGATCGTCTGTACCTTTTGGGCAAGGTCACCCACTTTTCCTTATTCCCTTCTTTCTTTGGCCTGAGACTACCATCGTTTAGGCTGAGGCTGCGCTTGACGTAAACCTCCAGGAGACGCACTGTGTCCTTATGGGGCACAGAGATTATCTGGCTATGAGCAGGCCTTACTCTTTCCGTCGCTGTTTCCATGGTGGGCTCTAAAGAGGAGAAAAGAAGAAGAAAAATATATATATATATGATTTGTGTTTTTCAGAAAAAAATCACTGACTTGATCATTTATTCATACTATAAAATAGTCATTTTTGACTCATTTGTAACGTTTTTCAAGATTATTTTAAAAACTCACTGTTAATAATGATCTCTCAAAAAAACTAGTTCTGATATAAAGTATCAAACATAACTAAAAACAAGAACAAAAAACATAATAGCCAAAATAGTTCATCCAATTTCTGAGAGAATAGTAGCTAATTAATTGACAAAACATACAGCCCATGCAAAGTTGATTATTTCTAGATCTACTGTCATAAACAGTCTTTAATACGAACTTGAAACAGAAAAAATGATTACAACTACGTGTTAGAGAATGCGGTTATTACTATATAAATAAAGATATCATTTTAATTGCTGTTTTGAGGTCGAAGAAGGAAGAGGAACCAAACGTTTTTTATGTTAAGGTAAAAGGTAAAGTTCAAATATGTCAGTAAGCTCACCTTAAGCTGCGTAATGAAATATTCAGATCGCAGGTTTTGAAGCTGCTCGCTGCAGACTCCGGTTTATTATGTCTTCTAAAGACACAACGTCTACCTGTTGACCGAGACCTGAGCTCCTCCCACTCCTGGTTACGTCGCCAATTTTATCTGAGCACCTGAGATTACGTGAAACTGCGGTAGGGGATTTTTTTTCTTCGGTCACCTGTATGTTTTCCGGGTGTAGACGTCAGTATCAGCGCTTGTTTACAGTTTCTCTTTGGTAGTGCAGTGTAATCGGCTACGTTTTACAGGAAGTCAAAGCACAACGTGTTTCCTCTAAAAGGCGACTTCTAGATGAAAACGGAGAACTAGCAGTATAGGGCTCAAATTAGACCTTTACAAAATGACTGTTGCCGCTTTCATAAAAAAATCTACCCTAAATTTAACTCTTTATAAAGATCTACAAATTACTGCAAACTATTTTAAAAACTACATAGTAGATTTTATTTTTAATAAAGTCCAATCTAAATAATTATATCTTTTCACTATAAAAATGGTCAATGTCAGTTTTTTATGTTTTGCTATTTTATTGTTTATACTTTTAAGCACTCCATCAATTTAACGTTGTTGTACTATGATGGCTGATGATGATTAAAGATACAAATTGCAAATGTTATTTAAGCATAGTTGTGCAGATACCAATGTTTCACAGGCACTATAACCATGTTGGGGTTGTTTAGAAGTCTTCTCAATTTTCTGTTGGAGTTCTGACTTTGCCAGCCCTTTCTGCTCATATTGAAATTTGAAACTTGTAAAAAAAAAAAAAAAGACTTCTAAATTAAACCAGGACTCAGAGAGAAACTGCTTCCTCCAACCAATCGTGCATTGCTTATTGATACTTTTATTTTTATTTTCTCTGTTATCTTTTGGATACAACAGAAGCAAAGAGTCTTCATCCTGTTGCCATTTTAAAATGTCTGCTTGTATAGTGGCACTCAGGAAAACCTTGCTAACGTATGGTACTCACCACCACCACTATAAAGCAAACAATCTGTTTTAGTCAAATATCCTGCCACAAAGACTTGGCTGCAGCTGCAAATAACAGCCACAAGTGAGAAGAAAGGTATGGATTTGAGGAAAACTGGATAACATAAAATGTATGGATGCTGTTTGTAAGAAGAAGTCCAGGGCAAACTTGAACAAACAGATTTAAGGATCAAATATTGGTGATTTCTGTCCAATCTATAGCTAACATGACAGGAAGGAAGTAAAAAATAATTCAGTCTGTGGCAGTCAGAAAAGGATAGTTTCTATCTCTAGTTTCTGTCTCTAGGTTAAGTATTAACTCCAACTACATGGAAATCGTCTTACAAAATGCAAATAAAACAGTATTTACTATGCAAACTATTTTGCATTTATTCATTTTAGCCTATACTGTATGCTTGAGACAAATCCGATGGTAATATGAACAGGTAGCCTCAACAGATCATTTCAATAATTCTGCAGGTAATCATTGCCCTCTTTTACTGAAGTTTTACCATCTAGGACAGTATCTATGATAGCCGGTGGTTCAGCGAAGTCAACTTGTGGTTCAAACATGCAGGTGTTAACCCCTGGAGCACCTGGAAGCCTTGAAATATGAGTGCTACTAAAATGTCTCAGAATTTACACAGAAATCTGCCAAGTTGCTCCTCTACCATTTTTATTAATGCCAACTGTGCCTCTTGTGATGTCATTGACCCACATAAAAACATATCTGAGTTGTCTTTTTTAGTAAGCTTTTTATGTATGTTGTATTTTGAGAAATTGTACATTTGGGAATACAATAAAATATCAAATATGTATCATCTCAGCTGGATTCCTCTATATAGTTTCTCCCAGAAAGTCTTAATACTGTCTGCGAAACAAAAATAAATAAATTCTCTTCTGGGATTAGGACCCCCCATGAATAGAGTTCAGGTTCACAACTGCAATTTAAAATGCTGATACCTGACCTGGATTATATTGGTTAAAGAGTTTTGTAGTTAGCTCTTTCTGTCACAACACAAAAAGTATTGTAGATTAAATGGCTGTAGTTTTTATACTTTCACCTTAAATACATCTGTCTCAAATGCTGTACAATAAATGTTTTGTGTAACCCTTTCTTTTCAATTTTGAGATTTTGAGTTGTACATATTTCCTGTAACAGCAACTGTCCCTCCTCAGCTCTTGTGTAACCAAAACTAGTTTGTTTTTTACTACACCAGTAGTAGGGACATCTGACGTTTTATGGTAGGGGTTGGTTACAAGGAGAAAATTGCTGGCGTGTTCTTTCATTCAGACAAGGTGTTTATTACTAGTTTATGATGGTATCCATCAGTTTAGGTGACACGTCCAACCAAAACTATAAAATTTGAATCTTATCTCTATTGTTATGCTGTCATTTCAAAGAAACCAAAACTGTTTCTTTACGAGAATTTCATCTGTCATCTGACCTATTTCGACATGCTTTCACTTCATAACCCTGGGTTCAAACCTAACATATTCCATATCATTCAAATATGTTGTGCATTTTCGGAGAAAGTAGAAGTAAATGAAAGAGCAAGTGCAAACGTTAGGGAAAAAAATAAATAAATATAGCATTGTTTGCAGTACCCCAGATTCTCCACAGGGTGTCACACTTACCAATGAAATCCCAATTTCCATTTCTCTGTAAAGACCTAAACACTCATTACCTGCATAATTAGGTGCGTCTAGGTTGGACCAACTTTTAAGTGACTTGCTCTGAACGTGACTGTGGTGGCCACTATAGGGCAGGGACCTTGTTTTAGAAGCCAGTTTAGATCATATGGGCTTTGTAACAAGTTACATTATCTTACTTGAAGATGGGTAAAAGGTAAAGGGATGAACATAGTAAGCAAAAATACCAAGAAAGGCTGTTCTGTTTAAATTGTATAACTAGTGGCCCAGACAGATAAAAAACTATCCGTCAAATAGTTAGAGCACCAACAGCTGGCGAGACGATTGTGACGATCACAAGCGTAGGTGGCGATATCTGGCACCGCTGCAGGTTTACAAAACAACATAGCAAGCAGTGTTGGATGGCAGGAGGGCTTGTGCGGCATCAGCTTCAGCACTGCATGTAAAATTAACATTGAAAGTCTCCCAATCTCATTCTATGTGAAACTATAATGATGGACAAACTTCATAGTGATCCTCCTCAAATACTTAAAGTATAAATTATATATTTCATCTACTCCTTGTTGAAAAGGATTTCTGAAGCCATTGAACTTCTTTCTTCTCCAAATGGGTCCTTTCACAACACAGATGGAGATGGGGAAAAAGGTGCCTCAATCTTGCCTTCATTTGTTTTTGGAAAGTCTGTTCTTCATGCTTCATCAATGTTTAATCAAATTCTCTATACATTGTTTAATTTACTTATATGTCTGCTTTGGGTTTATTAAGTTCAGCATAAGTTGGTCTACCAATTTAAAAGGTAAAGAAAAAATTTCAAAGCATCTAATGCAGTGCTTTGCAAAGATTATTATATCTCTTGAACAAATTCACCCTTTCACGTAACTAAGGACTTTGATACATTGTAGCAGATGTTTTTTTTAAAACCTCAAAAAAATGGGGCACAAATAAATGCAACGTTTTATTTTTTCATAGTTTTGTTAAGCCTAAATGTGTAATGCCTAAATTAAAAGCAGTGCAAATTTCCACCACATGTCATCAATTAATAAATAGCGTCCACCTCTGTGTAATTTAATCTCAGCTAAATAGAGCTGTTCTATGAAGTTCAGGGTTTTGTTGGATATCATCTTAACTCTCCAGAGATTGATAGCTCAGATGGAAGAATCTGTTACCACAACTATTAATGGTGCACTTCATAAATCTGGCTTTCATAGAAGAGTGACAAGAAAAAAGCCTTTTTACGTTCTGTTGGCTGTTTTCTCTCTGCGTAGAAGATATGGCAAATCTGCGGAAGAAAGCACTGTGATCAAATGTTATATGGTGGTAAACTAAAAGCGTTTTTGTTTTGTTTTAAGTACACATGTTGGTGGTATATTAGGGTAACACAGCCAGCACGGTCCGTCCTTTGAAAGCGCTGTGGCAGCATTTTGCGATGCAATTAATGTGTAACAGGGCTCACCTAAAGTGTTCACACGATCCCAACCAGTCACTCTATGACACATTTTCAGGAGAAAATGTTGTCGGTTTTGTTGGGGTTTATAAACAATATGCTTGTGTCTGGGGACATACATATATGAAGACAGGAAGACTATTAAGCACATCAGCATGCGTGAAAGCAATATAAATGCAAAATAAAGGACTGTACTTATCAGTAAAGCAAGATATGACCAGATTGGTTTGGCGTCATCTGGCTTGATTTAATTCTACCAAATGTTCTGTTCACGGTATTTAAGCACGTGCTAAGAAAACAGTTTGGAAAGTTAGGTGAGTTGGCATGGTTTGTATTCTGAACTGTCAAGTGAAGGTACTGTATGTAAAGGATAATCACTCAACAGCTGAAGACTCTAGTGTCAAGAAGGGTTGGACAATTAATCAAATTTTAATCAAAATTGCGATATTAAAAAGCTTGATCGTGATAATCACATGGTGTGTTTTAAGTGTTATGCCAAGTGACCAATCCAGTCAGAGCACTAACTTGTTAGCAATAACATCAGGGGCCGTATTCACAAAGACTCTTATATTACCTCTTGGTGTTACTCCTAACTCGCGCTAAAAGGTCTTACGTAGGAGTTTCTAAAACCTATTCACAAATGCACTAAAAGCTACTTTTACGTAGGACAAATCCCTAAAAGTAAGCTAAGAGTGACGTCCCGTTGCTATGGAAAACGTCTTTTCCTATGCAGGAGTAAATAGACGGACAGCAGTGTGATTGGTTGTTGAATGACACGTGTGAAACCAGGAAATGGAAAACTTCAATGTCGATAAAAGCTGAATTGGATGAAAGCGGTATAGATAATGGATGGATGGATGCACCATATTAAGGGAGTGATTGCAAGAAGGCTGTAAACAATTAGGCTGTCTATTGAGCACATTAGCCAGATCTTAAATAGACGCCCCCACTACCTTGGAAAGCACGTCGTGAACTGAAAATGAGTGCTGAGAAAAGGACAAGGGAACCTAACCACCAGTAGTAATAATTGGTCCTGCAACCAATTATTACTACTGGTACAGTTGATACTGGAGAGGAGGACGGTCCTCAAAGGGCGATTTGGAGCCGGGATTACGAATAAGAAGAAAAGGGAGGCATGGGTGGAAATTAGCAGAAACATAAATGCATCTTATCCAGCGGTGTCTCGAACGTCAGAAGACCGTGAGAAGAGATGGTATTCTCTACAGTCCCAGTGTCGGCTCGAGATCGACGCTTATAAAAAAGATGCTGCTGCAACAGGTAGGCAATGTCTGTCATATCGGCATCCCTACATATCTTGCATAAATTGGAAGACGTGCACGTTTTCTTTTTGTGCACCCCCGGCATATCTGCAATTGCCATGAAATTGGCTTTAATTCGATGCAGTTGCTGGACGTCTAATGGGAAACGGATGAATTGTTGGATAATGTGTGGTCGACAGAGCGGTTTAAGAGTTTGGTGGATTGATCGGCAGATAGATGGTTGTGATATACCCAAATTGTCCGCGTTGCAAAGTTGCATTTTCCCTGTGGCTAAATATCTTAGTTTCGCTAAACATTTAATTTCTGGACTGATCGGGTTGTTACGTTTAGTTGGAGACGTGATTGCATCCTGCACCACATCTGCAATAAACTATTTAGTCGGTATCGTTTGGTCAATTCCGAATCATCCAGAGTGGCTGCAGCCATTTTGGCTGAATATATCCTTCAAAACTGCATCACTTCATTGCACTGAAAGCTTTCCTTCTACATGTCTTAAGCACTTTAGGAGCTTCATATCACCCATTGATGGGCATGATGAGATGAGACTTAGGAGCTACTTTTAGGCCTAAAAGTGGTTTTGAATTAGTTTTATCTTAAGAAACTAGGAGTCCTAAATTTAAGAGTAACACGCCCACATTTTTTAGGAGTTACTCCTAAATTCGGCAGTTAGGATCTACTTTTAGCCCTAAGATTCTTTGTGAATACGGCCCCAGATCTGCTCAGTAGTCTGTTTGAACTTGTTCAGACCATGTGCGCATGACCACAGCAGTAATCTACAGGGTTTCCCAATGGTGCCCAACTTGACTCAAAAAACCTACTCAAAAGTTGACAATTTTTGTTATGCAAAATAGAAAATCTTAGTTAAGACAACACTGACAAAAATTTGTTGGGCAGACAAGCTTTTTTACCTTGTAAGTGGAAAGCTTTTTTTCTGAGTTAGTTACATTTGAAAACTTAAATCAAATCAACAATTATAAGTTATCGTTTTTACGGTCTAGCAACTCAGAAGTTCTAACTGAAATGACCTTTCACCTCCGCCCCTGAGCATCAACCAATCAGAGCGCCTCACTGTAGTGATGTCGCCCGATGTTGACGTTGTCTAGCCGGCCATGATCCACCATTAAAACATCCAACAGAGAAAGGCCCGCCTATATTCTTTTGCTAGCTGCAGCCTTAAAAATGTATATAGCCTATTTGAAACCACTGATATTATTTTGTCTCTGGCTTAAAAATATTAAGTTTGTGAGCTGATATGATTACAGCACTCTCTCTCGTTTGATACTTCTTAATTAATAGTAAAGGCTGTATTTAATCGTTTTTATTATTATTGTTTTGATAAGACAAAAATTTAGATCGTTCAATGTGTAGTGAAAATAATCGTGTTTATTTTATTTCACAATCCCCCAGCCCTAATGTCAACATCCAGATGTTAGAGTGTTTATTTAAATTTTCTCTCTTTCTGTATTATTGAAAAAAGCAACATCATGATGATGTGTGACATCAACGAAACACATCATCCCCACAGTGAAAATGGTGGTAGCCGCGTCATGCTGTGGCGATGTCAGAGTTGATGGAAAGGCAGGCAGAGCTAAAAACAGGGAGAAGTATGAAATGAAAGCTGTGAGAAGCTGCAAAACCCTTGAAACTCCGGTCGAGGTTCAACTTCCAGGAAGACAGCAACTCTAAACACAGTCAGAGCTACAAAAGAATTGTTTAGATCAAAGACTATGTATGTGTTAAAATGACCCAGTAAAAGTCCAAATGTAAATACAATTGGAAATTGTTTCACAGTTTTGAAAATGTATGATCACAGGGATCCTTTTTTTTTTTTTTTTGGTCGAAGACAAAAGCTATACAGCTATAACTACAATCCAAGGTGGTTCTTAGGTATTGAGTTGGGTGTGGGTGGGGGCTAAACCCAAAGTGACCTCATACATTTTAAATTGAGGAAAATGTGTATCAATTTGGTTCCCCATCAGAATAATGTAGTACATTACATTCGTCCGTCACATTAAATCCCAATAGAATACATAGCAGTGTGTGGTTGCCATATGACAAATTCTGAAAAAGTTCAAGGGATATGAATGCTTTCGCCTAGCTCCTGTGTAAACTACGAAAGAACCAGGGGAATAGTTATGGTTTAATTTATTGTTTTAGAAAAATTTGTGGGAAAAAAAAATGTGTTTATTAGTTTATATAAGACACATGTAAGTATGTTTAAAGTGTTATATGTAGAGTTTTTAATATTAAAAAAAAGTGCTCCTGAAAACTAAAATGATAAGAGCTTTCAATATATTCAGAATAATAACACAATGAATGTTAGAGTACATTAAAACATTACTTCCAGCAATACTGCTCCTAAAAAAACGTACATATTTTGTTAGTAGACATAAATTAAGTTGTTGTATTTTCCCAAGTCTCTTTGGGTATGAATTGTGTGCTTCCTTATCCAGCACAAATCATTTTATGATTGGAGAGAAATGCCCCTGGACATACCGAGGACAAGTAATGACTCAAAGAGATAAAGATTTATGACATGTAAATGCACAGTGACCGCTCTGCTGCAGTGTGCTTGCTGCAGAGGTCAATGACCAACCCTTGTGGGACGAAATGTGAGTCTCACATTTGTAAAGCTTAACACCCATGAAAAATTAAGAAGGTGACCTAAAGTATCACAGAGGGCCAGACAGTAAATGGAGCATTGCATTAGGTTGAACCCATGGTGCTTTCCATTACCATAACAAACTGGAAAATTAGTATCTGTACAACTGAGAAAATGATTCAGTCATAAATGTTACACAGAGATAAGTGTTGGTGAAACCACCTGGATTGCTATTCTTATCAGCCCTGCTTCGGTTGTACTTTATTATTTACCCTCCTCCTATCATTTGAAATACTCAATAATGTTGTCATGTATTTCTATAAACATTTTATTTTAACCTAAACGAATAAGTTTAACTGGCAATTCATGCTTACAATATGCTGCTGAATGTGCTACCACTAAGGCAGTTCTTCTTTCTTTTTTCTAGGTCTCTCTCCATTCTCAGTTACAAATAATGATGTGAACCAGAAACTGCTGATCTACTATGAGTTTTTTAAAACACTTTTCTGGTTTACAGAGACATGTCTGAGAGACTATCTTCACTGTGTGAATTGAAATTTCTAGTTGATGTCAGACAATGAGTTGAATGCTTCAATATGCTAGAAAGTCAACAGAAGCTCAATGGACTTCTTGTTACAACCAATGAACAACCAGGGACCTTTCTTGTCTGCTAGGAACAGGAAATGGAGGCTCAGGGATGGATTATGATCGCAGAGGTCCCTGGTACAATGTTTTTAAAACCCCTCCTGCCGCCAAAAACGTAAAATAATTTAAACTGGATTTTCAACACATTCTTGTGGAACTACAGTTCTCATAACAGGGCCTCCACTGGGCCAGGACTAAATTCAGGTTGTTCCATAACATAATCACAAAAAACTCATTCATACCACTTAATTTTTCTTCCTCTGTCTCTCCTCCTCATCTTTTCTCTCAGCACTCTTTCAGGTCTTTTGTCTCTGTCTGTCTTCCCCATATTTTCCTTTCCTTTCTTGTAAAAAAAAAAATTGCAGTCAGTTTAAGTAAACATGAATAACTTTAAAGCACTTGATTATAAAAGGAAAATAAATGCAACGTTTAAAAAATGCTTTTCCTTTTACATAATAATAATAATAATATTAATCATAATATTAATAATAATAATAATAATAATAATAATAATAATAATAATAATAATAATAATAATAATAATAATAGTTGTGTTTAATAAACCTGTATCTTTCTCTTAGAGCTCCTGTTTCTCTTCTTCTATCTGTTTCTCATAACTAAAGCCATGCTTAAATAGCTTTTGTCTCAGAAAGCACAACATATTGGCACTGCCATCAATATTGGCCAACGTCAGTCATTTTTTACCATATCAGTCTGATGAGTAAAACTGAGCCAATATTTAAAAAATGCTGTTTATTTCAATCTTTGTAAGAGATTTATGCAATATTTATAAAAGTGTATAGCAGTAACAATAGCCATATCAAATATCAGTATTGGTGCAAATTATTAGATTTGTGCAGATTGGTGCAATGTAATGACCAAACTGACAGATAAGTTCCAAAATACCAAGAAAGTTACCACTGTGTGCTGATCCAAGTAATTCATCATCAGACATGTCATCTAAAAACTGAATGAGAGCAATAACCCACCTGAACAGCACCTCCTGGGGTACCCTGTCTCCCCCTCCAGCTATTCCAGTTTAGCTTTCGATCCCACTACCAGTGGCTGATGCTAGCATACCAATGCAATGATCAGAGCCTTCCTCATGGTCATGCAGGCGTTTGTGATGTTTCCAATCAGAGTAACCACTAACAAATTGTTTTTTATTCGCTCCACATAAGATGCAGGGAACACAAAATGTATTGGCGTATAGTGGTCAGTGAACATGTGATCCATTCTGAAGAAACTTTTTTTCTCCACTTGGGAAGTGACAACAGAAAATTAGATTGGTAATGAAAGCACATTTTACCATCCAAACCCAAACAGGAATTTTTTGCTAGAAATCGTCATTATTTTGTTTTTTTTCATCGCCCATTTCCGATTCTCTTTGGACTACTCTATCACAGTTAAGTGACAGTCTGTGGAGCAATACTGGTTGTTTTTTTTTCTTTCTGATAACTAGTTAAGTTTTTTATTTTTCTGCACTCAGAAAACAAAGTAAAGATATTAAGCCTGCAAGAAGGGAAACATTTTCTGAGAAGGACTAAAAGCCCAGAACCTCACTTTATGTAGAACGAGATGTCTTTACTTGGTAATTTATCATCCACTGTTATGCTGAGAGAACATTGAATATTGTATTTTATCTCCATTAGCAAATTATTGGATTCTGGTATTATTTATTTCGATTCGTAATCTTAGTTTTGCAAAGTCAAAGCATGGTATCCACACCTTCAATAACAAAGTTTAAACATAATCAATAGTATAATCACTTGGCTTTACACAAACTTTTCTACAAAGCATTTCCACTGCTGTGCACTTTGTTATGCATCCAGACGAGTTGCAGTATCTAAAAGGAACTGAAGAAGTTTAAGTGATTTGATTTTAACACACTCTGCTGAGTTCCAGGTGACTTTACCCTCTGCTGGAGGCTGCAAACTAGAGGCTGCTGTCTGTGCAGCTCTGGGAATTGAATTAACGTGTCTGCTGACAGTACAGTAACCCAATCCACTGATATAAGACTCAATGTCTGCGCTTGTGCGTGAGACCCGTCCATTGTTTCCCTTAGAGCAGCTTGTCACCAGAGTCAGAGTTAAAGAGCAGTCATGCTACAGGGGTATTTATAGTTCTAGATTTGCAGTACTCTGCTGCATCACAGTGACTGAACTCGGTGGTCTTTGAGTCACTTTCTTAGTGTGATTTTTTTTTTATCAAAGATAAGCTGGATTTGATCTCCTCATAGAACACCTAATGAATTATAAATGGCAGCCTAACTTTAGCTTCGACCTTGCCTGAGCCATCTGTCTTTTAAATGCTAAAATGCTAACTGAGGGTATCTGTGGTATATCAATGGGCGATCAGAAATCAGAAAAGTGGCACTCTGACCTGAGCGATAAGTTGTGACAAGTATAAAAAAAATTAAGCACAGCATGAGTCTCAATATGAAGACACAGCAAAAACCTGCAAAGCAGAAATTGGCTCAGAAAATCAAAAACTACCAGAGCACATTTTTTATAGTTTGGGAACGTTTGGGCATGGGACAAACAACAAGTAAAACAGCTTTTGCCTTGCGTCAGAGGCCAAGATAGATCATGTTATAAAATATTAATTTGCTCTGCATATTTAACTTGGTGCTTTTGCTTTTGAAGTTATACCAGTCAAAGGCATTGTTGAGCACACAGCAAGGTAACTTCCCTGTTTACAACAGGGTATAGCCAACAGAACAGGTAATCCAATTTGGCATTGTTTTTTTGTTTTTTTACATTTGTAATTACTTTAATTGATGTGTCAGTTTTCATCTCCATCAATTTCTAATCATTTTATTATTCATGAGACCTATTTTTAAAAATTATCATTTTTCTTTCTTCATTAGCTAACAGGCTTGTTAGACCTCAGACATACATCTGCTCCTCCAGTCTGCTATTTACACCAGATTACACTTATACCACTAAAGAGAAAAAAAAATTATCATATGACCGGCATCTCACACGTATTTTCATCATGATATCAGCAATGCGAACAACCAGTGAGAAGGTGTTAATAACAAGACAACATGAGGCGTTAATGAGTGTGCAACCCTGAAGCCAACAAACTGACACTTACACTTTAATTCATCACTTTTATAAATAAGCATAAGGAAAATTGAAGCTCAAATAATTCAGCATAAACCTGCACAAACTTCATCCCAGTATAAAAGAAAAAAAAAAATCAACAGAGGGAAACATGATGCAGTTTGAATACATGTTTAATGAAAGGCACTCTTTGCTGGATAAATAAAACATAGCAAATTATGACACTGTGTACCGTACAACGTTGTAACATACAGTAACAGTCTTCCCTTATTCAGTGCTTCGTAACATAGTAAAGTGCTGATTACTAAAGTGACCTAACCATGTCACCTTATTGCGTTATATTTTCCTAATAGGTAGCTTTTTCATTGGGTCAAAAACACGGTGTTCTTTTTTTTTAGACCCACAGATCACCTTTTTGCATTTTATGGATTATTATAAAGGCATTGACTGAGGTACAATTACATTCATGTGACATTTTAGTACAAGCCATATGTATATGAACAAGACACTCACATACATTAAGTTTTCTTTGATGTAAATGTTTCATGCATAAATAGTTCCAATCCATGGTTTCTCTTTGCAAATTACAAGTCATTATATATTATCATATAACGATCCCAGTTAGCTCATTATCTATATAATATATTCTCATTGTTATAGGTTTAAAATACAATAATAAATTCAGTGTGAATATATATTTATATGTATCAAATGTTCAGATATGATCATGGGAATTAGACCAAATTTGAGCCTCTATGCCATGCTATAAATAATAACATAAAAAGGCTAAAGGAAATGTGTTTTTCAATAAAACATTTTTTGTCATATATATATATATATATATAATTTTACATTTCTGTACACTGTAACACACACATTTCCCTGCCATCAATTGGTGATATGAAGCTCCTAAAGTGCTTAAGACATGTAGAAGGAAAGCTTTCAGTGCAATGAAGTGATGCAGTTTTGAAGGGTATATTCAAAATACGATAACACGTGCTGATATGTGTCGTTTACAGTTAGAACAGAGAACATTTGAATTTAGTCCCGAATTTTAATAACAAAACTCATGAGAAAAAAAAGTAACATGTGTTTTTTAACACTAAATCTGCTGCATGCAAATGTTTTGCATGAATAGGTTTGCAGGCTAGCTATAAGATTAATAGCAGACATGCAACTCTGCCAGCTATTTATCACACAGTTATTGTTACATGGTGAGGTGCTGCTGGCTGTATATTTGCACCTATAGATCTGCTGAAAAGACAATGTGTACGCCAATGTCCTATTTTACACTGGCACACCTGCCTGCCCTTGAACATGTTGCCAAGGCCTATCTTGATTTCGCTGAGTATGATAAAGTGTTGACAAAGAAGAAACAATGCAAGCTTGGATTACTTGATTTATTTTTATCTGACGGAGAAACCTACTCTATAACTGTCTCAGCAATCCACAGTTTCTAAGTGACAAGTTGGTCTGTTGTAGAAATCTTTTTTTTTCCTACCGCACCGTTTATTCTCAGAGTTACTTAAGTAGTAGTTGCTGAGTAATGTTAATTGCACTTTGACACATCTACATGAAGATAGACTGCTTGCGTAGTGGCTGTTTCACTGCATGGTTCCTAATAATACTGTAATCAATTGCACAGGTATTTCAAGTACAAAAAGATTAGTGGATAAACATAGCGTGTCTCACCAATAGATGTGCTTGATTTGTCCATGGCTGTTTATGTGCTCCTGTCATTAACAGAAACTACTTATCTTTCTCAATGCATGCCATTTTTCTCGTTTTGCCAGGTGCCGTTAGTCTTGTTGAGTGAAAGTGTACTTCCACACTTGTTAGCAGATGACATTTTTAGGGCAGCTTCTGCAGCTGCATCCATCACTTGTTTCTCTTCCTGCTCAGTCTCTCGGTGATAGAAATAGTTGAAGTTGGAGACGATGACAGGGACTGGCAAGGCAATGGTCAGGACACCAGCAATGGCACAGAGGGTGCCGACCATTTTGCCTCCCATGGTAATTGGGCACATGTCCCCATAACCAACAGTGGTCATGGTCACCACAGCCCACCAGAAGCCATCAGGGATGCTAACAAACTGCGTCTGGGGTTCATCCACTTCTGCAAAGTAGATGGCACTGGAAAAAAGTATGACTCCTATGAACAGGAAGAATATTAGCAGTCCCAGTTCCCTCATGCTAGCTTTTAGGGTCTGACCCAAAATCTGAAGACCTTTTGAGTGTCGGGAGAGCTTAAAAATTCTGAAGACTCTCACAAGTCGAATGATTCTCAGAATTGCCAAGGACATGTTCTGACCTGCATTCACATCTTCATCGGGCGTTGTAGCCAGCTCGGTTCCCAGGGTGACAAAGTAAGGAATTATAGACACGATGTCAATTATATTCATTATATTATTAAAGAAATCACTTTTACTGGGGCACACCACAAAACGGACACCAAGCTCAAAGCAGAACCATACGATGCAAATAGTCTCCACTATGAAAAATGGATCTGTTAGATATGTCCACACTGTTTTAGGGGGAGGGACAGAACTACCTTGAGTTCCATTGATCATTTGGATGAAACCTGGAGGAAAATCACTGTCCTCCCTGAACTCTGGAAGAGTCTCCAGACAGAAAATAAAGATTGAAATGACAATGACAAGGACAGAAACCAGGGCTACAGATTTGGCAGCACTGGAGCTTTCTGGGTATTCAAACAGGAGCCAGAACTGTCGCTTCAGTTCATTGGTAGGTAAGAGGACTTCAGGTTCTTTAATAAACCCTTCATCTTCACGAAACTGCTCCATTGCATCATGGCCCAACTCATAGAAAACAATTTCATTTGCAAAAATATCTAATGGAACATTGGCTGGTCTGCGGATTCTCCCTCCTGACTGGTAGTAATAGAGTATCCCATCAAAAGATGGGCGATTTCTATCAAAAAAATATTCATTTTTCATTGGATCAAAGTAATGTATCCTCTTCATGGGATCACCCAGCAGGGTCTCTGGAAACCTACTCAGGGTGCTGAGTTGGGTTTCGAACATCAGGCCAGAAACATTGATGACGACTTTCTCATCTTTTTCTTCAAAGCAGTGCTTTTCAAACAGATCTTCATTTTCATAATAATCCTTTAGCATCTTGCTGAAGACGCTGTCAGTGGGAGACTCGCTGTTGGCCAAGAGCTTCAGACTGGAGATCAGACTGCCACTGCTGGAGTTTGCCTTGGAGGTAAGAGTTGGGGGTGTGGAGGGGGACAAACCTTCTTGACCAGACTGACGCTGTTGCCGTCTTCTGCGTGGCGACTGTTGAGGAGAAGACAGCCGGTGGACCAGTAGGTTCGGATCTGGAGCCTCTGAGTTTGGTGAGGTTGGGTAACCTGAGTCGCTTGGGTCACCAAGGTTGATGCCGACATCGTCCATGTTTTCAAAGTTAACAAGCGGTACCTCCATTGCCTGCTATGGCGCTAGCTAGGATGGTCAATCTGGTTCCAGAGACAGAAGAGGAACCTCAACCAGTGCCACGCTGAAGATCCTGCTGGAGCTTCTCTCCTCCTGGTTACCATTCAGGCTGCTGGACACTAAGTTTGGATTCTGTCCTCTGGTTAATCTGTAAAATAGCGTGGGAAAGAGATGTATTTAATTATTTCTAAGTGCAGCAATCCAGTTTTGTCTATAAGGAGATTTTCTTTCAGGTCCTGTTTGCATCAGCAAAGAACCTACCATCTGATACACTGTACACAAAGTTACTTTTTCGCTTCAATTTCTTTCCAATGACCTAAAGGAAAACTGGCACTCTGCAAAATGAGACGTGAAAGTGCTTACATGCAGCATACAGGGCATTATTGCTGATAATGTGCAGCAAAAATATTTCTTCTGGCAAAACAAGTGATCATCCATCTATGACTAATACCAGAAACGAATGCAAAATGAAACCCATATTGCTCTTCATACATCTAAATATGAAATTTTCTGTTTTTTTAATCCTTATTCCCATAACACATCAAAGTCCTTCTTAGGTTTGTTGTAGTTTATCTGTATCTTTAAGTGACTGTTTATCTTCCTTTAGTCACGTTTGAACAGGTAACCGAATCCTAACATACAGTGTAAGGCTGCCTTGCACTTGACACCAAGGGCCCTTCAAGGATAAAGAAGATTCACATAACTTAGTTTCCATTCAAAGCAGATACCATGACTTTTAAGGATATAGAGATGAGTCAGAAATTATGCAAGGTTGATACAAAAATATGTGTCAATTTTCTTCTTATTGACAAGGAGTGAGTTCTAGCAAGAAGACAAAGGAAATCACCAAAAACTTAGAAGTAAGAATTGGCATCCTTTGATTGCAGAAACATTTCTAAATGCAGCAAATACTTTAAATCAGATAGGTTGCTATTATCCATCACCGGCCTAACCCTGACAAAAAGTTATTGCTCTACATAGACATAAACATCAAACCTGAGTGTCAAAGTGGCACAACATGGATACAGCGAGGACTCACCCGCGTCCCCGGCTCTGCAGAAGTTTCTGTGCCCTGTCTGTCCTGCCCGCCAGCTCCGTTCTGTTCCCCACTTCCCTCACACTCCCTCATTCAAACTTCCAATCAAGAGTGTCTATAGCTGTATTAAAGCTCCCACTGAGTAATTTGACACCATGAGCGAAACAAGAGATGCTGAATACACCCTCACAAACTCACACAACCTCTTTCTAACTCTCTCACAATCACACACAGATAAACAATAAAACACCCACAAACGTATCTGACTGTACAATAAATGTGGGGGTCACCTGGCTTTGTTCTAGCTGCTCCCTCCTTCGTCAGCGGGGACATTATAGGTAAGCGCTGTGATAGGAGATTTACTCTGCAGGAGCCAATAGCTGTTTGATAAGGGGAAGGGAGAGTGGGACCCACTTGCTTGACTGTTTCCTGCAGACTAAGCATCCACTTGCAGGACCATCCAATTCATCCTGACCTTGGGGATTGAACTATTTCTGCCCTTTTTTATAATACCTGTCAATATATGGAACAACATCTATTGCCTGGGAGCTTGAGCCTCTTTTTATATATCCTGATTTGGTACAAACTCTTATTTTATCTGACGTCTGAACTGTCTCAGTATCTTCTTCTAATATTTGCACATAAATTCTACCCTTCCTTTTATTTTGTTAACCAGTGCATGGTACATTTTGATACATAAACAAATATGCACACATTTACTTTAGGTAGCTAACTGTTTAAGAATATTTTTTAAGGTTTAATATTTGATTATAAATATAACAAAGTCATCAGTTTGAATAAATTATAGTTGGATTTGTCAGTAGATTTTGAAGATCTTTGAGCCAAACATTCTTTAGAAGGTTTTGACTGATTTATAAAAGCCCCTTGAACTTTTGAAATATGAAATCCCCTTTTCAGACTCCCATGATTTCCATTTTTTAACATAATGTTCTCTTAAGGATTTAAACTTTTAATTAAAGTTTGCCTCTAAGTTTTTTAAAAGAAAAACTAATTTGGCAAGAAGGCAAGTGTTACCTGACTGAATACCACTCCTCTAATGCTAGATATCATCTCTGCATCTGGCTGTCGTCCTGCTGCAGCTGCCTGTCTGCTGCCCCCCTGTAACACTGCAGTACAAGCAGGACCACTGCAGGCTTACTCAGGGACAAAAACTCAAGGTCACAGAGAACTTCAGAGTGTATAGTTTTCCCCCTATCCATCACCATACAGTATCACCTCATTATGTGCCTCTACAGCAACATCATGAATATATGAATATAAATGTCAACGTGGTACTAAAGATACTGACACAGGAAAACCCATGAAAGCACATGAAAGGATGCAGGGAGGTGCATGCGCACAGACAAGCAGTAATTGCTGACTCAACATCCTCCACATGTGTAGGCCTTTTTTTAGGAGCTATTGCATTGCCCTACGTATGTCATTGAGAACACAACCAGTCGAGCCATGACCTGCCACTTAAACACTTCATTATTGAATTTGCTACAGCCAAAGAGAGAGGCAGGAAGATGGACTGCAAGAGGGAGTGGGATTATAGACTACAAGCGTCAGATCAAGAGTAAATAATCAATCCCCCCATCTGCAATATGATTTGTGACAGTAAAAGTGTGAAAGGGGAGGTTTATAAATGAGCTATGTACTCTGGGATGACGTAGACTGCAGTTACTGCATTGTTATTTGTCTCAGGGGATCTGATGGTGTACCAGAGCGATTGATGCCCCTCCCTCCCACCCTTCCATGTAGCCCTCCATCTATCATCCATCCCTCCGCCCTTCCTGATGACACTATCCCCTTACAGATAAACAATCTGTGTTGACAAAGCAAATCTCCATCAGCAGGCTTATCTGTGAACTACACTGCTGCTGCATAGGTAGAAACACCTTCAGAACACCTTCAGAGAGGTTTGACTTTGAGTTGCTTCGGATACAAACAATGACCCTTTGCTCAATAGAAGAAACTTATTTTAACACTGAAAAGAAAAAAAAAGATCATTCTCAAATAGAACAGAGAAGTATACTGATATCACCCTGTTGGCTATTAGGGGTGGAGCCTTAGAAAAGGCACAAATAACATGATTTTTACGAATACTTATCTCAAACAAATACTTAAAAAAATATTTTTGTTCAGGAGCAAGAAAAACTTTATCTGAAAAAGCTGTGCTTCCTCGTGACTCAGTGTATCAGTGTATGCCCCCCAGATGAGTGAGTGAGTGAGTGAGTAAGGAATGTTCAGGAGTCGGGGACGGGAGGGTTAAAAAGGTGACTGACACAGCTGCTCCATACAGCAACAGAGAAGGGATTAAAAAGCAACAAAAAGCCTTAACTGCATGACTATTTTTATCCAAAGTGGGTTAACTGGGTTCAAGAGCCAGTTTATAACTTTCAGGAGGCAGAGTTTGATCGGAACATTATTCTATTACGCTGCAGTAATATTAACAACTGGAGTGGGGTGCTCTCATTTTTGCTCTGTTGATGTAGCTCTGTTAATTCAGTAATTTAGACAATAGGCTTTTGACAGCATAACATTAGTGTTTGGTTAAAAATGCTAAAAACAATGCTTATTTAGCTGTGTTGAATTGTGTGGATTTGTGGGAGTTATTTGGTACGTTTAAATCTTTCTTATGTTTATTGCAGACAGAAAGATTTAGGCTATAGGCTAGTTAACCTTAGAATAGCTTCCAGTCATTTATCAACTTAGCCGAAACTCCCCACATGGCTTTGGGCAACCAAATCGAAAAGAGTGTGCCTCCTGCTGAACTATCTCTTAGTCCTCTGCCTGCCAAAAGAAAATGCTTAAGTCCTGTGTGGAAGCATTTTACAGTTAGTGCTGCAGATAAAACCTAAGTGATATGTAATGTGTGCAAACGTCAAATCAGGAAAGGCAGAGATATAACATATCTGTCAACATCTACCATGCATAATCACATGCACTTAAAGCATCCTCATATGGTCCTGTCTTCCAACCCCCAAGCAAACACCAATCCTCCCACCAACACCAATTCATTGACACAGCCATGTTCGGCCAAACCCTCCACAAACACCAAATCATCAGCACAATTATGCCATGCTCGTGTTAGTTTATTTTCATTGACACTCCTGTTACATATCTATTGCTGGATTTATGGAAAAATATTAACTAATATTGCTCCCCCCCCCCCATCAACAAATACAAATACAGAGACAAATACCAGCTGCTTTTCACACCCCTACTGGCTATTTAGCAATAAATTTAATCTTTTAAGACAGGAAAATATTTAAACACTTCTTTCATTATGATTATAAAAATAAATTTGTCTCTTGTGTTAGTGTTAATTTCCCCTTTTGTTTTTTGTGTATACATATATATATATATATATATATATATATATATATATATATATATATATATATATATAAATAAGTGGTTAGGGGACCCACCGATCAAGAGGCACATTTGCTTCTTTAACCACTGTACCAAGGCTTTCTGTAATTTTGTTTAGAAATTACAAGGTGACCTAGGTTTAAATTCATGGTGGGAAGACAAAAGGGTACTGTTTCAGTTCATGCAAGTTTATCTTGGGTACAGATTTATACAGTTGCTCTCAACATTGTAAATGTGAGGTTTTTAAATGGACTGTAGTATTTGAGTAGCTACACAGTGCTTGCTAAGTATTCATTCTCCCTGAAAATGTTCCTATATAGTTTTTCAAATATTGACCTCAAGCTTTGATATATTTCCTTGGCATGAGGTAGTGCACAACTATAAAGTTGAAGGAAAGGGATTAAGCAAAGGTGGAAGAATGTCAGATGTCAATTTTGTATAAAAAATATCATACATAGATTTACTTGAGGGTGTTGAATACATGTGCACACAACACTGTTCATATTTTAAAAAATAAGCAAAAAACAAGAAGTAATGGGGTGTCTTGTAGCCTAGTAGGAGAGCACTCACATTATATACAGAGGCTAACTGGCCTACACTTGTCGGTCAGAACTACTCATCTTGTGTACACGATCTGGGTAATTCTATCTCAAAAGATCATACAATCATCTATAAAGGATGACAGGATTTCAAAGTGCATGCAAGGTAGCAGGGATTAGATATTCCAGACTCGTAAATTTATACCTGTTGTAAAGGCAACTGGTTATTCCAGTCTAGTAATCCTATATATCACTCTTGGGGTTCTCTTCATTACCTAACCCATTGGGTCAAAAAAATGTAAGGACATAATAAATTTGGTATTAAAGCAAACTCACAAAGCTCAACAGAAAGAAAAATGTTTATCTGAATATTTTGAGAGTAAGTATTGTTAAATATTTGTATAATCGTATTGAAAAGACTTTCTTGTAAAGTGCTTTGAGATGACATATTTTGTGAATTGGCACTATATAAAAAAACAGAATTTAATGTAATAGTGAATATAGATTTAGCTGTCTGTGGATTGGAGGCCATAAAAATGTCTAAATGAGACAAAGTTAGAATTAGGCTGTGCATTAAAATACATAAAAAATAGTTCTTATTCAGAGGGAGGGGCAAATAATAGTAATAAAAAAAACTATAAAATATTGATTTTTCTATTTAATTATCAAAAGCTTGAGCTAAAAAGTGGAAGGCAGGGTTGTTCTGATGGTTCAATGGGTTAAGCAGTTCACCTTTGGTTGCAATGCTCTTTTTTTATAGACTAAAGAACAACAAAGCGTGTTGCCTCATAGCTGCACTTGCAAAACTAAAGATCGTATATATATTGAATAAATTATCTATCATAGACCAAAGGAACCTACTGGAAATAAGCCATCTGCAAAGTTAATTCACAGAGTCCAAATTTGGCTGGAGCGCCTCTCTATTTTTCTGTCCTTACCATCTCTATGAAGCAAAGGTCATAATGCCTGAACAGAGAAATGCAACCCTCAAATTACTGTGACAAGGTAAACACCCTTTGGGGTCATAAAAAAAACATGCTCTGTCTCTGGGAGCTTTATGGGCTCAGTAACAGTGTGTTACCTAACATCATGCGTAACGTGCACTGAAATTTACTCCAATGACTTGAGTGTATCCTACAGGATATGTTATTGCAAGATAGCAGGTTGGTGACAATTTTCCCATGAAGATGTCTAGGTTTCTTTTTAGACATTTACTCTATACCTGGAGAAAAAGGGGGAGGAGTTTATTCAAGCAGCTCTACAACACTCTTTAGGTACTTTTCCGCGGAAAGGCAAACCCTAAAAGGATAGCTGTGTGGGAGGACAAATTAAACATTAACCACACATATGTGAATTGCACTATGATGACAGACAAGTAGGTGTAGCAGTAAAAAACAAAAAGAACAGATATTATCTAAAAAAGAAAAAAACAGCATTATTCAACAAATTAGTTTTTAATGTTTTCTATCCATTCACGTTCAAAATGGGAAAGGTAATAAAACAGTATGGCATTTATAAGAAATAATGTAAATTGAAAAAGCAAAACCAACATGTAGTTAGTTTGAAAGATTTACAATGTGAAGTATGTTTATTTGAAAGTATTTATGTTGCAAAAGTTCAGTTTAAGGAGATATCAAACTACAAGGATTTAAAAGGTTTAAGGTAAAAGCATGTCATACACAAAATGGGTTAAGTTCATTACGCACTCCCTCCGTGCAGGTGGTGGGCCCATGTGTTGGGGGATTCCTGATTATTTTTAATTGAGTCTGGTACCAAAAGAGGCATGCCAGTAACATCTCCCAAGACTGGTTAAGGGGTCTTCCTAATTTGTGTGGCCTTCCATCATCAAAAGTGTCAGAGGGGCTGAAATGAGTTTCCATGCACTGGACTAAACAACGGCATCAGCTTGTTTTTAAAAGTGCTCGGGACAATAACCATTAACATGAGTTTGGTTTGAAGATCTTCGACACACGTACCAGGAGAGGCATGGGGATATGGAGTCCGAGTGGGCCATGTTTCATACCTCCATTGTCAAGGTGGCTGACCGTAGCTGTGGCCGCAAGGTGGTCAGTGCCTGTTGCGTTGGCAACCCTCGATAGGGAATGCTGTCAGGCTGAAGGAGTCCCAGCAGGCCTTTCTGTGGGAGGAGTTGTAAAGAAGTTTTGGGAGGAGTTTAGAGAGACAATGGAGAATGACTTCTGTATGGCTTTGAAAAGATTCTGGTCCACCATCCAGCATCTCGGGGTGGGAAGGGGTCCCCCACCAACACTGTTTACAGTGAGGATGAGCTGTGCTGCTGACCTCGACATGATACGTTTTGGGTCAGTGGATGGAATACTTTGAAAATCTCTTCAATTCCACCAGCACGCCTGGAAGCCATAGACTGTAAAAAACTATGGACAAACCGTCATTGATATAACTGCAGGAGACAGCCTGCCACTATGGCGCTCATTCGATATGAACTGTTGCTTGCTGGGAGAAGTGATGTTAACTCCAGGAGCTCCAATGGACTAAGCCTTAAAAATAACACAATAACACTATGATCATGATCCATTGATTCTCCATCAGGGGTCCTGCTGGAGTTGAGGGCCTGTCCATCAAGCCTGAGGGTGGAGCTTTACCTGGCAGCCGACGCAGCAGTACGTCATTGACTCTCATTAGCGAGTCTTTGTGGAAACCTCTAGCCATCCATGTTTTCTAGGGTTTCTATAGAGGCAAATATTTCCTGTGACTGAGCTGTGTTAATCCTGAATGTGCTCCTTCCAAGGTTCGTCTGTGATCAAGCTGCATTCCGACTCATCTAGCTGTGATCTTTTCATCATCTTCTCCATAAGTTTTGGTTCACCCGTGTCCTCGCTCCAGTATCACGCTCTGTCTATCCACCCTCCGAAATTAGTCCTCATTCTCAGGATCTCTTATCACCTCCTAGAACTTCCTATAAAGATCTCATAGATGTTCCGGACTTCTAGCTTCTCCTTCCTTGCCTCATCAACACCTACTGACAGTAAGGCAGTAAGATAAGACAGTAACTACAGTACTTAAGACAGTAAGATCCTGAATACTATCAAGCAATTCTCAAAAGTCAAGGACAACTATTTATGTGTAATCATCCTTTTCTGCAGTTCTCCTCCACATCTCTGTGACTATGTGCAGTTTTCCTCATTCTAGCAATCAATCTACATTCTTTGTGTCAAAAAACTGTTTTATTATATTGTAACTGGTCTCCCTAGTGGCGTTCTGCATGTGGTTTAGAAAGCTAATCCCAAACATGACAATCTCACAACTCTATCGTTGAGAAGATGATGGCCAGGCGGGCAGGTGGTCTGGCAAGCAGGCAATATCTGGGTAGACCGTTGTCCCAGAGGTGGTTCCTATTTGGTTGGAAAAGATTTAAACTGACCAAATAACATGCATTATTTCAGACATTTGTGCTAAGACAATATGCGTTAAATTCAAGTATTTATGAAGACTATCACAGATAAAATTCATATTCATCAGGGAAGGCAACAATTTTGACAAGCGTGGCACCCAGCATGGTCTGATTTAGCTTATCTGCTTGAGTATATCCATTCAGCATTAATTCAAAGTTTTATGTGGTTAAGAAAATTAATGGGGGAAAAGTACTTTTTTAAAGCTTTTTTTTAAGGTTGAATGTTTCGAATTCCAGGTGAATACAAAGAAACCCTCCTTTTTCCGCTTTTCAGCTTTGATTTAAATGTAAAACTGGCCTAAACCCCGTGCTCCATAAGAATCTATCTGAAATATCAAAAGATCTGAAATAAATATATTTTTTTGTTTCTAATCTTGTTAAGTGTAATGCCTTAATTATGCTTTAGCAATGTGATGTGTCACTGACAGGGGATGACTTTACTAAGGAGATTATATAACACAGGAAATCAGCTCTGAGGATAACCCAGATTGATATTTACCGTGAACAGAATCATAGATACTTCCCCGAAACTCAATAATTGCTAATCTGGAATGATGTGGCAGAGGGGGTTGAGCATTCGCAACAAATCAAAAGCAGAGAACTTAAGAGTGCAACCAAAGCACTTGACAATTGAAGATGATTAATAAAAACAAATATGTCACATACTTACGCTTGTGATTTTTCTTAATATAATGTTCAGATATTAAAACTATCTTCCAGCTAACAAGCACAGTCATGATGAATACCTCGTACCACCCAGTTTAACAATGACTCTTACCGTTGGAAAGGGATCTTCCATGACTGTGGATGTTAACTTTATCCAAAACTTCTCAAGTTCCAGCCAAATCTAACTGTTTCTTCATCCCTGTTTCAAAACAACCCAAACATCATAACTCTTGGCTGATTTAAATTTTGAAAGTCAATTAAAACAATACTTTGTTGAGCCGTAAATACCAATGCATTAGGAATGTCTGCAACAATAAAAAACACTAAAAATCAACAATACTAAAGAAATTACTTCTATAGCTTTCTCAGTAGAAAAGAAAACATTTACCTCATTTTGCTGCAATGACAGAAGCTTGACTGCAGCCGCTCACCCATCCTCTCAGATTAATTCAGTGACCAGGTGGCGGCAGAGCCTTAAGGAGCGGTGGCAAATCTCTTTAAAACTAGACGTTTTGGCAGGAGACAGAGCAGTTATAGTTACACACACACACAGATCGGACAGATGTTTTTTCACCACAACAATGTTCCAGTCTCTTAGATAAGACCCGTTTAACACACAAACAAACAGGTCCTGTCACTGCTCATGACTGCCATCGTCTTATTTATGTGCTTTACGGCAGGATATGCATCTTGGGTTATAACAATGTCAGAACTCAATAATAGCCATATCAAGACACTGTGGAAGTGCTGATTGGGAATCATCTGTCCTTCATCAGAGTAATTAATAAGATTGCCGGCCTGAGTTTGTGTAGCATGGGGCTCATTTTTCTCAATGCTGGTATAGTCCTGAACTTATCTGTCTCCCTGCCAGGTGCTCTTGTTTGGCTTCTCTATCATATTTCACAATTGTGTGTATGATTTACTGCTCATGTGGCAGCTTTTCTTTATGTTTTCACCCCTCTGCCCTTTCTATTGACCGTGCAGTGTTTATTGAAAGTCACTCGGACCTCACTGAAAAAAAGCCTATGAAGGTAGAGCTTTCAGAAACACCTTAATTTGTCACAACCTTAATCTGTTTTTATTTAAGCAGCATGCGGTTGTACAGTTTTTGTACATAACTCTAAACTGAAAAAATGTCAACAAATGTTCAAGTGAAAACTGTAAACCTTTTATAGAAGCAAAAAGATTTTTCTGTTTAAAAATTCTACAAATTGATCATGTTCTAAATACAATATTGTTGCTTTTTCTCTTTGATTGGAACCCTAGATTATATTATATGTTTATTCAATTATATGTTTATATGTTTAAAGCTAAATTAGTGTTTTTTAACCAACAACAAAATGGATGATGTTCTATAATCAGCTAGTTTCTCTACTAACTAAACCTGTTTGGTCCTATTCAGATAATAGGAACAAGTGAAAGTATACTAATCTTTTAATTATCTTCGCCTGGAGGTTATGTTCTTGCCAGGGTTTGTTTGTTTGTTTGTTTATATGTCCATTAGCAACATAACTGAAGAAGTCATTGATGGATTTTGATGACATTGTCAGGAAATGTTCAAGTCTGTGAGCAGCGTTGGTGAATATGGAAGCATATGTGTAACATATGCATGTGTAACATCAGCCCCTCTGGCCAACACCAGTAGGCAGTAGGTGAAGTGTCTTGCCCAAAGACACAGCAACTGAGACAGATCGGTGGCTTGAAACGGCAAACCTCTGGTTGCAAGGTAACCTCCAAACCCCCTGAGTCACAGTCCCAGAAAAAAAAAAAAAGATAAACTAGAAAAGCACCCCTAGAGCGCAAACCTCCACCAAGGTGGCTGTCCCCTCCCTCCTATGGAAGCACATGTGTAACATCAATGAAATTAAAATGGATTAGCAGAAATGCTTTTTCATTTTAAAAATATAGCAATATGTAGCAAATTGTGTTTAATCTGCTATGATGATTTGTGGTAATTGAGAGTCCTTGTTTGTGACATCATGGAGGTTTAAATTATCGCGCAATCGCCATCAAACGTAACTAGGATGTATGTACTTTCGTAAAGATCTACGCGACTCGTGAGCTAATATAGCAGATCTCCGATCACTAAAAAATGCGAGAATATCGGTCAGATCCAATTTTGAGATAGGGACATCCCTGGACTGAACCTATGTAGCACTTTTTCTACTCATGCAGATACTCAAATTGCTTTATAATTGAGCCACATTCACCCATTCGCACTCACAAACACGTACACGTGTATACACTAACACAAAGATAGGTATAAGCAATTTTTGGGTTAAGTGCCTTGCCCAGGGGTAAATGGACATTTTAACACGTTTTTTTTTCAAACTCTAAATTTATGTATTGTAGAAATATATTGAAATGCAATTTAAGCTCCAAATCTTTTGGACATGTCCCTACCACTGATAAACAGCAGAGACTGAAAGCCTTGCTCATTCCACAGATGGTTTGTTGTTTGCTCGAGGATCTGCTGGAAATTGAACCTCCATCTCAGTTTCAGATCTTTTGCAGTCTCTAACAGTTTTTGTCTTCCTCATGTTACAGTAATGCCCTGTATTTTGCTACAATCATCTTTATCGTAACGTTGATTACCTTCCCTGTCCCTGCAGAAGAAATGTATCCCAAAACCTATGTGTTTGAATAGGGTATAGTGTGTTCAGGTTGTTATACAGTGGTAGTTTTCCACCTCACACAGAATTTTGTACATATACTCTAAATAATTCAGTGTTGTCTGTCTACCAAGAGCAGATTCTTCTACATACTTGATGTTTATGCCACATTGTTGTCCAAAATTTCCAGTTTTAAGAATTTAGATTGCCTGTTAGCTATTTCGTATAAATGAAGTGTAAAATACTTAGTTAGCATTTTTGGGGTCAGCTAACAGTAGCTCTACCACCTCGTTTTCAGTTTACATAAACTGATCAGTTTACTGATTTGTTGCTGGTGTCAATTTAAAACAAAGCTTTTGACATTTGCAGTTTATGGTTGTGGTTATGCTGCCTGGTTCAGATCAGAAGTCAGGGATGATAGGTTCATTTGTATCATCACCACTTAATGTATTATGTGACAGTAAAGTAGTTTCCAAGAGTACATAAACTGTTTTACACAATTTTTATATCAATGTATACAGCAGAAATATCGTCGTTGTCCTGTCTTTGTCATATTCAAGCTTTAAAGGAAAAAAACAACAACTGTTCAACGTCCGAAGTAGCACAGCTAATAAAAGTGTTGTAGTGCAATTGAAAGCACAATTTTGATTAATGTTGCTAAAGTGATATAGAAACATACATTAAAATACAAGCAGTGCAAATTAAATAATGATGTCCCTTTATTTTAATAAAAAGAATCAACATTCAGGATCATTTAGACTTTATCTCCTTTTTAATTCAGCCACATTTGGTATTAGGGACCAGTGTGGGACTTATCAGTGGCATGCAGCACTAAAACCAACTCAACACCCACCATGTAGTTCCACTGTGCTAATACAGTTTCCTGGAGTAGCATTTCCTCTTGGCTTATAAAATATTTCTGCACCGAACAGAGGGGCTAAATCCCCATGAGGTCTCTGGTTACTGTGTTCCACCTTTAGGGCGTTGGTATGTGCAGGAATTGGATACCTCAGAGTGTATGTTGCAGGGGTGCTGAAAAGCCCTAGTTGCTGCCATGTTGGTGGAGACAGACAGACAGGTATTCAATGCTAAGCACTGGGTATCATCTTATCGAGAGGAGTATTGTCGGCCTTTGTTGCAGCTGTTTTTGTTCATATAAACATCTGGAAGAAACATTCGCCCTTTACGCTGAGCTCGTTTTTCACTACATGGAACAATGTTGCTCAATTACACAAGATCAAAATGAAATCCTTTTTTTATTCAAAGTTTTTGTTTACCTATATGTGGTTTAAAGTACACCAGTCTCTTTGATCAAATATGAATTATGAATGAAGGCAAGCACTGCTTAATCGCCTTGTTTCCAGCACCTCACATGAAAGCTCCACCCTGGAAACTTTTTTATATCAGCAGGCATGTAGCTCCAATTTCTTACATGATGGTTCATACATGAATGTACCAGCAAACACTTCAAACATCTCACTTTGCTTGACAAACACGTAAAACATTAATTGAACTGTTTTATTTTTTAAAAGGCCAAAAAGTTATTGTCTGCATTTAGATGGCTGACACCTGACACTCTTTAGAATTTTTATAAAGAAGTTAGTCGATTGTAGCTGCTCTTACTATCTTTAAACGCTAAGACCATTCACAAAAAACAGACAAATAAACTAATCTCAGTCTTTATAAAATCACTCCTACCACTAAAGTTCAAGATTGTGTGTAAAATATATATATCCAGAAACATATGATAATATTGGTTTACTGTCAAGCAAAACACCTAACCAAAACTGATCAGTACTGCCAAAATAACAATGAAGAATCTGAAACACATTCTGCGTTATGAAACAAGTTTTTGATGAAAATTCCTAACATTTAAAAACTAAATGTCAAAGGCAATGTCTCGTGAGGACGGATCACGTTATAATGAATTATTGATTTGTTTCACATTGATAAAAACATATTCATTCATTATATAAAATAATGAATTGGCTTTGTATGAGTGCAAAACATTTTGTGTATATTAGTCTAATAATTGATTAAGCCTTTGTCAAAGGGACTAATGTTTTGCCAACCAATTGTATTAATATCATAGAACATTTAAAGAAGCAAATGTCATACCCTGGTCCAGGTTGTCCAGCATTGGGTTGTGTCTTGCTATTTCCTGTTTTATTTTGGTAACTCACCCCCTTCTTGTTTCAGGTCACTTGCCCTTCCTCATGTTTCACCTGTCATCCCTGATCACCTATTGTTTCCACCTGTTTCCCATTACTCTCATGTGTTTAAATAGTCTGTGTCCCCCTTGTCTTGTGCCAGAGTATTATGTTATCCATGCACTCCAGCACAACCAGGTGATTGATGTTCTATTCCTTACGTGCAAATAAATTTCTGTTCATTTTAACGTCTCTGCGCCTGAGGCCTGTCATTGAGTTCCAGCCTGACAGCAAGAAGGGTGGTACATATTTCTTA
Organism: Apricaphanius iberus; assembly: GCA_028564705.1. NCBI lineage: Eukaryota > Metazoa > Chordata > Actinopteri > Cyprinodontiformes > Aphaniidae > Apricaphanius > Apricaphanius iberus. The sequence goes on from JAPXFQ010000557.1 coordinate 1,891,293, forward strand.
ACTTACATTTACTGTATTCATCACTAGAAATGACAACACATCATTTAAGACCAACACAGAAAAACAACAGAACCAAATGATTAATGCTTTCTTAAATTATTTACATAAATAATTAGGCTAATCTCTGCTTCTTATTTATCTACATATTTAAAAAGGAATATAAATAGAAAAGCCCTTCTCTATAATTCTATACTGCCATAGGGAAAAGGGGAAATTTTATAAATAACAATTTAAGGGTTCAAAATATGCTCCAAGCTGATGGAAGGTTTAACTTCTAATAAGTCCCCATGTCTCTAAGGAGCTTAAACAAATGGTTTAATGGCCCTAGAGGTCTTTTAGCTAACATCAAATTGAGGGGGGACTGAAAAATGAAAAGGAGGAATGCAAAGTTTGGAAACGTCTTTTGGCTCCAAAGCTTGTCACACTAAAACCTTCCTCGTGGAACTGTAATCTATTTTGTGGTCTGGCATATGAAGAAGAGTTTTTCTTCCACCAGTTGGACTCTCTCTAGGCAGTCACGGTCAAACCTAAACAGCTAATGTTGCATCATTCTAGCGTGACAACACTGCTAAGTAGGGATGCACTGATACCGATACCAGTTTTATGTACTATATCGGTTGAAGTTAACCAATACCATGAACCGATACTTAAAATCTGGAAGCTCTGCAATAATTTCACAGAAAATGTTTATTCTTCTCTTGACATTTTAGTTTTGTGGTCATTGTTATTAGTTATTTTATTTTTGTATCTTATTAATCATCAGTTATTGTAACAAGCAGAGAAGAAAATAAAACCTGTATTCCATTTCATTGCATTTTTTTTTGTGGTAGAAGTATCAGTTGCCCCCCATCTCGGCGCCTATACGTTGGGGATTACCCCGGTGAATGAGAGGGTAGCCTCCCTCCGCCTGCGGGTGGGGGGACGGGTTCTGACTATTGTTTGTGCTTATGCACCAAACAGTAGCTCAGATCACCCACCCTTCTTGGAGTCCTTGGAGGGGGTGCTGGAGATTGCTCCTTCTGGGGACTCCCTCATTCTGCTGGGGGATTTCAACGCTCATGTGGGCAGTGACAGTGAGACCTGGAGAGGCGTGGTTGGGCGGTATGGCCCCCCCGATCTGAACCCGAGCGGTGTTTTGTTGTTGGACTTCTGTGCTCGTCATGGATTGTCCATAACGAACACCATGTTCAAGCATAAGGGTGTTCATGTGTGCACCTGGCACCAGGACACCCTAGGCCGCAGCTCGATGATCGACCTGGTTGTCGTTTCATCGGACATGCGGCCGCATGTTTTGGACACTCGGGTGAAGAGTGGGGCGGAGCTATCCACCGACAACTACCTGGTGGTGAGTCGGCTCCGGTGGTTTGGGAAGATGCCGGACAGACCTGGCAGGCCCAAACGTGTTGTGAGGGTCTGCTGGGAACGTCTGGCGGAGTCTCCTGTCAGAAGGGGTTTCAACTCTCACCTCCGGCAGAACTTCAAACACGTCCCGGGGGAGGCGGAGGACATTGAGTCCGAATGGGCCATGTTCCGTGCCTCCATTGTCAAAGCGGCTGAACGTAGTTGTGGCCGTAAGGTAGTCGGTGCCTGTCGCGGCGGCAACCCTCAAACCCGCTGGTGGATACCATCGGTGAGGGATGCTGTCAAGCTGAAGAAGGAGTCCTATCGGGCCTTTTTGGCCTGTGGGACTCCGGAAGCAGCTGATAGGTACCGGCAGGCCAAGCGGAGTGCGGCTCGGATGGTCGCTGAGGCAAAAACTCGGGCGTGGGAAGAGTTTGGAGAGACCATGGAGAATTATTTCCATATGGCTTCGAAGCAATTCTGGTCCACCATCCGGTGTCTCAGGGGGGGAAGCGGTCTGCCACCAAAACTGTTTACAGTGGGGGCGGTGTGCTGCTGACCTCAACGCGGGACGTTTTGGGTCGGTGGATGGAATACTTCGAAGACCTCCTCAATCTCACCGACACTCCTTCCTGTTTGGAAGCAGAGTCTGAGGACTCTGGGACGGGCTCTCCAATCTCTGGTGCTGAAGTCACCGAGGTTGTTAAAAAGCTCCTTGGTGGCAAGGCACCAGGGGTGGATGAGATTCGGCTGGAGTTCCTCAAGGCTCTGGATGTTGTAGGGCTGTGTTGGTTGAGCTGTGTTGGGCTCTGCAATATTGCGTGGACATCGGGGGCAGTTCCTTTGGATTGGCAGACCGGGGTGGTGGTCCCCCTCTTTAAAAAAGGGCAACACAGAGTGTGTTCCAACTATAGGGGGATCACACTTCTGAGCCTCCCTGGGAAGGTCTATTCGGGGGTTCTGGAGAGGAGGGTCCGACGGATAGTCGAACCTCGGATTCAGGAGGAACAATGCGGTTTTCGTCCTGGCCATGGAACACTGGACCAGCTCTACACCCTCGGCAGGGTCCTGGAGGGTGCGTGGGAGTTCGCCCAACCGGTCTACATGTGCTTTGTGGACTTGGAGAAGGCGTTCGACCGTGTCCCTCGGGGTGTCCTGTGGGGGGTACTCTGGGAGTATGGGGTACCAGGCCCTTTGATACGGGCTGTTAGGTCCCTATATGAACGGTGTCAGACTCTGGTTCGCATTGCCAGCAGTAAGTCAGACTCATTTCCAGTGAGAGCTGGACTCCGCCAAGGTTACCCTTTGTCACCGGTCCTGTTCATAATGTTTATGGACAGGATTTCTAGGCGCATCCAAGGTGTTGAGGCGATCCGTTTTGGTGACCTCAGGATCGGGTCTCTGCTTTTCGCAGATGATGTGGTCTTGTTGGTTTCATCTGAACGTGATCTACAGCTCTTGTTGGAGCAGTTCGCACCAGAGTGTGAAGCGGCTGGGATGAGGATCAGCACCTCCAAATCCGAGACTATGGTCTTGAGCCGGAAAAGGGTAGAGTGCCTTCTCCGGGTCGGGGATGAGGTCCTTCCTCAAGTAGGGGAGTTTAGGTATCTGGGGGTCTTGTTCACGAATGAGGGAAAAATGGAGCGGGAGATCGATGGACGGATTGGTAAGGCATCTGCAGTTATGCGGGCGCTGTACTGGTTTGTTGTGGTGAAGAGAGAGCTGAGCCGAAAGGCAAAGCTCTCAATTTACCGGTCGATCTACGTTCCTACCCTCATCTATGGTCACGAACGCTGCGTGGTGACCGAAAGAAAGAGATCGTGGATACAGGCGGCTGAAATGAGTTTCCTCCGTAGGGTGGCTGGGCTCTCCCTTAGAGATAGGGTGAGAAGCTCGGTCATCCGGAGGGGGCTCAGAGTAGAGCCGCTGCTCCTCCACATCGAGAGGAGCCAGTTGAGGTGTTCTGGGCACGTCCCACCGGAAGGAGACCCAGGGGAAGACCCAGGACTCGCTGGAGGGATTATCTCTCCCAGCTGGCCTGGGACCGTCTCAGGATTCCTCCCGAGGAGCTGGCCCAAGTAGCCGGGGAAAGGAAAGTCTGGGTCTCTCTGCTTAGGCTACTGCCCCTGCGAGACGACCCCGGATAAGCGGAAGATGAATGATGGATGGATGGAAGTAGGGGCCCAGGAATAGTGAAGTGAGGGTCAGTTGTATGCAGAGGTGGGCTTAGTAGCCTACTCAAAAATTCTACTCAAGTTAGAGGAGGACTACTTCAACATATTCAAGCATAAGAAAAATATTCATAAGAAAAAACTTACTTGAGTGAGAGTAAAGAAGTAACATCTTATTTATTATTTTTAAAATGGTCTCATTAGACAGACAACAATTAGGAGTTCTGGGAATCTGGGAAAATTCAGGTATTGCAGAGACTAAATTGAAAAGAAAATTTATACAAAAATATAACTATAACATAACAGGAGAAGTACATACATATATACTTACCATACATATATACCTATACATACCACACCAATCCTGTGCCAAACTACTTAGTGGAATTAAGGCATCAGCTGGAAAAGGAGAAAAAAATGACTAAATTAAAGTACAAACTTTAAAGTCCAAAAAAATAAAAAATAAACAATGAAGAACAACTGTATAAGGCTTGGTTCTGACTCAGCTGACTTTCAACTTATTTTTTGGATCTGTTGCTCCCTACACATCTGGCAAAAGCTTCACCTCATGTCGAGTCTACACAGGACTTTCATGGGTTTGGAAAAGCTCAAAATCTCGCAAAAATCTAGCATGCAGTGCAAGGTTAGCTTCCTAGAACTCAGTTGCCTTGAGAAGCAACAGCTTCAGGGGGAAGGAGATGTGACAAAACCTGACTGGCCAGTCAGAATGAAGATATTGAAATGTACAGATTGAAGAGCAAAATGTTTAATTTCTTTTGACACGCGAGTTAGAAATATGTAATCAAAACTAGCATCTCCTTCTATGAATTGCTTTCAAAATGTTTAAACTTGCAGATCTTTATCATAAAATCATTCATATTTCGAAAATTCAGTATTGCATTGTTATGGGATAAGAGGTTGCTATGACCAATCCAAAGGTCCATCAAGGATATTTTGAAGATATTTTAAAAAAAAAGATGTTCTTGTGGGTAAAAGGTAAATAACCATAATCACAAGGTATTTGGATAAAACCCATAATTTGGATTTCTTTAATTACAAATTTTCATAACTATAGCAAATTAAATATAGGTCAGCTGGTTAATGAGTTTTATATGCCACTAACATGCAATTTAATGTGTCACAAAAGTCATCAATCAAATCATCAATGAAAATTACATACATCATGTAAACTGATATTTTCCAGATACTCATCAAAATATTTCCTTTCGTAAATGTACAGGAGATGAAATTGCTTCATAAAAAAGGACAATAAAATGTAGAAAACTATTTTTATATAAGTGTAATATAATTAATTATTTTTCTTCCAGCTTGGTATTATCCCTTTCTATTTTTAATTTGCATAGAATCTTGAATGTTAGCAAAAATATTGCTGAAACAGACAGGTTTACTATTTATGTAGTTGCTCCGAGATTGGCCAAACAAACAAGAGTAACGACATTATTTAAAAAAATACATAAATAACAAGTTTAGGTACTGTTGTTCAAAAGGATGAATAGTTTAAAGCAGCATGGAAAATCTTAAATATTTAAAGTATTGTATGCCATTCTTATAAGGATTATGACCTGATCTGTGATTTTTCTAAATTGCTAAGATAACATTTCCATCAGAAATAGATGTAGAATTGAGGTAAACATGTTAAACCATCCCCCAAAATGCAAAACCTTATAAGTGAAAAATGTATTGAGTGGTCTTCTTAAACAGACTATATCAAGCTATTTTACAGCTTTCAATGTCTGGGATTGACATATATATGATTATATATTTTTTATAAGAAAATCACACTACCAGATGGTTGAACACTCCAAAAACTTGATTTTGCATGATATAGGCCCTTTAAAATAACAGTGCTTTTTAAAAGTGAATCTTAGCAGAAGATTAGAGATCACGTGGAATGTCTGTGAATACGACTCTTTGAGGCACGAGGCCATCTCTTCAACAAGTGAATTCTGCATACATATTGAATAAGCCCATCTGCAACTGAATTTTTTATGCTCTTTAGCGCATCAGACTTTATTATTTTAATTGTGCACATTTATTTGATTTAATACAGATTTATTTTTCTCTAAAGGATTTATCGATGTTCTTATCATTCTAATGAACCAGTTTTAAATATTTGCTTTGCTATAAGTTCCAACTGTTTCACTGAGAAACTGAGAGTTTTTACCACAGTTTATCACTAAAAATGCAACTTTTACATAAAAAATACATTAATTATAGCCACGAGGAGCTAAAGAAACCTAGTTCAGGCATTCTAGCCCCATTTCTTGATCTCCGCACAATCAGAGTTGGAAGTAGGATGGAAAACATGGTAAAGGCCATGGGACTAAAATGTTGATAAAATATTAAATCACACGGGATATTTAAAGCCTCTGACATTCTTTTTACTGGTAGGTAAGTTGGTAAAGCTTTTCGTGCATGTATGCTTGTGTGTAAGCATCCACTACCTTATATTCTTAGAGGGAAATTGGTTTAGGTAAAATTGTAATTATAGTGCTATGATAAAAAACTTTTCCTTAAAGTTTTTGTTAATTTAAGGTATTTTATCCACATCATTATTTTTCACTAACATTGTACTTGATATTGATGTTCTGCCAAGCTTAATTAATCCATATTGTGACTCTGCTCATACTTTTAATTTCTCAGGTCAAATGGTCAGGATGACACCTGGTGTTAGAGCTTAAGGAGTCCTGACCCTTTAATCACTGCATTAACTATAAATATTGTGTTTTTTAGTACTGATCTTGTCTTTCATGTTACTTTGTTTCCCGGTATTCAAATCTGAAACATCTGTTTTTTCATTCCATATGCTTTAGCAGTTTCACCATTAAATTCATGGTTGGCTGAATAACCTGGCCCAGTTGCCCACAGCCCTTACCCACCAGGCAAGAGTTGATTGTGTGAACATCATCGTGGTGTACTGATTTTCCATATGACTGTGTAGGTAGGCATATGTTCTCCACCTTCAGGAAACTAGAGGTTATTTTTACAATGTGTTTTTTTATATATATTGTTGAGATTCATTTTACATAAATCATATGCCGTCTCCAGCATGCCCCAAACTCATCCTAACTGGTCTGTGACCAGTTACAACAACAGAGCTTGCAACGCCCTCGACTCATTCTCATTGGTCTGTGACCAGTGATGACGTCAGAGCTCGCACCAGCCTCAGTGTATTCTCATTGGTCTTTGGCCGGTAATCACAGGCAGAGCTCTTAAAATGACTGTGCTCAAGGAAGCAATTGTCTTTCCATGCCTTTTGGGTGATGGGGACACTCAAATCTTTGCTAGCAAAACCTTCCCTTTGGTTCCAACCTGCAAGCCAGGACAGGACAACTTCCCTAAACCTCTGGAGTATTATTTTGCCAAGTTACCTGATCTTCCGTTTCTGCAGACCTCCTGGCTGCAGAAACGGGACCCCAGCAGGTGGTCACAGAGGCTACAAAGCCACACTTCACACCCTCAAACAGGTGGCGTACTGACCTTCGATGGCCCATGTAACCAACATCTACATTCAGGGATGTCTGATCTGCCACCAGTTTCAACCATCCCAGCCCCCTACTTGAGCACCCCTTCAGCGAAAGGGGGTGATGTTTTCCTGGTCATTGTCGGCCTGGGAAATAAATATATGCTAATAATTGCATGTGGCCTCACCAGTTGGGTAGAATGCCTTCCAGCACCGAATTATACGGTAGTCACAACTGCCGTTCTTTTACTGAACCTTCTGTTCAGCCTCTGGGGGCTTCCCATCTCCCCTTATTCAGACAGAGGAAGACACTTCACCCCAAGTGTTATAACTTTAGTCTTTACATTTTAGAGGTTAAGGTCGAATTCCACCGTCATAGTAATATTAGACATGGTCATGCTGTAACCTCACCCTAGCATGCACTAACCACTTACAAACCTAGCCATAAATCCACTTTGGTAATAATTTTCAGACTGTTAGAAGCACAACCTACGACCCTTCAAGGAACAGTAGTAATTGTCAATTTACATTCTACTCTAATTAACAATAGCCTGCATGCCCTACAATTTCTCTCAGAAGTTGGAAAAATTACTCAATGAAAATACAGATGGTTAAAGATTTAATGCAGAACCTTATTGGAGAAGTTAGACTATCTCTGGACAGTCTTCTGAAGGGATGAATTCCTACATATTTAGTTCCTAGAAAACTTATTGAACATATTTTAAAACAACTCAAATAGACACTCTGCAACCCTCACAAATTCATTGGGCATACAATTTGGGTTGACCAATCCCCATTTTTGTTAATCCAGATAATTTAGAATTTAGGTTCTTGCTTAACCTTCCCATTATTGAAAGGATGGATGCATATACGCTTAAATCAATGCTAAATTTTGTTTTTGTTTTGTAAAAAAACACCATCTACATCTAAAAACCCTACATACTAGCTTAACATGACATGATCTCAAATTGTATCTCACTCCAAACCTTGATCTATGCACCAAAACAAAAGATCTCCATTAGTTGTGCCAAAGTAACCAGTCTATCAGACAGGTAGAAAATTACCCGTGTGGTTTCAGATATGATGTCCCTCAATAAAATTGTCAGGCTACAATGACATTGAAAGATGCAGGAACAGAAACCAAAGATGAAGATGTGGGTAACCAATGACAAGTCAGCACCCCAGCGGCAGACGTTTTGATGTCCTATGATCAACATGAAACAGTTATCAAATAAAGCTGCTAAACCAAACTATGTTCCTCACTATCCCTCTAGTGACAGTAGCACATATAAGAGACATGATCCTCTATCACCTTGACCCCGACAGCCATGACACAGAGAAGGGGATCACAGACTCATTTATTGGGTATAATGTCACCATGGATACTGAGATTGAAAAAGATAAAAAAAACTTCTGAAAGAGGGGACTAAATTAATTAAATTCAGCTTGACTCGTACAGACTTTAGTTTAAACCCCTCCCTCACTTTCCAAAGAAAGTTGATAGGACAGAGACACAAACCATGACCTTCACAGTTATTTCCCTTGTAATTGGGTGGGTCATCACAGCAGTGATGGCTTACACGGCCTACAAGTAGTTCAAACAATTGCAAGCTAGAATTGACCCCATGACATTTGCCATATCACGATTCATAGCTTCCCCCAGGCTGATGGCACAAGCCGGTGCCAGCACCTGACGGGGGCTACATATTCACCTCTTTTTTTCTGTCCTGTCCTACCATATATTCTACATACTTAAAACATTGATATGTATCATGATGAAGTATAATGATGTCAAAAGTGGTTTACTTTTTTATGTGATTTTATTCTCTGTTATGTTGTTCCTTACCAGTTTTTTAAATATTTCAGTACAGTAGCTTAGCCCTACCCAGACATAGTTACCCTACTCAGACACAATTCGAATTAATGGTACAAGTGTAGCTCCAAAGACTGTGACGTGCATTTCCACTCTTTACAGCAAAAGGGGGATGCTGGGACACATATCAAGTCTACCCTTTGGTTCCAACCTGCAGGCCAAGACAGGACCGCTTCCCTAAACCTCTGGAGCATTATTTTGCCAAGTTACCCGACCTCCCGTTTCTGTAGCCAGGAGGTCTGCCTGGCACCTGAGCTATATGAAGATAGCTCTCTAAAGACTGAAGTCGCTGCTTGCATCTGAATGTGTTCTTTTAAAATCAGCTTTGTGCTGCTGTTCTTCAATAGACTTCTCCCGTTTGGATAGTTCCTCCTTCTCCCTTCATTGTTGGCCTTGGACTGGCAGCGTGGACGAAGTCATCATCAGGAGGATAAATTTAGTTTGTCTGGGTAGGGTGTAGGCTTCTATAGGAGGTTTTAAAACACACGTTTAGACTTGAGTGAAATGGTTTAATTGATTCTTCTGTAATTGTTAAAACACCATTTGCTTGTTGTTGGTAGCGTCGCCGCAGTGGCTTTTGCTGTTGTATGCTTGTTTTTGTGATCACTGGTTCTTGCTAAAGTGTTATTATATCTCCTATCTTTTAATATCCTTTCATTTTGTTGGTATGGTGTGGTTGCATGTCTTGTTAAGGGTGAATACTATTCACTCTGTGTCCTGACTCCAGATCACCCCCTTGCGGACTCTCTCCAACAAACCCACACACACACATGCACGTCCCACTTATGCTTTGAAACTGTTTTTCCTAATTCTGTCAGTGTTAGTTATTTGGTTGCATACGTTATTCCTTTTTAAATAGTTTGTAGACTGCATGTTTTAGAGTAGATCGGCTGTTGTCACAGTATTCAACTTTAAGATTGAAAACTATGTTAATAAACCATGTTATATTTTAAAGAGAAGTCCCCTGTTTTTTTCAATGCATGTGGAATTATTGTTAGTGAGTTCACCCTTTAGAAAAGAGAATGAATTTGTATGGCTTATGTTATCATTCTTTTGGATTTCTAGGAGTGGTGCCCCATTAAGTTTAAGTAATAAATTAACTAACGGAATTTCATTAATAGCTGTATTAATATTAAATCTTCAGTAGTCTGTATCGATTAAAAGTGGTCCAAGGAAGGAATTCTACAGATCTGGTTAAATTTGCCTCATCTGATTTGATCCAGCTGACGTTTTATGCTAATTCTGACAGAAAAGTATCAATGAAGTTTATTGCATATAGGACTATATAGCTGTAAACCTGTTAGGGTGGAAATTAACATGTCTAGATGGCTGTTGCCTTATTGAACTATAGACTGTAATCAAAAACAAAAATGGTTCAGGAAGGATTTGGAAAGCATAGCAATGATGGTACGTTGATTTGGCCTCCCAATTGCCCAGATCTCAATTCATCAAGCAACTGTGGGACTATGCTTCACAAACAAGTCATTTCTAGATAAACCACACCTTCCAACTTACCAGACAAGACATCTTAGATAAACTGCACCTTCCAATTGACCAGACTTGACATCTTAATGCCATTTATCACAGCACACTAGGGGTAGAAGCCCATCCCTCAATGTCTCCTGGTTATTTTGGCAGCAGTAGTGGGCCAACACACAATTAAGCAGGTGGTGATATTGTTATTGCTGACCAGTGTATATTTTCTCAACCTGTCACATACAAATATTTTTAAACAGAAAGCTTGAATTTTAATGCCACTGGATTAAACTAGTTCAAGGTTGTATATGGAACATGAGCATTATAGCGGCATTTAGTTTATCTAGCCTGTAGTTAAAACAACAATAACATCATTCCAGCTGTTGGGTTGCCTGGTTCACTGCCGATGGATGCTTGAACATTCGCACCTTGAAGCGTGTACAAAGCAAACTGGTCGCGCTTCAAATATGGTATTTTCACGCGCGAACTGGCCTTCAGCGGAGCTGGGGCCAGAGTGCATCTGCCGGTGGATTATGGACTGAGCTGACGGAGGACTGCGTGTTCGGCCCGCGCTTCAGTGGAGCTAGGGCTAGAGTACAGCTGCCGGTTGATTATGGTCTCCGATCTGACGGAGGGCAGAGTGGATTACGTGTTCGGCCTGGCCTCCGGTAGACCGGGGACCACTGCACTCGGGGTTTGGTGAGCTACAGATACAGTCTAGCTACGTCGGAGGGATCCATAAACAGCAGTGAGCACCCTCCCATAAACACCGGCTCCTCGCCGCCTGGAAAACGTGACCTGCTTGCACAGTTTGTGACGTGAAGGTCCAAGCTTCGCCTGCTGACACACCAACTTAAAATACGTAGCAGCTGTCCGTCTGTCTGCGGCTCGTAAAAGTTTATAATATATATATAAAACCAGGTGAGGAGGCCGTTTCAAGGCTGACTTCTAGGCGCTTTTACAGCAACAACGGCTCTTTTAAGAGCCACCCACAAACCTCTTAAGAGCATTCCTGTCTAAATAGTTCAACCTATTTATAATATATATTTTTTTTCCTGTCTCTGTATTGAAAACAGCTTGCGTCGTGTAGCTTGGGGTGATTAGCCACAATGTTTATCAGTATTTCCTCCATGTCCTGCTGAGGCTGTGACTTAATGACAGTCACAGAATGACTGACACTCTGTCCCCTGATTGGTTGACGCGGCGCGAATTGAAGCTGGAGTTCAGAGATTTTCAACTTGAGCAGACTTTTTGACGCGCTGCAAACGCCTCACTCATACAAATCCTCCGCGCTAATCAGGCAGAAAAGCTTTTTCGCGACGCAGATCTGCTTCTGATTTGAAGCGGGGCCCCCTGCCGCACTTCAACGCACTCCTCCATTGACATAACATGTACACCTGACTCGCCACTTGCTTAATTTGATTTTGGTGTGTACGTACAGTAAGGAATAGATTTTAGAGGAGATAATCTGACAGCTAACGTTAACAAAGGTAGCAAGTGAGCTATCTTACAATCCAGGAGGAAAGTCATTGTTTCTGCGTGTGTTTGATGCCGTATAAATGTTTTATGTTGGTCCATCTAGTGTAGGCTTCACCTAAACCTGCTCTAGTTTCTGTTCTTCTATGGTCACTCCTCTCCTGAGACAGAAAACAATGTATTTCGGGGCTCTGAAGCAGCTGCTTGACTTGCTGACTCTGCCATTCTTCCCAGTGTGAGTGGGCTTCACCGAACATATAGTTGGATCATTTAGACTGTATCTGTCAACCCGTGGCCACTACTGACTGCTACATGTCAACATAACGTCACTATTGTACTCGATTTAATTATACATTTTATTATAGTTTAATTCAAATATATTATTTTATGGAAATGTTGTACTTTCATTCTGCACCCTTCTAAAAGCCCTGTGGATGTATTATTATTTTTGGAATGTAGATTTTTAGGAAAATGTTCCAAATATAACCTTTAACTTTAAGTAAAACAAGCCTCACCTACAATCCGTACACAATTACAGGACTAGTTTTACACCGCATAATAAGCCTTAAAAAAACTCACAATATCATATGTCTTCTATATCTCCATGGGAAAACGTGTCGGGTAAATTAAACTTCAAAGTATTACCTTTCTCTCTCACTGGCTGAGGTCAAAGCAACTGCATCACCATTTCAGCAATATCACCTCTAGTGGGCAGCATTTCTTCTTCATTTCTAGCCTTCATAAGCCTGTAAGATATTAAGTTTTTACTTTGTGTCAAACCTTTAAACAAACTGAAAGTAACTGTGCTCATAAATATCAGCTCCACCTTCTTAAAGCAGTTGTGCACGCTCATAAAATGAAACCAGGGCAGGACTTAAACGTGCATCTCCCAATGGCGGGGTGTTCTCTGATCCCAGGGCAGCCCGGTTGGATAAGCTCCAGGTCCACTGAGATCTTTTGCTAATTGCCAGCTGGTAAGTAGTGTGCAAACCTGTAGAACTACATGGATGTGCTCATGTGGGCATTCTGCTGATAAACAACACATAGACACTCACCCCTCTAAAAAAAAATACAACCGTACTGTACATATAGTCATGACCACCTGCACCAAAACCATATTCCTTGCTCGAGAGGCTCAATCCCATCTGCCTCTCCATGATTGCCCTGGTTCCTGCGAAGTGGAGCTGCAGAGTGTTACACAGTACTATTCAATCAAAGCAAGACTAATGACCACAGCAGAGCTGAAGCTACACAGCACCAAGGCCCAATGGGTTCCTGCTCACAATCCAGAGCTGAAGTTAACCACAAGTTGACTACAGATGGTGTTGATCAGATGGGAAGGATACAGTCATGCAAACAACCCACAAGCATTATTATCCCAGGAGTTTAACAGAGCTTCTTAACTTAATGATCAAACATTACATTCAACATTTTTTCATAAAAAAAGGCAATAAAACTCTTCTTTCTTTGTCTAATTCTTTCCAGCTCCAGCTTGTACCTGGATGCAAGACAACAGAAAGTTAACTGTAAGAAATATTTTCACAATACCATATTTTGTTCAAAACTTCTTTTTTGTCTTCTCCTCTGCCCAGAATTCTCCTCTTTGTTCGTTTCCTCCTCTCTCTATTTCTTTCTCAAAAAAAAAATGCTATTAATAGAGTACCCTGCTCTTTCTTTTAAACTGCAGGGAGCATATAGTGTGCACTTAAAGGGAGGAAGAAGCTGGAGAAACCAGGAGGCGTTTGAAAATGTCCTCTACAACGCCTGTGGCTACAAAGACGCTGGCTATCCCAAAAATAACAACAAACGGGGCTTTGATAGATTTGTGGCATTTTGCATCAGCAAAGATGCTCATGGGCTAAATTTGGATCGTCAAATCATTTGCAGACCAAATACCTCGCAGATATTAGGATGTGAATGAAGAAAGGCTGGTGAAACATTTGAAAAACACCTCTGCGTGTCTATCTGTCATTAAATACTGCTTAAACTGACACACAATAAACACACCAAACACAATTTCAGTTGAATAATTATTGGCTTCATTATTGATATTACTTTTTCAGGGCTACGATCTTTCGGAAGTATATATATATTTGCTATCTTACATATTTTCTTGTCCATAGATTGTCCATTTTGTTGTAAGGTGCAGATAATACTACTTTTGAATCCAAACGTTACATACAATATGCAGTACATGTGTTTCCTCTCCATTCTCCATCATGATTATTTACAATATTGTTCCACATTTCATTTCACAGAAAGAAAAATCATTATCCACTGTATCAGCACTGTTGGGTGTTTTAGGCCTCTATGATACAGGAGAGCAGAGGTGAGGTGAAAAGCTGTACATGTTGTTTTAGTGGATGCAACAGGATCAGGCTCTGGGTGTAAAAGAGAAAGAAAGGACACTGATTTTCAAACACACACTGGCACACCGTTTGCATATTGATCATCTTTTGTCTTGTATGGTTGAGTTACATATTGGGGGGCTGCCGCAAAGAGCTGACATGGCAGTAAAAAAAAAACACAGCTCAGGCAGTTAATATCACTCCTTTAGCTAATAAGCTTGAACTATTTCTTTTTTTTCTCCTTCAAAATCTCTGTCTGCTCTTTGAACCAGTATCGAACTGATGATAGATAAAACATTAAATTAAATATGTACTTAAACCTTCTATTTTAATAAAACTTCCATCTGATAATCAAACTCTGCATAGTATATTCACTGTGGGGCACCCTGCTAATGAAGTGGAATTTGCTGGTGGGTCCCTCTTTGGGTGACAAATAATATTCTCAAAGTCAACTCAACTTTCATTGTGCTTTAAGCCGAAACAGTTGTGGATGACCAACTACCATGTTGTGGTTTCCAGTGCAAGAGTTGCTACAGTCAGTTAGGCTGAAACACAGTAATAAACTTATCACATTACAGATGGATGTTAAGATGCCAACATTTATCGTAAGTACCAAACAGAAAACAACGAAGACATAAAAACATGTTCCATTTGCATGCATAGACAAAACTTTTTGGTCAAACTGTGAGTTTTTCCACATATATGAAGAAATGCAAATGCAGTTGTTGAACCAAATTTTGACACTGACATTCAAAAGTTTCCTCTTCCTGCCGCACGCGTACATTTTGTACTGTGCATTAGCACACCAAAATCCGTACCCAGGAGTAGATATCTCAACTTGAAGAAGTCTATACAAATAAATATTTAATTAGACACACACATTTTCCACATAGATTGGGTGTATTGCGAAACAAAATAAAGCTACTTATTGTTGATCTACCTCAAGTTTGTAGTAATTTAAACTCTTACTTTACAGTAAAATTGTTTAAATAAAAAATTTCTAAAAACCCACAGTTTGGACAGAGAGACAACTTCAGAAGCCTCAAGTCAGGCAGTTGGCTGATGCGTGCTGAGCACATACTGGCAGCGATGGCATTGAAACATTTTGCTACTGCAGGGACAGACAGTAGTGACAAAAAGGAAACCCTAGAAATAAGGATGTAACATCTGCATTCACAGAATTCATCAGCAAGGTTTTGCTACACGATTTCTTTTAAACCTTCTGTAACTGCATTGGACATCCATGAGAAAAAGCAGAAAGGCAAGAGACACAGGGCATAGTCAGACCATAACTAGGTCAGACAATGTCTGCTACACTGCTGCTAATTATCACCTTCCATATTGATTCTACTGCCTTTGACTGTTACCTTGGCAGTGTTTAGCGAACTATGGAAAGTCTTAGCTGTATGCAATCCAAGAACTTAATTAAAGTCATATGCCATCTTTTAAAAATACATTGATAATAGACAGTTAGACGTCAATTATATTGTGACCGATCCAATTTTAGGAAAAGCTTTAGGTTAAAAAAGTCAGCTTATTGTTTACAGCTTAAAGATCAACCTGGTGGTGAACAGCTACTTCACGTAGGGCAGTTTAGAAACAAAGCATATGCATGTTTCAGTTAAGATACAGGTTGTGTCAATTTTCCTAAAACTTTTCAGGCAAGATAAAATGAAGAGGGAGAGTGTGTCTTTGGCACTCTGAAAGGAACAATTATTGATTTTGTGAAAAGCAACCAATATGAGCTGTGCACTACAGAAAAGCTCATGCTTTCTCTTGAAATTTAAGAGTAATAAGTTAAGACTTCTTATGAAAGCATATGTATGCTGTATATGGGATCTGCCCATAAAGATATAGTGTTTTATATATAGCAATTAAATATATTAATTGCAATATTTTATTTTAGTCTCTTAGATGGTTCCTCTTTTAGCTTACATGCATGCTAGAAATGTTTTAAGGTCATGCAACACTCTGCGAATAGCGCAAATGCAGGTAAAGCATTTTTTCCAACACACTCCTTTAAAAGTTACTATTCTCATAGTGAATATGCAAATGGATCAACTTGTGAAACAGACACATCTGAAAGACTTGGATTGCTGAGACTTAGATTAATATCCAAAAGCAGGGTATGCGTTTACATTATCCAATCACAGCTCAATTGTACAGCGACTTGGCAGAATGGCAATAACTTCTGGACGGAATGTAAATACTGAAACACATCTTGTTGCATGTAGAAAATGACTCTACTATTAATCAGTCAAAAGTTCTCAAACTTACAGTTTTAGGTTATAGCTACCTGCAGGCATCCTTTAAAAGTGTGGATTTCTACAGAAGGCAGTGTACAGACAAATATACAGTGACCAGGTGAAGCAAGTGGCAGTCGAAAAACAAGTGGAATTTCTCTTAGAGATAAAAATGTCATGCAGTAAACTACTGACTATGTTTTCTTCCTACCTACCTATTGGATATCAGTTAAGTTACAGTTAAGCTACCTATCTATATGGATAATCACTGTAAAAGTGAAACATTGTAATACTAACAAGAAGAAACATTCAAGATGTCTCAGAGCTCTGCAGCACGACCAATCTGGGTGAAAGGAGGTGGGAAAGCTTGTATTGCAATACATAGAGTACATATAAGACCATAGCAGTGACAATTCAAGGCCATTGTCAGTCATTCATCAGATACTGATGTCTATATGGGGAAAGGGTATCAAACCATCAACTCAGAGCTGATGGCTATCATTCATCCTTTAATAACATGGTTTACTTAACTAGTTGCCTCGTTACAAGTCACCAACAGCCCATATAAGCTTTGGAATGGGCTTGCTTTATGCTCACACATCCTTTTACCTCTAATGTTAAAGCATATGATAGTTTAGTTTAAATAGATCCAAGAAGCAGCATATATAGAACACAACAGGCTCTTCAGAAAGCATGTCAGAGCTGTGTGCAATGGGAAATGAGGGATAAAGGGGCAGGTGTCAAAAGAGGGAAGCGCAGGTTAGCTTTTGTTTGTTTTCAGTGTGTGCAACTGCTGGCTACAGTGGTAAGCAAGACAGTTTTATGTATTTTCAATTTTTGTAGCAGTTGATCACACAAAGACAACTCCATGCAGAAATTCAAAATTTAGCAACTCTGAATAATTTTTTGGAGTTTTAAAAGGAACATTATGAAAAGTGAAGACTTGGTTGGTGCAAATGGAAGATGTGGTGTTTTGGGATATTTTGTAGTCAATCATCACTGAAATGCTGTTTTCTATTGCCTTGTTTTTGCCATCACATGTGTTGTAGGTCAATTTTTGTCCCATCTGGCAGTACAGTTTCATACTGTATTTCCCACTGTGATGGGGAGGTACATATATGCAGGTTACACATCTGTGAGCATCTTGGTGATGTTTACATAGTTTGTGTTGGTGAGTGTGCAGTTGGCTGTCTTTAGGTTCTCCTCCTGAAAGTCCTCATTGCTGTTGTTCACTGCCTCCTGAATCTCCATGTAATCAGATTTACTGATGGTGGAGCCGCTCCGACTCTTCTTTAGCTCCTCGGTTGAATCTGCTTTGGGCACACTGACCTGCAGATACTGAGCCTGCTCCTCACCTTCAGTCTCCCGGTGATAGAAGTAGTTGAAGTTGGACACAATGACAGGCACTGGCAAGGCAATGGTCAGCACACCCGCAATAGCACAGAGGGAGCCCACAATCTTGCCACCAATTGTAGTTGGGACCATATCACCATAGCCGACTGTTGTCATGGACACCACAGCCCACCAAAATGCATCTGGGATGCTCTCAAACTGTGACTCAGGCTCATCTGCTTCCGCAAAGTAAACTGCACTGGAAAAAAGGATGACCCCTATGAAGAGGAAGAAAATGAGGAGGCCAAGCTCTCTCATACTGGCTTTAAGGGTCTGACCTAAAATCTGAAGCCCCTTGGAGTGACGGGACAACTTGAAGATCCTGAAGACGCGTACCAAGCGGATGACCCTGAGAATGGCTAAAGACATGGCTTGCTGACCTGGCTGACCATCCTCTGCCCTATCTGCTAGCTCAGTACCAAGAGTGATGAAGTAAGGAATGATGGCAACAATATCAATAATGTTCATTATGTTACCAAAAAAGCCTGCTTTGCTTGGGCAGGCAAAGAAGCGCACTAAAAACTCAAAAGAGAACCATATAATGCAGAGAGTTTCTAAGACAAAGAAGGGGTCGGTGAAGTAGGTGGATGTGAAGCTAATTATTGTGGAGTTGGTCTCAGGTGAAAAAACTTGAGCATGGGACTTGTGCATTTCATCCTCATCATTGCGGAATATGGGGAGAGTCTCCAAGCAGAAACTGACAATAGATATTAGGATGACCATGACAGAAATTATGGCAATAATCCTTGCAGGACCTGAGCTCTCTGGGTATTCAAATAGGAGCCACACCTGTCTCTGGAACTCATTTTCAGGAAGAGGCCGTTCCTCCTCCTTGATAAAACCTTCATCTTCTCTGAACATCTCGATGGCCTCCTCACCAAGCTCATAAAAGCGAATCTCCTCTGAAAAAATATCAAGGGTGACGTTGACCGGCCTTCTCAATCGGCCTCCTGATTGATAATAATACAATATGGCATCAAAGCTTGGTCTGTTTCTGTCAAAAAAGTACTCGTTCCTTAGCGGGTCAAAGTAGCGCATCCTCTTTTTGGGGTCCCCTAACAGAGTTTCTGGGAACTGAGACAGGGTTTTGAGTTGTGTCTCAAAGCGCAGCCCTGAGATGTTAATGACCACCCTCTCACAGCATTCATGGTCGGCCTCCGGGTCGTAGTCCAGGGGATGCCCTGGGTGTGTAGCTGCCTCGTCAGAGGGGTCGCCTGTGGCAACAGTCATTCTGCAGGACGAGGTGGCCTGCACCTTTCAGGATGTCTGGGTCCTGCAGCCTGGGGAGCTGCAGGTGGGGGCCAGAAGAGGGTGGGGACTCAACAGAGTGAAGACCTGAAGGCCACGGGATGTCACCTAGGATCTGACTGCATGTAGGAAAAAACGGGAAAAGTAGCAAGGTCAGAGAAACCAGATAAATGATTCAGCAATCAATATATCTTCTCTTTAGCTCAGATAAAAAGAAAAAAACTCTATCTCAGCTTGACGATCAAACATCCGAAAATAGAAAAATAAATTGAGACTCTCACTAATTAACATGCAAACAAGCAGTCTGCTTTGCATATAAACAGCATCAATGCAGATGAAACCAGGGGCTAAAAAAACAAGCAAAAACACTTAGAGAAGCTCACAAATCAGGAAACGGATTTGCTGTAACATCTATATCTGCTGAAGTTAATAGCTATACACGAGAACAGCAATGCAGCAGACCTTAAGTCCAGACTTCACCCTGCCTCAGATATCTTCAGTCTAAACATAAAGTAATAGTTCATGGTTTTTAAATAATTTGTGCCAACTGAAAACAATAAAACATTACAAGAAAAGATGCATCGCTTGGTACTATCTGACTTTAGAGTTTTGTGGAGCAATTTTTTTTTTATCTTGAAACGGTGCCTGTTACTGAAATATTCAAAAAAAAATCTATACATAATTTACCACAAAAGGAAACTGGCTCTCACGGAAAAAAAAATCATCTTTATCTGCATTCCCACCTCTCTCAAGTGAAGGCACAGTTTTGCCAAATATGTCATGCAACGACAACTGCAGGTGTGGTAATCATGCCTTCAAAGGTTCAAATCAGAATATGAACGACGGTGCGATAAGATGTTATATTCTGAATCGAGGAGACGGATGAAAGCTGCTTTATCTTGATCTCATACATACCTAAAGGCATCTTTTTCCTGTCGGGGTGAGGCTGAATGCTCTCGTTGGTATTAGGGAGGTGGATAACTGTAACCATCTGCGGCAAACGCCTTTCCAGTCTCCAGTGCAGGTGGGGTGAAACGAATTTCTAAATCGGGACAGTCGGTGATATTCACCTCATGTTGTCTGCAGCATCCTTGCCGTGTACACCGCGTACAGTATACGCGGGTGTGTCTTCGCTTTCCCCACCCCGACTACTCCTCCGGGTAGGTTGCCGTAGGGTGGCAATTGGCATCAAAAAAAAAAGAAAAGGTGGAGGGATATGGCCAAGGAGGTGTCGGTGCTTCCCTTATTAACCAAAGGTGCTGGGATCAGCAAAAAAATAAGAAATCTTCTACCGCTCTCATGCGCACCGGTGCGACTCTGTGACGACCTGGTGGCTGCGGAGGTATAGCGCCTGTCTCTGGTAGACACCTAACGTCCTCAGAAAAAGGGTGGATGGGTGTTTTAATTGGTGATCTTCTTGATCAGGACAGGTCTTATTTTTTTTCTTGTGTCATCCATTTGAATATAGAGGCATTTTCTTTTAGGGGCAGATTTGCGCCCCACAAACCAGAATTTCCATAACATTCCACTGATCTTTTGAACTGAAGCCTCAACGCTCGGCGAAATGAGAACCTGCTGATAGCCTCCTTTTAGTCTACATGGTTGGCAGAACGGCGTCCTAAGACACTGACTTGAAACGACATGCATGAAAGTCATAGTGGGTTTGAAGATTACGCAATTTCACTAAGCCAGCGCCCCACGCTCACACAGCAACACAGACGCAACACGCATACATGAAGCGACCCCTAACGCTTGAGCACATGTCAGCACGGTGGGAGGTGAACATTTTAATTAAATGATGGACACAGTTGTGGGTGAAATATCCCTCCAGCAAGGCTTGGTCGTAGTGTTATTTATTGGTACTGTATGAAGCTCTGTCCAACCTGCAGTCGGGCACTGCTCTGCATACCAAAATAGGTGCTAGTGAGAGAGGCGCACTGTACAGCAAAACCACCTTTTCTTTTCTGCAGTGGGCATATGGCGCCTATACATTGGTCACTAAAGCCTAAAAAGACAAAACACAATATTAAACACAGCTTTTATTGAACCAAGACCATTAACACAAATATGTTCAGACTGAAAAATAGTGAAACATTATTATTATTATTATTATTATTATTATTTTACTTTTTTGCACTCTTAATCAAAGGAACCCTTATTTTTTCTCTGAGGTAATGATGCTATCTCAGGTGTCCTACTGTTTTCTAAGGTAACAAATCGCAATTCCTTTTCACTGCTTATTCATAGCAGTCAATGCCGGTATCTTTCCCGACAACAAACTCCATGAATAATGAATGGGAGGGGGGACAAAAATAGAGCAAACGCTCCATCAGTGCGTCTGCCTATATTCCTAAAGAAGAAACAAACTTGATAGACTGAAAATGTTTCCAGCACAGCTGATGCTTACATTGGGAATGAATGCACAGTATCCTGAAATGACCGCAAGAGAGCACAGAGGTCAGTGGGAATCCCTCAAAGAGGAGATGACGGGGAAGAAAGGGGTGGGGGGGATGGGGTAGACAGCAGGATGATTTGTGTGAAACCTTTCCAACGTTACACTTGGCTGATCTGAGACCATCCTGGGTGCCAACCTCGTCACGCTGTCCATCTGCTCTGCTGCTTTCAAAGAAGCATATAGTTTTTATTATGCCTTAATGGCTTTTCTTGGTTCCTGACAGGACAATCATTATTTATTAGCCTTGGGCTTATTACAATGAGCTCCAACTCAGCTTGTTCTGCATTAGGTAGCTGTCTGGATTTAAAATCAAACTCATCCTCCCTCAATCCTTTGGATGCTTTGACCACACATTGATGAGAATAAAATCTGGCAACATAAAATGGAAATTAACATTAAATGTTCTCCCATTAGTTTAGTTGTTATTGTTTTTTGTATTTTTTAAATATAAGATATATATTTATTTTCTTTCGGGAATTTTTTAGAGTATTTAAACACTTTTATGTGACGTATTTTTTTCAATTAAAAAACTCAATGGATTCGGCATTATTTAATGTTGTCTACAAGGAAAAACATTAAATGAAGTTTAGTCTGAAATGGGTCTATGGAGAAGTAGATTCTACATAATTTAATCTATTGATAGGTTATATGCATCTGATTACAAATGTTAGTACCTGTCTGCTTGAATATTCTTATGATAGAACTGATTATTCTGGCATTATTTATTTTTTGTACCTTGCTTTCATCAATATATACTAATGGACAATGTTAAGCTCTGTTATTCAGAGGACATATATATTCTTTGCTTTTAATATTTTAACCAAAGCTTAGGTTTCTTATTTTATGCTGCCTGAACAGATTTTACTGTTGCTATTAAACCTTTTTAACTGACATGATTCAGCAGGTCTTTGAGAATGAGCAGATGTGCTGCAGTCTCAACTCAAGTCCAGCTCCCCTTTCATTTTTACCTCCTGCCAAGGTTTTTTTGTTTGTATGTCTGTTAGCAACATAACTAAAAAAGTTAGTGAATGATTTTGATGACATTTTTAGGAAATGTCCACAGTGGGAACAAGGAATAAGTGATTAGATTTTGGGGTGATCTGGATCACAGCTACAAGGGGGTACAGGTGACTGAGCTGCCTTGGCGGAGATCTGCACTCTCTAAGTGCTTTTCTTGTTCAACATGTTAGCTATGGGAAGTTTCTAAGAAGGCAGCCTTATTGTGCCTTCCCTTGATGATGCAATGACAGCTACATCAACCTTCATGTTACAAAAAGATCCAGAGGTCCAAATTGTGGACACTTAAAATAACAGGTGGGACATTATTCAAAGTAGCATCAAAGGCCCATGGTAACTCTGCAAGGATCCGCTGCTCAGGTGGAACAGTCTGCTTAGAGAGAGGGTTTTAGTCATGCACTCAACAGATCTGCTCATCGTTGAAAGAATGCCATTTTACCAGCTTGCTACAAGCCATCTTGGAGACCAGGCACGGGGGGGCTTGGGCACGGTTCCCCTTTTCCTCCATGATGCCCAAAGTGACCTTTTTTGAAAATGTTTATTTATTTTTGGTGTGTGCATGCGTGTGGAGGCTTGCCTGTGCCTGTGTATGATGGTAATCAACCAATGCCTCTGCCTGTGCTCCTCAGCTGCTTTGCTTTACATGGGAGGCTGCTGGTAAGTAGGGTGTACATGATAATTGCTACAGGAGTTTAGATCACAGACATGCATTTGTTACTAGATCATTATGTATAAATGAGCATGCAGAGTGTGCAGACAACTTATCCCTCCTTTTACTATCACGGCCGCCGACAATTCTCCCAGGCCCCTGGGACAGGGGGGCTAAGAACTGGACCCTTCTTTTGTTCTTTTATATATATATATATATATATATATATATATATATATATATATATATATATATATATATATATATATATATATATATATATCAGAAGTGCTAAAATCACTATAAAAAAGTAGGGTTGGCCCCTCTGAGCTGGATTAATCTTTAAAGAGGTCTCCAGATAGCATACCGAACTTTAGCTCACTTGTGGAGTAGAAACCTGCCGACATAGGCATCATTGGGGAGCCCAAGCTGTGCTTTCAGCGCACGCCATGGTTGGAAAGAATGTCCTAAAAACACTTTGGTCTTGTTTCTTGTTTCTTTCTTCTGAGGTCTTTATGTTCTTGTCATGCACTTTGAAGACACTTTTACTCCAGCGACTCATAGCCATTTTCAAAGGGCCATAAGGTAGAATGAATGAAAGGCATAGTGAGCTATGTCTTAACACCTGAGAGTGCACATGCGCATCTGCACTCTCAGAATGACTGACAATTAGGAGGACCAATAGGGTAGATGATCCACCAGGAAGAAAAAATTCCTCCGCCATATCTTCAACCAGTCAGAGATGATAATTTATTTAGTGAGACACAGCAGCAATTTAGATTATTCCATAATGTATTTTATATTCAGCTACCAGCTCTCCTATGGGATTTTTTAAGTTGACGGTCTTTACAGGGCAATCCTGAAAAAAAACAACCTGTTAGAGTTTGGAAAATTTCATTTTTTTTTTGTGTGTGATAGTCAGAATTGGTATCTTAGTACCAAGTATAAGCCCAAATTTACTTTGTCAAGCAGAGCATTACAGCTTTTGCTATAGAACTCCACCTGATAAATACAGTGCTCAGCATACACGAGTACACCCCATTTGAAAGTACAAATTTAATCAGTAGCTCAATGAAAAAAGAACAATTTCCAAACTTTTCACAAGGCTGAGTTTTATTAAACACTTATTTAACTAATAAGTTAACTAATACGTTAATAATCTAATTTATATCACAAAATCTTCCATTTTACTCAAATTGGTTGAATCAAAAATTAATACACCCCCGAGGAAAAACTACTGCATCTAGTATTTTGTATGAGCAACATGATTTTTAAGGACAGTACCAAGTATTCTAGGCACGGAATTAACAAGTTAGCGACATATTGCAACATCTATCTTTTTCCATTCTTCAAGAATAACATCTTTTAGAGCCTGGATGCTGGATGGAGAGTGATTCTCAACTTGTTGCTTCAGAATTCCCTACAAGTGTTCAATTGGGTTCAGATCAGGATACATTCTTGGCCATTTAATCACCTTCACACTATTCTTCTTCAAAAATGCCACAGTAGCTTTAGATGTGTGTTTTGGATCATTGTCATGTTGGAAAATTGCACGACAACCAAATACACAGAGTGATGGCAGCATCTTCTCCTTCAGTATAGAGCAATACATTGTTGAGTTCATGGTACCATCAATGAAATACAGCTCCCCAACACCAGCAGCACTCATGCAGCCCCACATAAGGACACTGCCACCACCATGTTTCACTGTAGGCACCATGCATTTTTCTTTGAAATCCTCACCTTTACAACACAATATATTTTTTAAACCATTAGTTCCAAAAACAGTGATCTTTGTCTCATCACTCCAGAGTATAGTCCCAAAAGTCTTCTTCTTTTTCAGCATGGGCCCTATCAAATTCTAGTTTTTTTGTGCATGGGCTTTAGGAGAGGCTTCCTTCATGGACAATACCCATGCATGCCCTTCCTCTGCACTGTGCGCCATATGGTTTCACGGGAAACTGTAACTCCATTTTGGCTTTCTAATGCTTTAGCTAACTGCAGTAAACTTGCATGGCAATTTTCTTTAACCCTTCTCATCAGAAAATGCTCCTTTCGAGATGTTAACTTCCATGGTCGGCCTGGACGTCTCTGTAAGATGGTTGCAGTTCCATCTTTCTTACATTTTTTAGCACTTTTGCCACAGTATTTTGACTGATATGTAAAGCTTTGCTGGTCTTCTTGTAGCCCTCGCCTTTTTTGTGTAAAGAAATGATTTCCTTTCTCAGATTTTGTGATTATTCTCTTCCATGGGGAGCAATTACTGACAGCATGAAATGGGAAGGGCCTTTCTTTGTTAAGTGATGCCCTTTCATAGTCACCTGTCTGCTAGACACCTTTTAAATGAATCATTAGATTCACCTGTGGTTGAATCCCTATTTATTAGAATTTTGCAGTCTTAGGCTGTATTCACAACTGATACTCCAGTAGACTCGATTGGGGACCAAAATTGCAACATTGTTGCTGTTCTAAACTGGTGCGTTTTGCATTCACATTAGCTTTTTATTATCAGAAAGTCCAGAGAGAGCTTTGAGCAACAATTTCACCTCTCTGCCTTAGGTGGCGCTGTTGTGAGTGTTTTATTCTGTTTTCTAAAGAAAAAACTATGCTCATAACTTGGAACGTACCGATACCACTAATGGTACAGGAGATCTGGGCTGATACCATTCTTATGTATACTGTATCGGTATCGGTTAAAGTTAACTAATACCATGAACCGATATTTAAAATATGCAAACTCTGCAATAATTTCACAGAAATGTTTTTTCCATATGGGTACTCTGTACCAGCAAGTACTCAAATCCAATTATCGGTATCGTAACGGTTCAAAAAAAGTTGTTTTGTTTCATCCCAATCCATAACTCCTAATGTCATGCTTATTGTAATGAATGGAGAATGCCTTGTTGGTGTTTTTCTTTTTTGTTGTATTTTGTTTTCGTCTTTTTTGTTGTTGTTATGTTTTGTTTTGGCCATACCAAACAGTGTGGTGGTCCTTTTCTTGCTTCTGTGCCTCCCTCCCTACTGCATTGCAGCAGCTACAGGTTTTCAACAATCACATACCTTGCCTGCCACACACATGCAACCCCCCCACCCACCCACATTCACAAGCATACACACACAGACACACATCCCTCCCAAACCATGCATAAATATATAGTCTCCTTTTCATGTTCATCTTCAAAGCAAATCTCTCTTCGAAAGATCACTCCTCTCTCAATTTTGCACCAGTTTTTATATGCAAATGTAAAGTTATAGTAAAGGATTAGCTCTCCTAGCTCACACTACACCAGAAAATGTGTGGAGATATGTGTAGAGAACAGAGTAACGTAAGCACCACAAGTTTTGTAGGTTTTTTAATACTGTTTTTCTCTAGTCCTGGCAATATGCCAGTCTTTCAACCTTGACGTTTTTCCATTTCTTTCCAAAACCTGCTTAGACTCTGTATTTTCATCTCTCTGGGAGATGAGTCATTCCAAAAATTCTGCTCAAGAGACAGAAACTGAAGTTGTCCTATAAAAATGCCAGGTTATATACTAATCAGACCAGTGGTTTCCAATAAATAAGTCACAAAAGGTGCACTGATAGGAAACATTAAAACTAATTTGGTTGTTTATTTGCCCTAGAGGTAACAGTGCACTTGAGGATAACATGAGGAGAGTAGAGAGCATAATGTAGAGCGAGAGGAAGGAGGAAAATAAAGGGAGGGATAGGACTGAGTCGTGCTCATCGGATTGAGGTCCAGCCGGACAAGGTCAGATCCTGGAAACGAGCCAGACAGAGAAACACAAGGACACTGGCCCACTGCAGCATACACCCAAGCAACAGTCATACACACCCACTGCTGATTTGAGTCCCCCCTCAGAACTACCTGTAGATGATTTGTAGTCTGCATGAGAGATTATATAACATGCAATGAATTAATCCATGAAGACACTTACAGAAATATATGTATTCTGGCTCCGTTCAGTTCATGCTGACACTAAGGGGAAGGACTGTGAGTCAGTTTGTGAGTCAATGCCATTGTTGCAGGGAGACTCCTATGCTCCATTGCATGATGGATCTATATAAGTGATCTGGTACATTACACCAAAGGTCACAATAGAAATAAGACACCTTTGTCTGATGGGAAGAGAGATAAAGAATCAAACTATGACTCAGATCTTTTTAGAAACAGAGCAAGACTGTAAGAAAAGGCTTTATGCTAGGTGAATTTCACTCCCCAACCTTTGATATTTTAACTAAACTAGGCACTTCTTCCCTTCTGTTGGTGAATTGCTGCATGAACTAACTTGTCATAGCTGCTAGGAGTCAGGCTGTGTGCCAAGGCCCCTATTTGATCTCTCAGGTCTGGAAGAATTTTTGTGCTGCACTGGGGGCCAAGGTATGGTTCTCTTCAGGCTTAAACCCACAGACCAATGGGTTTAAGTCACTATGGTTAATTTAATGAACACCCTCATTAGGTTGCAATTGGTACAACAGTTTAGGACAGGTTAGGGAGGAGGCTGGGCAGTAACAACATGGTTACTGGAAACTCCATCTCTGTTACAACTGAGATATTTCAGTCGAGGTACACCACTATGCTAAAGCCCTCTGTGCCGTCACCTGTAATAGTCAAACAGAGTTTGTGTCCAAATAGACTGTAAGACATGGATTCACACACCTGGAGCACTTTTGTAGACATATGGAACAGCTGTGTGTATGAAATGCATTTCCAGCTTGACCCATAAGGAAGTTGTTTCTCTGAAAGCTCTCAACAAAGAGTCATGATGCAGAAAGGTGGACCTTATGAATAGCCCCCAGAGTGCCATTACATGCTCTGCAAATAGCAGATGGATCTATGATACCCAGAGAAACAATGGCAGTAAATTGTATTTTTGACAACATAATGGCACAGTTTAAAGACAAAAACCATACCAGTTGATACAGTATATCATCTGAGAAGAAAGCAAAATGTCCTGTCCTATTAATAAGTAATACAGACACATCCTCAATCATTGATTTTTCCTTTAGCCGTATATTATTATTATTGTCTTATCTTAGTAAATTTCAGCAATGACAGGAGACACTTCTCGTGGCAGACACACCCCATGATGACTTTTTGGGTATCATTAGAGACAACACGCTGCTGCGACACATTAATCTTCTCGTGTGGTGAATGTTAATATAAAGAGAAGCACACAAGGGGGGTGAATAAAGAGGGGAAGCCCGGGGTCTTCACTACTTCTCCCCTATGAACCAGGGCTGAGCAGGACCCTGAATTTACATCCTCACATTTGCCCGCAGCAGCAGCAAAGAGGACTGACTACACAGAGTATGAGTATCCTTTTCCTCATTGCTGCGTTTTTTACACCATGCATGCCCTCCTGTGTGTGTGCCCTTCCATATAAATTGCTCTGTTTAACAGGAATCCTAAGCACTGTGCACTGAGGCATAGGACGAAGGGACTGTCTTACAGCTGTGCTGCACTCGAGCATGTGCGAACATAGACACACAAAAGTAGGGTGACAGTTCCATACGTTGCCATAATCTTAAACTGTCAGGCACATATCATGAATTCAAGTGTGCACATGACTTTTGATTTGTGTTTCTTTATGCTACATTTAACATGTTGAATTACCCTGGCAAATGAGTCTCATTACATGACTAAGCCTAGATAAAAATGAATAGCACTGTGTACAATATACTTCTGTTTTTTAGTTGTATGTAGAAAACGATGTATGTAATGAAATGGCTCAAATATTCACTGTCTAAATGTTGTGCAAAGAACAAAGCTTTCATCTGACTTTGAAATATTTGGCAAGATCTGAAATTTGACAATTTAAATAATAATAAAATAAAATAACCTTAACTTCAGGGTAATATCTTTTACATATGTTTTCCGTACTAAAAATTCTAGCAGTATGTCTATTTTGACGATACCAATTTATCCTTGCAAGGTTGAAGTTGAATTGGTACCTGTCTCCAGGGCCCACTGAACGACAGGTGGATAGGTCTCCAGTCCAGTAAAGGCCAACACTGAGACGCTCAGGACAAACATGAAATAATGTTTTTGGACTTTGAGAGGAATTCATGCTAAAGAAACATACTTTTCAGTATGCTAACATTTCTGTATTACAAAACATGTTTTACTGACTTCATATTATCTCAAAATTATCTGAGAAACTGCTTTTTTTGGGTTTTTAATTAGTGTTCCATAATCCTCACAATTAACAGAAATAAATGCTTGAAATATATTTCAAAAGATAGATCAATTAAATATATATATATATATATATATATATATATATATATATATATATATATATATATATAGATAGATAGATAGATAGATAGATAGATAGATAGATAGATATAGAGCACTATCCTCTGAAAACAGGATATTAGTGATTTGTTTTATTTTGATTTTTATACCATGAACTTCCCTATTTTACTGGAATGAATTTGAGGCAGATAAATTTCTAACATATATATTTATATACATATATATATACATATAGTCTCAATTTGGATTGTTGTCTTGTTCTTGTCTAATGAAATTGATGAGCCTCAATGTTGCAAATAAATTTCCATAAGCTTCCATAACTACCAAGAGGAAAACAACATTAATCTACAATGATAGCCCCAACATATTAAGCATAACAACTCTACTCGCTAATAAAATTTCTTCCCCACAAACCCCAACAGAGAAAGATGGTCTAACAAGCAGGTGTCCCTTGCGAGCACCACTGTTGAGCAATCCAGGAGATGATTAATGACTCTGGCCAATTTGCAAGTCCCTTTTCATTTTGCTGTTTAAAAATACATTGAAGAAGGACTTCAACTCCAGAAGGGCAGGTAGAAAAAAGCGTCAGCAGTTCTAATGTAGAGAACCTGCAGCTGTGGGACAAATGTAATGTGCTTAGAAGGAGGGTGGTCTTTTCAGCTCTGCATATATATATATATATATATATATATATATAATGACAAAAAAAACATTATTTTTAGAAATAGGTGGTCTCCTTAATTTTCCATGTTTGGTGTGCTTTTGTTAACCCATGTTTTCTCCTTCATTCCTTGAAGTTAGTTGCATTAGCTATTCAGAAATTTGTCTGTTCAGAAACCAGTCATGTGCAATTATAATCAATATATTCCTAATAATGCATGACAAGAATTATAATAGTAGAGCATAAAAAAAGGTCTTACTCAAATGCTTACTTGAGAAGACTTAAATAGAGATGAAAATTTGGTTATCTATGCAACTAACCTCACAACTATTATCACTTCAAAACCATGTCTATAAGAAAATATAACGTGTGTAATGATGGCTATTAACAATGTTATTCTCCCTCGTAACAGTAGTAATTTATTTGACCCACCAGATGGCACACGCGAGCCATTATCAGGAACTGTTAGAGTAAACAGCCAAAAATTGAGTATGACAAACCATTCGGTTCAGAGGCGTTACAAAAAAGGCTTACCTCAAAAGATAATGTTTGTAACGCCTTCCTTGATAATATGTTTATGTAATCTATTTTAGAAAGGCAAAGAGAGCATTGTCTGAAATTAAAAAAGGAACTAAACTAAATCAACTCATTTTGGAAAAGATTGAATACTTTTTTCCTGTCTTAAATTCTGAAACAACATACATATCTGTAACAGAAGTGGCAACTCAAACATCAATCTAATATCATATATTACTGCACGCCACAAGCCATTATGACCCATTAAAAGGACATGCTATGTACTGTAGTTACTTTTCAGAATTAGTATTATTGTTAGTTTGTGTCACATCAGCTCTCACTTTAAGGCTACTGTGCCTGTATGTCTTCTGATGTCGATGAAAAGGTAGCTGACTTTAAATCAAGTTGGCATGCCAACTCAGAGAACTAAGGAGAAGAGATGTCAAAAAGGAGGGATGATCCTTTTTTCCTGTTGCAACACATAGAGCAATGTCAGTGATACCACTATTTAAAATGTAAGCAGTGATGCACTAACTTCAGACTTTTAATCTTCTTAAAAGATTATTTTCATGTCTGAACTCATAAGTAGTACTTTTGGGCTGCACCCCCTCGCCACGGTTGTTGTCAAAAGACGTAAATATAGTAAAAAAGTTGATGATGTTCATATATTATTGGGTTATATAGTAAAGTTATATTTTGTGCATCGCTGTAGAAATTTAAGAAATAGTTTATACATATAGTGGTTGTATTTCATTTGATCACACAACACTGATAATGATGAAGGCTGTTGATGATATACATATATATATATATATATATATATGTATATTTTTTTATTTTTTTTTATCTGAGCAGAGTTCAGGTAAAGTGGGCCACTCATCAGCTAAAATGAGCCATTTAAAATCCAAAGAAAGCCTGGTCATTTATCATAAAATCAATCCAATATCACATTTATCAACTTTCATTTGAACTAATTCCAAAAAGCAGAACAAATTCAAGTGTTGATCTAATAATCCATGAATAGCAACATTTTCTATGTTCTATTTTCAAAATGACCATCTTCTTCTCATATACCATTTTCTTTTTCAAAGTTTTGTAATACAAACTCTACAGTCCGCGTAGCTGATCCAATCCTCCTTTGGTCACTTTGGTCTCCATAAACTACCTTACATGTTTTGCAGATGGGGCCATCCTTCTTGAATCTTTTAGTATTTTTTTTTCTTTTTAGATTGTATGCCTTGGTGGAAATTTAGCCAACATTTTCCTCACTTGGGAGAATAAAAATAATGGAGAGTTATCCTTCATAACGACAGTCCTGTATTATTTAGCCAGATGACTCAAGTCACCGAATGTAACACAAGATGAGGGTGATAGTTTAACCTATGGAGTGAACAGGAGACAATTTAATTCATTGGTAACATGTTAAAAATTTTATTTTATTTCTTCAGACTTTCAACCTTGGTATCCAAGAATGTAAAGAGTTGGAGAACCTTGCATACTTCTGCAGTACGATAAATGAATCTTTCAGTCACCAATCGTCCACAGCATGGCGCTGCCACAGGCAGTGAATAAAAAGGTCCACAGCATGATGCTGCCGAGGGCAGTAAAAAAAGCCTGAAGCATGATGCAGCCACAGGCAGTAAAACCAGCCCACAGCATGATGCAGCCACAGGCAATAAAAACAGCCCACAGACTGGTGCTGCAACTGGATCAACACAATTAGAAATAATATGTTAAATGTATCTAGTATATCATTTGACATTTATTCATAGATTAACTGTTGTTTGCCTAAAGGAACCATCAAAACCCAATTGTTTAGATGGCTCATTTAAGCTGAAATGGGTGGCCTAATTTACTACAGTCTGTTAAGATAAATTGTGCCACTCCTAAAAAAATGCTTTGTCTTTAATAAAAGTTAGAAAAAAATATGAAAATGATGTTTTCCAGGTGAAAGTAATTACAATATGTAGTATTAACATTTTTTTAATCAATTTTTTTTGTTTACTTTTTATCAATTTCAAGCATGAAGGGTCTGCCAGACCACTTTCTGCTGAGTTCTTTCCACAAATCTGGGTTTGAAGCATCGCCCCATCCACTAAAGCAGCTAAAGACCAATCAAATAAATTGTTTCTTTTTAAGTGCAGTTCTGCCAACAAGTTGAAATCGTTTGTGACCATTGGACGTAAAAAATTAAAGGGTAGAAAGCTCAAACCTTAAGTGGCTCATTTTACCTGATGGCCAAATTTACCTGACTTCACCCTATATAAACTTTGTTTAATAAACCCTGCTTTTGTTTTTATGCGCCTAAAATAGTTAGTCCCTTTACTACTCTTCGGCCAAAAATGGTAAATAATTTGAGAAGGTATAACACAATACCATTGAAAGATTAAAGGGGGGTTGCCCAGGAAACCACCGTTGTCATGGAGACTGCATCACGAGGCGGAGACCTGCTGAATGTTCTGCCTCCTTTCATCCACGCTGTATGTCATCACTGAGCACATGACCACAAACACAACATTAGTCTGTGCTTATTCATATTTTTCCCCATTCTGCTTTTTTGCACAATTTAAAATGCTATTAACAGACAGAGCCATGAACTGTTAATGTCTGTATTTATTCAATATAGGTTATATAAGTATTTCTGAATGAAAATACAGCTTTTAATTTACAATAAGCCTTTCCTTCTCCACCTCTGAACAAGACAAGTTCAACACGCGGACAGCTTCTGAAGTTATATATAACCTAAACCAGCATTCAGCAACATATATTACCATAATATATTAATAACATTTCTGGACAGCTGGTTTTTCCACGTGGCACAACACGTTGATTTTGGGGCTGGCAGGATTAAATGCTACTCGTGTATTCCCAACACGGACAACACTGTAATTATAACACCAAGATATGTAAGCATCGTGTCGCGGTTTACACTTCAAAATATGTTTTAACAATAGGCTACACTTGTTATTTTTCTTACGTCTTATAAAGAGAATGTATAGTCAGATTTTTCGGCCTATATGATCTTTTTAAAATGGACACCTACAGCGTTCAGCCACAGATATGGACTGACACATCACGACTGGCTATACATAAACATCACAACAACAGACCTAACATTTCTTTATGCTTCATAAGTTATCCGCTAATGGGCTCTTTTACACTTCTGTGAAGATCTTTCTGATGTTCACGCAGTTCTGATTGGTCTCTGTAGTAAAGTTAGGCTGCTTGAACGCAGTATTGATGCCTTCTACAATAACCATGTAATCCGATTTGCTGAGCGAAGAGGAGCTGCACGACTTTTTCTGCTCGTCGGTGGGGAGGTGCTCACAGCTGCCCCTGTTAAGGTACTGCTGGTGCTCCTCTCCGTCCGTCTCCCGGTGGTAAAAGTAGTTGAAATTAGATACAATGACTGGCACGGGTAAGGCAATAGTCAACACGCCCGCTATTGCGCAAAGCGACCCCACTATTTTGCCACCAATGGTGACTGGATGCATGTCCCCGTATCCGACTGTTGTCATTGTGACAACTGCCCACCAGAACGCGTCTGGGATGCTTGTGAAGCTCGACGAGGGGTCGTCTGCTTCTGCAAAGTAAACAGCACTGGAAAAGAGGATGACTCCGATGAAGAGAAAAAAGATGAGCAAGCCCAGCTCTCTCATGCTGGCCTTGAGCGTCTGTCCCAAAATCTGGAGTCCCTTAGAGTGTCGTGAGAGCTTAAAAATGCGAAAGACTCTTACCAGCCTGATCACTCTCAGGATTGCGAGGGACATCGCTTGCTGGCCGCCGTTTGTTTGCCTCTCGGCCAGCTCTGTCCCCAGAGTAATAAAGTAAGGGATTATGGCGACAATGTCAATGATATTCATGATGTTTTTGGAGAAAGTGGTTTTGCTGGGGCAGGCGAAAAACCTGACCAACAACTCAAAAGAGAACCATATAATACACAGCGTTTCTATCACAAAGAATGGGTCTGTGAAGGGGTTTGGCACATTTGGAGCGGTGCCATTCACTGTAGGCGCCACTGTGGATATAAATTTCTCATCCCGAAACTCGGGCAGAGTCTCCATGCAGAAAATAACTATTGAAATTAGAATGACAAGCACTGAAACGATGGCTATTCCCCTCGCAGGTCCGGAGCTTTCAGGATACTCAAACAATAGCCAAACCTGCTTTTGGAAATCATTTTTGGGCAGTACGCGCTCCTCCTCTTTTATAAACCCTTCATCCTCACGGAATTTTTCCATGGCCTCCTCCCCAAGTTGGTAAAACCGTATCTCCTCTGAGAAAATATCAATAGGGACGTTTACAGGTCTCCGAATGCGCCCTCCTGACTGGTAGTAGTACAAGATGGCATCAAAGCTGGGTCTGTTTCTGTCGAAGAAGTACTCATTCCTGAGTGGATCAAAGTAGCTCATCCTTTTCCTCGGGTCCCCGAGCAGCGTGTTTGGAAACTGATTGAAAGTTTTGAGTTGCGTCTCGAAGCGTAAACCTGAGATGTTGATGACCAACCTCTCGCAGCATCCTAGGCAGTTGCGCTCATATCGATCCACAGACAGGTGAGGGGCCGAGAGCACGGCCGACTCCTCCAACATGTTTTCCACCGTCATGACGTCCCTATCCACCTCGCCATAACCCCGCTTCTTAATCACGATTCTACCGTTGTGTTCGGCTGAAGAAGGCAACTGGACAGCGCTGGAGGTATGCTCATCCATACAGGTGTTTTTTTTTTCTTTTTCGTTTTTTTTCAGTTTGAAAAGCCAGAGTGCGCCGCGTCACTCCCAGCCAAAGCTCACAGCTTTGGAGAGCTGAAGCGGACGGCACTTACATGCCTCCTAACCGTCAGCCGTCTCAGTAAATTCACAGGGTGAAGCGCTGCACTCTCTTCTGCTTTTCCCATATTTTCCAACACCCGCCCACGGCGCACATATGTCTGACAGACGTCCACAACCCGCCCAATCGGAAATTAACTTGACACTTAATGTGGATCTGCAACTCGCTGTCTAATTCATACTGGGTTCATAAAAGTTCGTTTTGAAAAAAAAACAGCTCACGTCGTGTCCTTATCAGGTTTATTGTGCGGGAAAGACAACGGATTAAAGCAAACGGTTAAAAAAAGCCTTGGGTTTAAGGAAACAATTTACAAAGTCTGTTTTGACAAAACGATGTTTGTGTTAGAAGCTAAGTGAATGTGATATTTTTCTTTGCGTGCATAAACTGAAACTTAAGTTCAAACAAAACCAAACTGTGTTTTTCAGTATTCATAAAAACCCTTCTGTTTCACTTGTTGATGAGGAGCTGTTGCTCTCCATGGTTCTGGAAACAAACCCACACCATGCAAATCAATTCGCGGTCTTCTTAGTGTTAGTGAATTGAATTCGTCGCACCTTCAGCTTGTGTTGGTCTGAACGTGACCCCATCTACCTCTTCAAAAAGCAAACGCAAACTCGAAAATAAGTCACGTCATTTCTACTCTGAAGAAAAAAAATGCTCAAAAGTCGTGTTCATAAAGAAGCCTATAGACTGATTTCCATTGTGATTTCACAGCTACACATTTTATAGCAATGAAACGTGCAGCAGACAATGCAACACAGAGACACATCGGACAATCATCCATCCACCACACGCTCATTCCTGAGGGCAATTTAGAAAGACCAATCAATTGATAGGAAGCTGAAGTACCCAGAAGGACGCACACATGTACAGGGAGAATATACAAACTCCATCAGAAAGACCCCTGGTACACAAACCCAGGACCTTATTGCTGCAAGGCAACACTGCTACTAATTGCACCACTAGCAGTCCATAATAAAATATTGTGGGACTGTGGGACTAACCATTGATACAACAGTAATGTAACTTTATAAATGTGGTCTCTATAGAAGACTAGAAAGAAGTTATTTCAGTGGATAAGCCGTAGTCTGTTTTTGACATTTGCATCAATCTATGCAGTTGACAAAGCAAATATGGTTAACAATGGGTTATCTGGACAAACACTGTACATAATCCAAAATATCTCTTCTGCCTGTTGGCACAGAACAGCAAAAATGATTTGGGTCAGCTGTCTCTTCACCACGAGAGACATCACCCGCAACATTGCAGACACCGCACCAGTCCACCTATCGATCTTCTATTACATTTTTCCCTTATTCATAAAAAAAAGAGCCCCAGATGCTAGAACTCCTCCACTAGGGGCAGGGCGTTGTCCCCAACCAGGAGAAGGCACTCTACCCTTTTCCATTTTAAGAACATGGTCTCAGATTTGCAGTAGCTGCTTCCGACTCGGCTGCAAACTGCTCCGGTAAAAGCTGTAGATCTTGGCCTTATGAAGCCCACAGTACCACATCATCTACAAAAAGCAGAGACCCGGTCCTCAGACCGCCGAAGCAGATTCCCTCAATACTTTGGCTGTGCTTAGAAATCCTGGAGATTCCACTATTCTGATAAATATGGGTCAAAGCGGGAAGAAAGTATAAAAGAGGCTTCAAAATAAGGGAAACTGGGTTCAAGTTTATTTTCAAGAAGCAGAGTCAAAGATAGAGGTAAAAATTTCAATGGAGAGGTTTCAGTCACAGCAAATTCAAATCAAGATATAAATCTAATTGAGGACTTGAAAATTGCTTTTTATAAATGCTTTCCAATTATTATCCATCACTTCACATCAATTCTCGGGAAAGTATATATACATATACATATATATATATATATATATATATATACATTGAGAGTTGAGAGCAAACCAGGTTGAGACAGCTGCTTCTTTAAAACCACAACAAGTTGATTCTACAAATTACTTATTCATGGGGGAATAATGCATGTGCATGTATAAATAATTTTGCCTCCAATTCACTAGTATGGGCTAATTTGTTTTGGTCTACAATAAAAATCCAATAAAACACTGTGATGTTTGTGGCTGTAATGTCAACAAAAATGTAAATGAACATCAGTACTTTTCTGTACATTATGACGCTTTTACATTTTTAAGACCTTTATATGTCTCTGTGTAAGTAATGGAATATAATCAGATAAAAAGCTGTCTGCCTTCTTAGACATTACACAGTGTTCTTGCAAATATTACATGGAATTATAGATGTAGAATAAACTTTGGCTAAATGTCACCAATTTATAAATGAGAAAATACCCAATAATTGATGGTTATCATTATGACTGCATTTTCATAACATTTACATCAGTTCCTGTAAAACCATGTTTTATCAGGAGCAGATCATACAAAGCTTGACTTTTACACCACATTTACTGTAATAACTTTTTATTTTTCGCCACTGTGCCTGTGTGTTCTCAAGAAGGTGCCAAACAGAACTGCCTTTTTTCTGCGTCTATTTTTAAATAGTAATTCCCCTCTCCATCTCTCTTAGTGATAAACAGTGTTTGCACTCCAGTTTTGTCTCTGTCTTGTCTCCTCACTGCAGCCCAACAGTGAGGTGACCTTTCTGTGCTCAGTTAGGTCTTCTAAGGCATTTTCCTATTGTCCACATAAACCCAAACACCTTTTCCCAATACTTCCTCATTAATGATACTGCAAAATCTAAAGGGCACTTTGCGCCACAGCATATTTATGCAGTATTTACCCCAATTAAATCACAGAGAGAGTACAGCTGAGTACTAAGCAATAACATATAAACATTACAACTTCTGCAATATTAAGAAAAAAACTCAGATCTTTAAAGGTAGAAAAGTATAGATGTGTTAAAAGTTTGTTTTCCCTTGTTTTTGGTTTGTCAAGTATAAATAGATGAGCTATAAAAAGAAATTACTTGAGAGAAATAGAACATATCCAAGCAGAAAAACAAAATGAAAAATCATCTCTGTTCTGTTTGATGTCAT
Source organism: Apricaphanius iberus (assembly GCA_028564705.1). Taxonomy (NCBI): domain Eukaryota; kingdom Metazoa; phylum Chordata; class Actinopteri; order Cyprinodontiformes; family Aphaniidae; genus Apricaphanius; species Apricaphanius iberus. Next base: position 1,929,744 of record JAPXFQ010000557.1, read on the forward strand.
GAAAATATTTAATTTACTATAACATTATTTCAAATATTACTACTTAACTTAAATATCTTATATATTTACACAATATGTCTAAAACAATTAATTATTAGTGGAACAGCTATGAGTTCAGGGACATGTGAAAGTTATATGAGTAATGACTAGATGAGGAAATCACAATGCAAATGAAATTATAGTTCCAGCAATATCTTTTGAAAAGACAAATGAAACAGTGCAGGGATTGTTTGTAGAAACTGATACATTTTATTGTGTTTATTTACTAACTCTATATCTGTGAGTTATGATTTATATTCTTTCTGCAGGATTTTTTCACCATGCTCCTCGTTTTTTGACATATTGTTAGCAAACCCTGTTGTGAGACACCACTGATAATGTTCCTGTTATTCACAGTTTTACAAACAGCCTTGTCTAGGCAGGAATTAACTGTTTACAATACAGCCATAGATATTTGTGGCACAACTTTATAGCTTTATAATGTGATCCTTGTCAAGACAAATTCACTCATGGATGAGTGATAATGCATAAATCAAATTAAATTATCTGGAAATAATCCCTTGCAGCGAAGAAATCGTGCCATAACGAACAACCTGTATGGAGTTACAAATCAGTGTGCATGGAAAGTTTTGTCTGGGTTCTTATTCCCATGGCAACAAAACAAGTGTTTTGTAAAGAGAAAAGGAGTTAAGTTAAAGAAGTTATATAATGTGCAGACCAACATGTGCAGGAGCCAGAAGAGTGGAATTTTTTTTTCATTTTCTTATTGAGAAGTGAATACGTCACACATCAGCAATAAAAAGACTGTTTGTGGGTGTGTGTCTAAATGTGTTTGTGTTTGTGTGTTTCGGCTCCAAGGACTCTAATCAAAACCAGAAGAATTGGCTCGAAAAGAAAGAGCAGATAATAAAGAAAAGACCTTGGACAGGATAGACACTTTTATTTCATAACAACACTTGTTTAAGTGTGTCTGGTTTTAAACTCTTTCACTTTTATTCCCATGTTCTTATACTGCATCGCTGTTCAAACATAAAAGTTAACATTACTGAGCTTTAAATGACCTTAGGTGATAAAAGTGCTGGGCTTTAGCCAGTAAAAAGAAATAAATCTTAACATCTGATTATAGATTGAGAAAAAAAAAATGCTTTGATATTTGCCGCCTGTTTCTTTGAGATGAGCCTGAAAATGACAGGTCAGTCATATCTGGGTGTTATGTGGCATAGTGGTCAGTGCAGCCCATGTGCAGAGGCCTTAGTCCACAGGGTAGTTGACCTAGGTTTGAGTCCTGTCCTCATGAGCTTTTGATGCATGCCTCCCCCACTATCCACTGTGGAATAAAGGTCATTACGGCAACAAAACCTTCCAAAAATAACAAATGAGCATGTTTAAATATATTTTGGCTGAGTAAATAAATAAGACACAAAGAATGAGCTAAAAAAACTGCCACTAAAAATTTGGCATTGAAACTCCTAACCTTGTGTGCACATACTTATGTCCAGTCACACATGTGTTCATTAATTCTTAATAGCAACTCAATTGCATAAGGTCATTATTTCTGTTTTCCCATAATTTTGGAGCCTATTTAATTATAGACCAAACAGACCAAATAGGTGTTTAAACCTCTGCATCCAAAGGCTACAGAAAAATTGGCTTTTTATCAGTCTGGGAAGTTAAAGAATGATCTATTAAACACTGTAATTTTTAGTGACATTATAAATGGCATTGCGTCTCTGGTCTGAAGGGGGATGAAATCTTTTGAAATAATAATCCCCTCCAAATGGTCTGAACTGTAGGCTTCATTCTTCAGCCAAATAGATAGTGTCAGGAAAAAGGAGGATGGTTTCCATCTGCTGTGACAGTGCCTGGACTTCACTTTAACTAATGAAACACTGTTTTTTAACGTTTTTTTTCATTCTTTCATTCTTTCTTTTCTCTTTATTTTTCTTTCTGACTGCTGGGTCTGGCTCACAGGCAAATACTTGTGGATCAATACAGCTGGAGAAAGAAACCAGTAACCATTGATCAGCTGTGGATTGGCTGTTTCCTGACAATGCAGAATCATTACACTTTTATACTGTCTACTATCACCACTGTCAGTGGTCAAAAGGAAAGCCAAGGTTATAAATAATGGAACACTTCTCTGGAAGCACAGGTCCATATAGGTGGGGATGTTTTAAATGTTTAAATATCTCCAAAAGAGTCAAAAATGACTGCAGAATGACTTAATATTTAAATAAAATAAAGTTAAATCTTATAAAGTAGGCATTTTAAGGGTGGACATATTTTTATTTTCCTAAATCAGTGTTTTATGTCATTTACATATCTTTCCTTGAGGTGTCTATTACATACAGAAGGCTGGTTATAACTACAGTAATTCTGTATCAAAGTAATTCCCAAATACACGATAACTAAGTTTTGTCTTTGTGTTTTTTAGGCGACCGGAATAATATTAGTGCTGTTTGTCTTGTCCTAAAATGACAAGAAACACATTAGCCTAATGGTTAGTTCTGACATTAATTGCCAACTAAACCTGATAAATGTGGAAAAGATGTATTGTACATCACAGTGGAGAAATTTTGGCCCCCTCTTCTTTAAAGAATAGTTTTTAAATTTTCTGACACTAAAGGTTTACAGCCTGTTTAAGGTCGCCGAATGGCAATTAGATAAAAAAATGGCAATTGAAGTCAAATCATAAGTTTGATTGAGTTTAAGGTCAAAATGACCAGACATTCTTCTTCTGGATGTTCTGGCAGACTGGAGAATTTATGGTTCCAACAATTACAGCCATAAAACACTGCAAAGAACGATGCCAGTATGATGTTATTTTTCTGAAATGTGCCAGTTTAACAACTGCAATCAGACACACACCTTCCAAAAACTTTAGCTTTCACTTTTTATTTTCTGAAATGTCTTTGTTGATATAAAGATACATAATATATAAAGATGTTTTTGCCAAAAATAAAATGGGCCAGCAATTATTTTGTTCTTCGATCTCCTTTGTTCATATAGGGAACATACTGGATGAGACATATTTTTTTTTCCTATATGCAATTAAAGACTTTCAGTAAGGTTCTCTGCAGCCCAATTTTTTTGGAAATGGCTTGGACACTGTTTATAGACTGAGAGATGTCAGTTACTCTTTCTCATAATTTCTTGAGTGCGTTTCAGTCAAAGCATGATGTGTTGGTTTTTAAGATAATTAGGCGTAAGGAACTTCATCTTTTCATACAGGTTCTATTAGGGTGAATCTTGATTGTACAGGTCTGGTAGAAATTGGGACTGGATGCAGCAAATTAAATTTTACTCAGCTGCGTAAAAGATGAGGTCAATTATAAACAGTTATATTTCTGCATACAGCCCGGTTCGTTTAGATAGCCTATTCACCCTTAATAAACATAATCATTATGATATCATTATATAGACATGATTTGGTTACGGGACTCAAAGTCAGTACAACAGCAGACACCAAGGACAAGTTAATGGGCTGCTTGGAGGAAGGTAAATTGGACTGGCTGGAGGTAGGTGTGTGGTGTCCGATTGTTGTCTGCAGTTTGTTGCAGGTGGAAGACATGAGGGAGTCCAGGACCGAAGGTGAGTTCTGCTTTTTTCTGCAGGTGGAGGTGTTGCTGGACGGACAGACAAGCAGCTTGATGGCAGCGACAGAGTAGGTGAGTGTGGATGTGATTACCATGAGAGTAACACAGGTGACTGACACAGCAGCGAAGGACAGACTTAACTGCATCACTATTTTTGTTGAATATGTTGTTGTACCTTGACTGGGTTCCAGAGGGAGTTTATAACTTTCAGAAATCAGAGTTTCTAGAGGCAGATATATCGAACATTTGTCAACCTCTGCGATGCATAATCATGGGGACATAAAACATACTCTCCTGGTCTGTCAACACACCCACAAGCACCAATCCCTCCCACCAACACCAATTCATCATCAGACCCATGTTCTGTCCCTGTTGGTTTAACCATGGATGAAGTAATAGCTCTTATGTAAATTATCTTTTCAATTACGTTTCTTATTACATGTTCATTGATGGATTTATGGAAAAACATCAATCAATGGATGGATCAAAACATTTATTTTTACGCCTATTTTGAATTTTACTCAAATAGAAATACAAATTCAAGCTGCTTTGCACACCCCTTATATATATAGTCATAGAAATCTGTACAGAGCAATTGTTTAAAAGCATTTACAGTAAGAGCAGCAGTAATGTGTCAAGTTGTAAATGAAAAGTTTAGTAAAAGATAAAAGAGACAGTTTTTGTGGATAACTCTTTTATGTCAGATTGGTTGCATTTATTTTGGTTTGACTCTCATAAAAGACATAGAGGGAATAAAGCTATGCTTTTAGTCACCTTTTGTTTCTTAATATCCATTTGGTTTTTCATTTCTAGTACAAAGTGGCAAAAAAAGGTCATACTTAACCACTAAAATATGCACACATCTTTACAGCCAGTAATTATGTCTATATCTACATCTCATGCAAGTGAAATGTTTGCACTGAAGCAAAAACCTTTGCATGGAGAATTATAAATACCTCTGATTAGCATGATGTGACCTTTAACATTGACAGTGTCAAATAGGAATATTTATTGGGGTGCGACTCCAAGTTTACCATGGAGGCAGAGTTCTGAGCAAAAACCATGCATGCCCTCCAGGATGAGACAGAATATCATGCCAATATGTAGAATTATTGCAGTTGAAATGCAATTGTTATAAGCAACAAGGAGGACATATAGAACAAGCTCCATCGCCTCTGCATGACATGCTGTTATAGTTAGGGATTGGTGGAGATGGGTATGAGGACACCAGAAACCCGTATACCAGTTCATTAATGCTTTATTTTCTCCACAGCTACAAAGAGACCAGGGGCCTGTGCCATGAAGCCGGATTAGGTGGCTAGCCAGCTGTGTTTCATCTTAGTTTCTGCCAACCCTGGGTTTTAGGTACTATGAAAGTAGCTCGGCTTTAATCGGTGTTCGTTGCCATGGTATCTTACGCTGTACGGCTAACCTGCTCTGGTTAGGTTATGTTCTGGATTCGAGATCTCAGACTGAAGTTTGACCAATCAGCTGTGAGCAAAGAAACATATAGCTGACGTAACTAATTCCCAGCGTCAGTTCTCTGTTGCAATGGCTTCACCTTTTCTCCCAAATCCTGTGGACATCTCCGCGCAAATTGTTAGACGAGCACTTCGTAGAGAAAGAGTTTTTAAGGACAGACAAAATCCATTTGACTTTCCTGATGCTTGCTTGTATGAAAGATACAGATTTTCCGCGCAAGGAATGTCTTATCTTTGTGAACTTCTTGAGCCGCACATCAAATGTGACTCGTCGAAGGCATGCCCTTACTGTACTGCAAATGGTATGTATTGCATTGCGTTTTTTTTGCAAGTGTTACATACTTGTATGCGGTCGGGGATGCAGAGAATCTAGGGAAAAACACAGTCTGTCGAACCATTCGAAAGGTGGTCCTCGCTCTGCAGGGGTACATAAATATTCATTATGTACTTCTTTCATTGTGTTCCTTTGACATTTATCGACCATGTCCATAAAAGAGGGCTTTTATAAAATTGCCGGTAAGATATCTTGATAGGGTGACATCACATGAACTAATTTAACATTTAACACTCATTTTTTGTTTCTTCAAAAAAACATATTTCACACTTAGAAATCTATTATACAGTAGTCTGCAGAAGCTACCTGTTAAGAATGATTTTAAATATATATTTTTAATTCCTATATATATATATATATATATATATATATATATATATATATATATATATATATATATATATATACAGTATATATATATATCAACACAAACACATTTTCATTTTAGCATTTAATATATTTTTAATATGATTAGCCTACATAAATGTATATTAATTGTTTAACCTACGCATTAACACAATCAACAATCTTCCTTCAAGATGGTTATATTGCTTTGGCAGCAGATACAGTGTTACTGCGTGCTTGAAAAATACTTCTATATTATTCATATTTCTGAAGAATTATCTCTTGCTCCTCCGCTGAAAAGTATATAGCTCTCGCTCTATTCATATCGAACACGATTGGTTGTTCAGTGTCGACATCACTCTTTTATGTGCACGCGCGTGTGGATTAATCATAGTTTAAAGATCAAAGCCTGAGTTGACAGAGAAAGTTGATGAGCTGTGTCATGGTACCAATAAAGCCTGATTGCATCGGTTTGGTTTTGTCGACTCAAAACCAATCCTGTAATGCCGAGTTTAATCAGCTACCTTCATGGTACAGGCCTCACAGGTAAAGTGGCTCTGAAAGGTGTACACAATGTTGTTCTCAGTAATGTTTGGGTTTTTTGGAAAGTAGAAAAAATGAGACTTTAATAAATCAAATACACATTTTCAACATATATTTCTTGTGGAGTAAAAAAAACCTCACAAATGGCCCAAACCCCTAACACTTAGTTGCAACACATTTAAAACCTGAGACCTGGTGTCCGAATAGGATTTGCTTTAAATGGCAGGCTGGTTACATTGGCTAAAAAGGATCTTGTTGTACAAAGGTATCAGTCAGGAGAAGATTTCAAAAACATCCGGAATATATCTACACCATGGTCAAGTAAAGGGAAAAACAAAACAAACATTGGCTGTTTTGTTCTACATGTGACAACAATCTCCTATGCTCTTGATTTATCTAGACTTAGGTCCTGGGTTGAGAGAGACAAATATTTTTCTTCTAATATCATTGTTGGAAAATTTTATATGATCCGGTGAAACAAAAAATCTTGTTTTTTTTTGTGCTGTAACTCCAAGTGGTATGTTGAAAAAAAAAAAAGATTTCAGTCTTTATGATTTTTGTTGCGTCTCGTCTTTGTTAAGCAATCTGATGTATTGTGTATCATGAACTACCAACTTAAAATAATTTAACTTAAGAGAAAAAAATACATGCATATAAATGTATATGTTATTAAATTTTACATTATAAAATAATGTATCCCCTGCAAGAACAGCTGCATATTCAAAAGGTAACAATTTGTCTTAAATAAAAATGTCAGTTGAGTTATGATAAAAACTTTTCTTTTTCCATCAGTTGCCACTTTTCTAAGCTTTTACATAAAGCATCTTGCTGATTTTTCTTCTCTGTAAATTATCAAGCTTGCACCTCCATGCAGATGCCAGTGTGAGAGACATCTTTGAAGTGTAACCCACAGTTTGCAAGGAGCGGATGGGCTGACGAATGTAAGTCTTGACTGGTTCTATGTGTGTATCAGGCTGCTAAATCACAGCAGGAAATGGGAGAAAGGCCCATGTTGGAATGTGGCACACGGCAGCAGAAATCACAAGAATGGAGAAAAGCGAAATATTGGTAGAAATTGTTATCACAACAAAACGACACCAGACATATGCGTGCTAATTTCTGTTTATATGAATGCTGATTACATTAATTGAGTACCATAAGCACATGTATGAATAAATCAAATTAATCTTTTATAACATTTTATTATTTTAATCTTAAAGTATATCTACATAGTCTACCTAAGAAATAAGTAATAAGTATTATCTAAGGATAGTAATGAAGTGATTATGCAGGGCAAACATTGTGTAATTGCCATATGAAAATAAATTGCAGGGATTGCATTGTCAGAACAATGTAATCCCTGGGAGGTACAGTGACCTTTCCAAGTAGCTCACATCAAGATGTCATCATGTGGTTTAGCTGTTAAGTAAGTCCACAAAGATTTGTTGCAAATATGATTATTAATAATGACATTATTTTAATCTCAAGTGAATGTTAGTGCATTGAGCTAACAACTTCGAGGTGAATTTCCCAAGATTCTTCTTTTATAATTTATTATGACAACACTGAATTGCTTAAACTGCCACTGAGTTTTTTTAATATGTTTTAAAAAAAACTTGCAGCATGGCACCCTTTTGCCAAAACCATTTCTCAATCTCAAGCTATACTATGTCGATGCTTAGTCTGAATTTTGAAGTCTGACTCACCTCAGCATGCTGAATGTTTGGTGAGGCTCCAACTAAAGGCAGCCAGGCCTAAGTTCTGATAAACTTAGAGCAGTATAGTTTGACCATTGGAAGGCACCCAAGTGCAGTTCATAATACAAAGTACAAGTTCAAATAAATATTGGGAAAAAAAGACAATGGAAAATGTACACATATTGTTCTTAAAGCTCAATTTGTATCCCATTTTACATGTTCTTTAGAAAATAGGGCTACATTCTGCCTGACTCATACTCCATATGGACACGGCTTGATGTTTTACTGTCATTGCCTCACATTCACCTGTGTAACATGTTTGTTTTGGCTTTTTGTACCATCAACATACATGAAAAAGTAATGGGGCTTGAAATGTGAAATCATCACATTTTATCATCTAGTACTTGGATGGATGGGGGCAATGCCTGTGGGCTGATGCACATTTTTGAGCTGGTCCGGTGCTGAAATAATGTAACCGAACTCTAGCCTCATTCACACCAGATGCATTATGCATGTGATCGGGTGTCCTTTGGAGGTCGCAGAGATGAAGAAACATTGTGTGCAGTAAGAGAATTCACACTGACTGCGGTGCGCACACGGGTATGCAGAGTTACATTTCTGTGTCAAGTCGATTTTTTCCGAAAGCTGGATGCACATTTTAACAAAATTAAAGAAATAAAAAACATATTTATTGGTAAAAGAAAATGATACAAGCACATAACTTAGCTTCATTGAGACTGTTAACATGATTTGGATATTTAAAAGACAAAAACGAACAAAAGGAAAATTAGACTTTAATTAAACAACGCCCTTTTAGTTAGTTTTAGGTTGTAAATTTTGACAGAAATTTATCCTGATGTTTAGCATCAACACAATGACTAGATCAGCTCTGTGTTCACGAATGAGCAGTGTTTTTTAGATATGGTCAATGAATTAAGAACGGAGGAAATTATCATCAACCTTCAATTCATGTGATTCTGTCACACCAAAATACCAGGATCACTGGACAATGCACATAGCTTGTCATATTTAATTTTATTTTATTTGAAATTAAATGATTTTACATTATGGGAGTTCAACAATATTATTATTTATTTTTTACATTTTATTTTTAGATTGTTGTCTCTCTTTCTGTTGTGTAAATGTATCAAAGATATTGCTACTTCACCTACTTCACCTTTAGACTTCAACTCTGTCCACAAACAGTGGAGTTGTTTGTCTGCTCAAAATGTACACATGTAGTTTTAACACATGTAGTTTTGACTTTAAACTAACCTCTTCATAAGATCAACTCTTATTACTTCATAAGTCACAGTATTATATTTAAAATTAATACAGTATTCAGTATCATGACAATGTTTTGGGATGTGTATATTCATAGATTTTTCTGATTGATCTACTTAGAGCTCTTAACTTCATATGGATATCCGCTCCTACAGGCATATTTTTGTATATGTATAAACATGAATAACATATTTCATAAAACGTTGAAAATAAGGCTGTAACAGTGATTCTTTGAAATCCAGTCTCATTTCAAGATGGAAAATGTGACACTGTGGCCATTCTCCCATGATTAACAGCTATGCGAGTAGTGTAGGCTGTATTTTTTAGCACTTTGATTTTTATAACAATGCAGCACACACATATAGCCTCTTGCATGCTGTCTGCTTGTAATATTTTGCAAACGATTATCGTGGGCCACCATGCCAAAAAATGCCAGGGCCACCTTTTGGTCCCAGTCCGGCCCTGCTCACAGCATCACTATCCTGATTCAGGAATAGGACATCACTTATTAACAACACTGCTCTTAAAGTTTTATATTTATTATTGGGTCTAAATATTCAGAACTATTAATAAATTATTGAGTTTTCTTGAAAAAGAGAGCTTTCTGAATTAAAGATAAAGCCACTGATATATCAATATATTGTTATTGTACTTGCAACAAGGACAAACATGTGAAAACCCTGCAGTAGTGTAAACTGCTGCATACAGCACAGGTCCAACTATAATCAATGAGTAGACAGATGGTGGCATTGCTTTGATGGTATTTAGGCTAGCCTTGTAGTAACCATGGCAACTCCTGGGAAAGAAGTAGGGGATTCCTACCCCTCCATGATGCAATGGGAATTTAGTCACCCCGAACATCACTCAAATAAAACTCTGAGATTAAATCTCACTGTCTGCAGTTCAAAGCCCATGGTTTATGAATGAACCAAAATTCTATTTATATGCAGGAACAACAAAAATATGGTACATGCATACAATAAGGCTTTTAGGTTTTATCTGCAACAAGGAATACATGCAAAGTAGGAGTAGAAGGCATAATACTTTCTTGGCTTGTGCATTTACTGTGTGCAGAATGACACCGATATGTTTACTAGCAGAACTAGGTCACATAGAAGGTATACAGAAAATGAACGAAAAGCTTTTTCCCTGTATCTTAGTTAAAAACAAATAACCTCCCCTTCATTAATGAGGATCAACTGTCTGTAATGCATGTTTTCCAATCAAATACTAATTTGGAGCCCCAGGAAGGGAAGGTACTTTTTATATCCCTTTTACTTGATTTACTGCCTCTGCATCGAGACATTAACAGAGACATTAATTATTCCAACCTGAAACCTGCTGTGAAACAAGGGAGGGGTGTATACATTTGATTTCAATTGGACAAAAAGGCACACGACTGAAAAACATTTATATTTATCACCTTGTGAGATTCAAATTAACTATAGATAGATACTAATTCATAGAAAACTTTGTATTCATCAGTTTGTACAACTCTTGTACATATTGTTTATCTTGACTTTATTTTACAACAAAACTTTAGTAAAATAACCACAAAAAGGAAAGCAAACAACAGGAATTTTTAAATAAAGCCAACTCCCGAAACAGAATACATCTGTCTTTTTTCAAACTGCGATTCTTTCTAAAAAAATAATCAGTGAGTGTGTTTGTGTTCTATAAATTTAACAAAACATAAAAGAAATTGCAGATGTTATAAAATTCAGTTTGAAGAATATTTACATTGAAGGGGCTGGTGCCCAGTAAAAGGACATTGTATTTTTCACTGAACTGAGATACACCTTGTCTCACACCTTTACATAACGTTGATATTACTCTATAGTTCTGTCAGTTCCTGCACACCACCAATATCAGTTTTCACTGAATCTTCAGCAACCTGACTATTGTTTGTTACAATAAGAAACTAACCCTTGAACTCATTTTTTGTATGTGGATATAGAAACAATTAGCTCAATTTAAGGAAATATATAAATGCGAACTGGGGATTATCCACTGCTCTATAGTGAAGTGGTAGGTTATTGGAGTGTTTTATTATTTTTCCATCCGTTTAGGGCTTGAACAAAGCGATGTTCTTATTTAAGCTAACTTAAAAGGTAGAGAGGCAAGATCAAAACTAACTGCGATTATTGCTTACTTGGAAGTGCATCAAAAATGTGAAGGGGTGTTAAATTTCTTATATTCATCATTATTTTTGACATCTTAGCTGCAATAAAAAGAAACTCTCAAATTGGTTTAAGGCACACCAAACTTTTTTCTTATCGTGAGGTCTAAAATAAAGTAATATAGTTATGTGCATCCACAGGGCAAACTCACACCTGGCAGGCATTAGACTGCTTTAAAAACTTCAGTGGACCTACTTTTTTCTGTCTTGGAAAATGTTGGTTTGCCTCACAGTGAGAAGGTTCTGGGTTTGATTACTTTTCTGTGAGTTTTGCAACTTTTTCACTCAACATGCGTGGGTTCTGTCCACAAACTGCTCGGATTCCTTAAATTAAAAAAATGTAACCGATTAGCAGTGATGCCGGTAATGCGTTACTTAGTAGCGAGTTACTCCTAATATGACTACTTTTTCATTAACGACTAATCTAACGCGTTACTATTTCCATACAGGTAATCGGATTAAAGTAACTTGTTTTAAGCCACTGCGCGTTACTATTTTTGTAATTTCTTAAGCAAAAATATATATTTGGTCCATGGTGGCAAAAGCATTAGGAAAACAAGCGACAATGGCGGTAAATATGGTTTTACATACCTTCAACAACACTGCTGCCCTCTTTTTCTGTTACAGTTCGAAACAGCTGATTATCTCCTTTACGGTCGCCATGTTTGTTTTGGTGTGAGCCCGTAAGTCTGAGTTTTACTCTGTAACTGCCCCCTAGAGGAACTCTCAAATAGTACATGCTTCATAGTTACTGGTTAACATGAGGTTAAAAGGAAAGTATATTTTCTGGCCTTACTGTTAGAATGTATTTCCAATAAAGTGAGTATTGTTAAGAACCGGTTATTGTTTTTATGTTAAGGCGGTGGGAAATGCTACTGGCAGCTGCTGAAAGTAACTACTAAAGTAACTTGTAATCTAACTTAGTTGCTTTGAAAATAAAGAAATTAGTAAAGTAACTAAGTTACTTTTGGAATGAGTAATCAGTAGTCAGTAATCACATTACTTTTTCAAAGTAACTGTGGCAACACTGCCGATTAGAATGTTTGTGTAATTGTATTGATATTACTTTTCTTGTAAAGGGCCTTGAGATGACATCTTTTTGAATTGGCGCTGTATAAATACACTCAACAGAATGGAAGTGTTCAGTGATGTCGGCTTCCTTTCACCATTCAACAACATGGATGTATCTAAATTGCATTAAGGTGTCAGGCACCATTCCCCATTACACTAGTATTACACTATTTCTTGGCAATTGAGTCGCGAAAGATTCAGGGAGCAATTTTTCCCTTTGGGTCTTGCTTCATAAATGAAATCCTCATTTAAAAAATGTTTGTCATGCACTTATTTTTACCCATGCAACAAATTCTGCAAGTGCAATATAAATTATTTTATCGTCAGTGTTATGAGAAGTCGTCTTCTCCAAAATGCAGTTGTTGCGAATATCTATGTGCATGTGTACGTACATGCTTACATAAGTGCATGCATACATAAAAAGACTACAGCAGAAAAACACTGGTGGCAGTCACACCATTCTTACATGGCTCTGTGTTTCAGGACCCTTTACCCTCCCTGGCATTGGCTTGCATTCAAATATTTGCCGATAACACTGTGTCAGCGGTAATGATTCAGGTCAGTAGAGATGACAGAGACTGGGCACAGCTGTGGGAAAATACCCAGTGAAAAGCACATCCAGTGTCAGCGCATAGACAAGAACTATTATAAAACAGTACCACAGCAAAAAAACAAAACGGAAACAAACAGATAATATAGTTAGGATATTTACGAATATTATGTTATCTGTCTGATAACAGATGTGTAGCAGCATAATGTGTTTTTACAGTTATTCACAAGAAGAAACACAAAACAGTCATCCCATGTCCGATATGTGTGATTACTTAAGTGTCTCTTATCTTATTTTCAGCAATATGCAGACAGTGTGAAAGAGGCTGATATTCTCTGTGAATCACACTATGTAATTTACTGTCCTGACAATTAAAAAACCATTACAATCAGATCCAAGCATCCAACACAGAGATAAGGTTCCCCTTGATTTATTTTTAATGCTAATGGAAGAGCAATTCATCTTTTCTGAGACCCAAACAAAAGCAAACAAAGCAGAAAGCTGTATGAGCACAGACTTCAAAGCATGAGTCCTCATTAGACAAGTCACGCCTTTGAAGAGCAAACTCTCCTTGGTGTAAAATGACAGATGGATCGGTGTGGAAGCTCTGTTTATCTCCCACTAGGGTTTGTGCAACATGAACACATTAACAGAAAAATCTGTTTTTAGCTTTGAACGAGACACACATACATCTGGAGGTAGGGACAAGTAAAACCGTGTAGTGAGCATGTGCATTACACTATTCCTGACCAGGACAATCAATTTTCCCCATTTAGCAAATTTGCCCTTGTCAGCTTTTACAGTACCAAAGTGCAACTGTAAATTTTCTCTAAGTCTGGTTGCTGATTCTTTTAAATGGGTTTGATGCACACTAACACACACAAAGCAAAGCAGAAACCATATATTCACCTTTTTTTTTGTGGCACAGTGGTTAGCACTGTTGCCTTGCAGCAAGAAGATTGTGGGTTCGTATCCCGGCCCAAGATACATGGAGTTTGCATGTTCACTTCTATGTACTCCTTGTCGTCTTCTGCAGTAAGCAGTTTGTGGAGTTGCATGAGAAGTTTGCAGTGTAGATGGTAAAGAGGAAAGGTGCCAGAACTGTTCCCTGCGGGTCCCCGGTACTGCAGATAAAGCTGTCTGACACACAGCCCCGAGTCCTCACCTACTGTGGTCGATTTGTGAGAATTAATCCATGATCTATGAGGTGAGATGATGTTCCACTCCCATACACTCCAGCGTGTTCTTTCGGATTGTAGGTAGAATGGTGTTAAATGCACTTGAGAAACCAAAACATGATTCTCGCAGTGTTATCTGTGATATCGAGGTGGGAGAGGAAATGGTTAAAGAGATGGATGAAGGCATTCTCCACACCAAAGCCAGGCTGGTATACAAATTGGAGTGGGTCCAATGGTGAACTCACTAGAGGCCGAAACAGTTTAAGGACTAGCCGCTCCAGTGTCTTCATCAGGTGGGATGTTGAAGGCCTTTTCGATGCGGATTCTTTGGCACTGGTACCACACATTATGTTTTACTGTGGCACCTTGCCAAGCTTCAGGCTCAGGTTAAAAATGTGGGCCATCACTCCACACAGTTGATCTGCACAGATTTTAACAACCCTGGAGCTGATACAATCTGGACCCACTGCCTTCCTGGAGTTCATCCTCTTCAGTTCCAACCCAGCCTGGACAGCTGAAAACATCAAGCTGGGGCTGCACGTAGCAGAGAAGCTGGATAGTGTGGATTCAGATGTTGGAGGATGCAACAGGGACGGCTGTTCGGGTGGAAAAACTGGAGATGAACTATCAAATCTGTTGAAAGTTCTTTTTTTCCCTTAGGGACTGCTTTGATATGTGGAGTAACCCAGGGGTTGTTGTTTGGGTAGCACCGCACAGTTCTGATGGGTACTATATTTTTCACGCAAAAAGTAATATAGGGTGTAATACAGGACGCAAGACTGGTCAATGTCCTCCCCATGATCATCACAAAACAGCTCCCACACAGTAGACTCAAAACAGTCTTTTAGAGCTTATTTGCTCTCCTCCGATCACATCTGTACTGTGCATGTTTCTGCTGGCATCCTGTGCATCACGGGCTTCAAATAATGTGACAAGGATTACAACGTCTGTCATTTACAAACACCTCCAGCCCCCCTCCTTTCCTGTTTCCACTGTCCCAAGTCCTGTCCACTTGAGGTAATTGGAATCCAGGCAACGCCAGGTTTTAGTCCAGAGTAAACGATGTCAGCCAGGTTTCCATCCACATCACTATGCTGCACTGCCTGAATTAATTCATCCATCTTATTGGGGAGAGATCGCACGTTCCACATACTGATGAAAAGGAGAGATGGTCAATGTCATCTCCTTCATGGGCGACGACGCTCCTTCCCGGCTCAGAACCCCAATCTTTTCCTTTGTATTTCGCTGGCAATGTTGGGTCTCTCCCCCAGAAGCATTGCTGCTGGTTGCAGTGCTAGTAGCTAGTCTCGGTTGTAAACAAGACAGCCACCCATCAAGTCGCCAAACAAAGATGAAAACAAAAGAAAAAATATAAAAAACATACCCAAACTAGTACGACACAGTAGTGCATAGTCATGTTGGATCTAAATTCAGGCATTACAAAAAAAAATAAGAAGTGGGAAAAATTTGAAAGAGGCTCAGAAATTAGTAAAGTAAGACATTTTTCCAACACAGCAACTATTGTTGATGTGAGGAGCGGGCCATATTGAAAGTCAAAGATCTAGTGTAAAAAAAAAAGTCAAAAATCTCGGACTTTCCGAGTGGGAAGTACGACTGCAGAGGGCGTTCCGTTGATCTTTCCCACTCGGAAGTTGGCATTTCCGAGTTTTGAGTGAAAATAAAACGCAACATCACTATAGGTCTAGGCTGTCTATTTCTACCCACTGGAATGCCTACTTCCTCTGCTCTCCATTAGAATGCATAAATAATGCTAGTGTACTGGTGACTGGTGGCTGACACACCCTGGGTCAATCTAAAGTGACAGCCGTGTCTTGGAATGGCTGAAAACAGCCAATGTCTCTGAACAGAACTCACACATGTTGAGTGAAAAAGTTTAAAAACTCATAGAGAAAAAATAATTAAACACAGAGGCATACCAACAATTTCCAACAAACAAAAAATGTAGGTCCATATAAGTTTTTAATGCTGTCTAATGCCTGTCAGGTGTAGCTTTGCCCTGTGGTTACACATAATATGTTACTTTGTTTTAGACCTCACAATAAGAAAGAGGTTCAATGTGCCTTAAATCAGTTTCTTTTTATTGCAGCTAAGACGTCTGTATAATGATGTACATAAGAAATTTAACACCCCCATCACATTTCTGATGCACTTCCAAGTAAGCAGTAGAACTAATGGGTGTTACATATTGATCTTGCCTTTCCATCTTTCAAATTGGCTTGAATAAGAACATTTCTTTGCTCAAGCCCTGAATGACTAAAACACTCCAATACTCCACCACTTCACTAGAGAACAGTGGATAATCCCCACAGAGTATTTAAAACCCATTTAGCCCATCATTGATTGTTTCAAGTTAGGAGCAATTATGATAATTTATTAGTTTAAGCCTTTCTAAATACAAAAATGATCAGTATGAGGGATATTTTTATATCTATTCCGAGGGATTTAGACAACGTCTGAATCAGTATGGAAACTGCAAACTGTAAATGTACCAAAAGGGTGTTCAGAAGCTAGTTTGATTAGACTTGTAATCTTTGGTGTTTGGAGGGTTTTATGTTTGTTTTGTTTTCTAGGTTCATCGCTGTTAGAATTTCAGAACATATTGGAAAATAATCTCCTAAACACCCACAACCCTAAGTATGACTAAAAACCTCTGGACAAAGATAGACAGAAAACTAACATGCCCTTTTTTATTTGTACTTGTTTTGTCCTGATCTGCCACAATGTAACATAGGATGTCTTGATAGTACACAATACAAATATAAAGGGATGTCTCAGAGTGGATGGGTGAGTTCATATATATATATTAGTGTGTTGTGAAACTCTGGCAGAAAGATAGCAAAGAGGGACAGAGAAGTAACCCTATAATCACCATAATACAAGCTATAAAACATAAAAAGGAACCTGCTTTAGATTCACCTTAATCATAGAGTAAAGCATTTTCTTTAAAGAAAACAAACCCATACGGCTATGTGATACAGCAGGGTGCATGTCAAACGTGACGTTGATGTAGCTGTAACTTTATACTGCTCTTACACAACATGATTTATTCTTCCTGAGACCCCTTAATGACGCTCACTTTTCCACTTAATGGAGGTAATCTTATGTTCAGTCTAAAAGAGTTATTATTGCTCTTACTGAACCATAAACATGTCAATTGCACATTTGGGAATTAAGAATTTAACTTTTTTCTTAATTTCAATTTACTGTAGTGAACGAGACAGTTAAATTTCATACTAAATCTTGCTTTAAATATCTTTTTAATTAAAATATAATTTGAATAATCAAAAATTTGATTTTAACAACTAAGAACTAATAATGATTTAGGATTTTTTCAAGAAAACATTAATAATCATACATCTATCTGTCAGATTGGTGCAGTTAACCAAGCACTCAGACCTACATAAATGGATACAAGTTGAATGCTGGCAACGCCTGTTATCTTGAGCAAACGCAGAGTGCGCTTGCCTGTTTAAAGCAATAATAGATTCATTTACATAGCTTGCAGTGCACTCAGATACAGATTCAGTAATTCATGCACTGGATGAAGACGGCATAAAGTGACACATTTACTCCAAAACATCCGGGCCGACTTTAAATGTGTCACATTTGATACCGCTCACATTTGTTCCCTCCACACATCTGACTAAACAAACAAGTAGGAGATATTGGACACAGCTCATTCCACACCAGAGGGAGGTCTAACTCCTTCCTGTCAGTGCAATTGCCTTAGCTCAATGATTTATGAAAAGCAGAACAATCCATGCACAGATGGGGCATAGATATAAATATTCTGACCAGTCAGAGGGAAAACCTCTGCTTCTGGCTGGCTAGGTGATCTAAAATGAGACACATGAAGAGAACTGGGGTGTAATAGCATAAGGAGCCAAATTGTCTTTCTAATGAGTGGTAAAACCTTACAGCAAACCTGTTGTGTTTATTTTCTCAGTTTGAACCTTAAAACGTATTAATCTTGAATACTTTAAAGACAACTGCTTTTATATATTTAGCTTTAAGACGCATTAATGTGTGGTGTTATATTTGCTCTGTGTGTGATTCGGTTGTATGTGTAGCACCACAGGAGCAGCCGCTGTTGTTTACTACCAACACCTGATCCAGAAAGCAAATTGGTTTGCTAAACACATCAGTGCATCTTTTTTCCCCCTTCCTTTTCTTCTAAAAGGTTTCCCAAGAGGATTAAAGGCAATTTTCTGTGATGAAAAACTCCTCGAAAGAAAACTGCTCATTAAGTGGCTCCATTGATTTAAACATATAACCTACTAGGTTATAAATCAGAAATACCTTTCTATGATCGTGTTATCAGAAAGAGATGGACACAGTGCATTGCTACAATTTCTGTTGGTTTTTTCTTTAATCTCACTCGAGAAGCTGCTGGTCAAGAGCTGAGGCATCAAATGCTTTCTCATCCTGATTTTCAATCAAATAAATCTGGGGAAAATTTATAAGCTACATTCAAATCAATGAAGAATATGAAGATTTGTTTCATATATTTTGATTCAAAGCCGGAAATGATTTCCGTCTGCCCACGTTGAAGTACAGCCAACAGTTTTTTAGGCAGTTACAGTTGCGGCACCCAGCTTGACAGAGACAACCCAGCAGAAAACTGGAAAAATCAATCAAAGTCTGAGCCACAAGAGGTCACCGGGACTGTAAACGGTATAACAATAGAATTAAAACAATTTGACTTCAAAATGTCAGTACTGGTAGCTTCTACTGAAAAGATATTACTGCTGTGGTAACATTTCTGTGATTTAACAGCGGATACAATAACACTGCTGGCTGATACAAGATCAAAAACCCTGTATCACGTCACACTGTCACACTATAAGTAAACAAAAAAACTATGCAAGACCACCGATTAAAGGTGCATGTGTGAAACATTAGTAGAGACATTTACTTGTCTGTAAAGCCGTAGACTGTTTGTCGGGGAGAAGAAAATTATGTAGGACTGTATCACAGCATCACAACTTTCAACACATATACCTTTTTTCCTATCTTAAAGTGTTACAAAGATGAAGTCTTTCGAGCCTTTGGGGCTTTCACTCTGTCTGCTCTGCTGCCTAGACTGCTACTGCTGCCATTTTGTCTGCTGTCAGCTTCTTGTTTATCTCACACTGAGATAGCTTGAAAAACAAATAACTATAAGTTTTCCTGTAGCCGACCAGCGCATCTGTTGTTGCTGTGGTTGCACAGTGCAAAGATCCCTGGGAGAACTAATTTGCCCTTTCTTCTAATGAGCAGTTGAAAAGGCGTACCTGCACTGCTGCTGCTCCTGTGGGGATGTAAGTATTAAAAAAGACAGGGTGTAATATGTTACATATATTCTCTTAAGTGATACAAAAAGGGAAAACAAGATTGTACAGTTTAGGTGGAATAATTCCATTTCTAACTTAAAACATTTAAAAATGAACTTATAGGACATAAAACAAAGTTACCAGGTAATTTAGTTACCACAAAAATAAAATATACATTGTTTCTTTATTTCTTTAGCTAAAAGGCTAAAGTTTTACAAGTTTTTGTGTAAGAAGCAGGTATTAAGACAAACAGGTTTTTGTTAGTCTCTATCAATGCCAAAAAAAGCAGTGTCAGTGTACACCCACCAGGGGGCAGCAGATGGATTTTGCTCGTTTCATGTCACTGACCCTGTTGGCTTTTCCAGTAAGGGATGTTTAACCATCTTGTTTCAATCAGCTGTAGCAATGCTGGATTTAAACAGACACTAGATTGATTGAAAATTGTAGCAAAAGTTTAGCAATTTTGTCTTTGGTTATTCTGAAAGACTGACCTCACCATCCCCCACCCCTTATACACTACCCATCCTCGCAATCTGAGATCATGGTTGTTTGCAGAAAAAAAAAAAAAAAGCAACTTAAGAGCATGTCTTTTTAAAAGAAAAAATACGTGTTTGCAGAGTAATCAGTTAGTCAGTGTGAAGCAATATTTGTCATCTGTAGTTCCTTTTACTGATGAGAATCCCAGCTCTTTTACAAAAGGTTGTACCTACGGCTCGGCTCACTAAAAAGAGCCGGCTCTTTCCCCAAATTCTTCTCACAATTTGTATTTCTTAAATTAATTTATTACCAAAAATAATGTGATTTTATGTGCAAAATGAATTAATGATCTAGAAAAGTAATGATTTCAAATGTTTACTGTTTTATGGCTTATTGTATTCACCATGGAGCAGAGTACTACAAAAATACAAGTTAAAGTATAAAACAAACTCTGATTCAATTCACGTTTTTTTTAAACTGAACTATATACAGTGAAACAACAAAGAAAATATAAAATAATGTAGAGCCTCCTCAACATGACAGTCTGCCTTCTGATTAATATGTATAATCAAAATGCATACAATTTTTGCTGCGTTACCTGCTGTCACTAATTTTCTCAGCTTTTCAATTTGTTTTGTCTGTGGTGCTTTTTTCGTCTTCTTCCTCCCGTTTGTCTGCGTGCTTGTGGCACTATCTGTATCTCACTCACCTGACTGGCCCCTGCTCACAGAAGACACACAGACCACAAATCGTGGAGTTAACCAATCACCTGCACCTTGAACAGAAGAAATAATAAAAGTGGCTCTGGTTCTGGTCCTCCAAGAAGGAGCCAGCTCCAATTGGTTACTTGAAAGAGCCGGCTCGAAGAGCTCTAAGAGTAACATTTCCGGTGACATCTGGTGCATTGCTTTGCGGTTATACACTATTACTGTAAAGAAGAAGAAAAAAAATACAGAACTTCAGGGTTTTTGTTTTTTTCATAAATTGACATGTTATAAGTTTAGCATGCATATTCAGCATGAGCAGTGAAGAATGTTTCCATTACAGTCTTCTTATGGTGAAATATGGTGATGGCAGCATCATGTTGTTGGAATGCTTTTCTTTAACAGGGACAGTGAACCTGATGAGAGTTGATGGGAGTATGTGGACGCTAATCCTGGATGAGCATTATGGAGCCTAAAAAAAAGACTTAAAACAGATGTGGAGGTTCACCTTCCAACAAACCCAAACATTAAACCAGAACTACAGTGGACTAGTAATGAATCAAAGCATGCTCGTAAGTTAAAATGGTCCAATCAAAGTCCAAACCTACATCTAACTGGGAATATATGTCTATACTTTAAATTCTGTCTGTAGCTGAGCTATTCTGCAAACAATAATGGATAGTGGCTAAAAATGAATTGCACAGAATGTTGTCTGAATTTATATGGCCACCACAGTTTTCAGGTTTTTGTACGCAGATCATGTTTTAAGCCAAGCTTATTTTCCTTTCACTTCACAAAATCATGACTTTCTGTTAGTCAATCACAATAAATCCAAGTATTGCAGTTTTGTCATTTTGGGGAGAGAAAAATTCAAGAGTTTAGAGAGTTTTTTAAGTCACAGTACATGGAACATTTCTGCATAATTAACGTGCTTAATTGGCTGCCACTGGGAAACTGTACATTCCTTCTTAAGGCACCAAGAGTTATTCTACATAAATCATCTACTGTTCAACTTCTTGAGAGAATATAATTCAGGGAGCTCTGAGTGTAGCTGCAAAAGGAAATTATGGGATACACACTGGACACATCTGGTGTCCAGATTGCTAAATATTTGGGATTCATCTTGCATGTTTAGTTTCCATGCTTTAAGTATGTCCAATTATGCTTAGATTTGTGAAGACTGGTCGGTACCGGTCTTATGTGTGGAGTTATAGGTAGTGTTTTGTTTCTGCAACTGAAGAAAGTTAAGCTGCAAAAACTAGCTTTAGATGTACTCCACAAGAATCATCGTCACAGATATAAAGAAAATCAATATTTTAATTATTTTTTGTTCTGTGTCAGCTAACATCTGCATTTTACACAACAAAGGAATTATTTGGTTTCAGATTGTGCAAGAAATATAACAAATTATTTTGATAAAGTTGACGGAGAAGGATTTCAGGATTTTACTGCTGTTTCAGTGATTTAACCGGCAGTCCTCTGTATTTTTCTGGTTATGATTATGGACTTGTCAGAGTGCAGTGCTAGTGAGGAGAGAAAGTGTTTGCATCGTGAGTCACGCTGACTGAAAATCTGAGGTCATCACCAGAGAGGGAGCCACTGTATGGCTGAAAAAAGGCAGCAAAAGCCACATGTGAAAATAACCAGTATCAACATAGAATCAAAGATACAAATAAAATAGAGAGCAGCAGAATACAATTAAAGGCTCATGGTCATTATTCACTTATAGTGCTGTTATTTTCTTTTCAGTGTCGTTCATTGTTGCATGCTCATTGCTGGATTTATGGAAAAACATTAACCAATATTGCATATTCATAATTATTTTATGATGATTAAAGAATACTTACACTATAATGTAAATTAGAAGTGAACCACAAAAAAAAATAAGTATTTATCCCTATTTTGAATTTTAGTTGAATACAAATTCAGATACTTTTCCCACTTCAACAAATACAAATACAGACACAAATACTGGCTGCTTTCCACACCCCTATTGTGCACTTTTCTGTGTGGTTGTTGGTGCGGAGAGGGGGGGCATGGGGGTTATCAGTGCTTTTTGTTATTAGTGTAATATTGATCAACCACTCAATTATTGGTAATACCTCTACATGCTGAACACAATGTATCCTTCCTCAATAATTTTGAATTTCAAGGAACAATACTGAAAGCGATGGATTTAGGGTAAATATTTAAAAGTTCAAAAACTTTTCTTTTTAAAAAAAAGTAGATTTTGATTTTATAAAATGATACTGAATTCCACTGTTTTGGACTAGTTTATAAGGAAACATTTATGTCAACTTTAACTGCTGAAAATGTGATAACGTAAGTAAATGGGTGCAGAAAGCTCGGTGAACAAAGACCTCTGTTAACCAAAAAGTGGAGAGAAAAATAATGGTAACATTCCAAGTGGATGACAGCCAAAACCCCATGGAAAATGCGTGCTGAGTGTGGTAGCAGACCTTTGTGTCAAACTGTGCTTTTCACCTCTTTTCTGTATGTCACCCTGGAGCACAGAACTGCTGTATAGAGGCAATGAATCAATGCCATGAAGACATCAGTGGAGGGCACCGAGCCAGTTCACTGATATAAAGCCTAATAAAACAAAACGGCAGTCTTTATTATAAAGCCTTATTGTTGCAGAATGCAACTTCATCTGACTGAAATCCTCAGCCATTATAAACTAGTGGGATGATGTCTCTTTTTTTTTTTTTTTCTTTTTTTTTATTATGAGCAAAACAAAAGCACAGTTGAAATGAAACAACAACAAACCAAAAAGCCCACAGCTGTACAACTTGACAAAAAAACCTTGTTAAACTGAAAAGACTTGACTTACAACAGGGCAGATATCTCTTATGTGGGAGCTTTAAAGGCACGTTTAGAAAGATTTTTGAATTGAAAATGATCAAAAAGGATTCTGCAGGATATCAGTTCAAATGTTATATCTTAAAATGCCCCACAGAAAGCTGAGATAATTACTGGGGCTCAGCTGTAAAAAGTCACCGAGGTGAAGTAACACCATGAACCTATAAACTTGAACTAAACAAACAATTTGTTAATCAAGCAGATTACGATTACTTACAATGATGTGCAATATACTAATTATTCCACCATTGCAATAAAAATCCATGAATAAGATTTGTTAAGCGTTGTGATAGCCTGATCAGTACTTTATTCTGAAGGGTGAAATAAATGAGAGCTCAGGGAACTAAAACCTACCCCACACATATGTACACACACACATACACACATTCATGTTTGCTAATAGTAGTGAGGACCTCAATTGACCCTCATTTGCTTTCATTCATTTTAGTGACTGCATTAAACCTAACCCAGACACTTTTCCTAACCCTAACCATTTCTAATGTATTCCTAACCCTAAGCCTAATGGAAGCTTAATTCACACCATACCTCTAAAACCAACTAGTAGAGATCAGCAACAGTGCCCTAAAGTGAGGACCAGGCAAAATGTCTTCACTTTCTAAGTTAAAGACCTGGTCCTCAGTTTGAATTATAAACAGGAGTACAAACACATGAACCACGACACACACACACACACACACACACGCCCACACACACACACACACACACATCATACTCTGTATAAAAAAACAATAACAAGACAGAAAATATCCCTTGATCATCTTACAGCTGTAAACACAGATGTGCTGAGAATCAAATCATGCAACAGAAGCAGATGAAGCTGTAGAGGAAGTACATGACAAACACACACATATGAGGAGTGGTGAAGCCTATAAAAAGATATGAAACCATACAATTTCTAAACAACAGGAAACTCCTGAGATCTACGGTTTACAAAACCACTGCTGGACATAATAAATCAGTAGTCAGACGTAGCAGTGTTAGGATGTTAAACAGTTGGTATGGATTCAAAAAACTATTAAGCTGCCAAAACCCTAAAGACTCAGCTTGCATTGAAATTATTAAGAAGAGGAATTTTTTTGAATTCCCGTCCTTTGTGAGAAATTTAATCTGACACAGAAATGTTTCCTTCTGTCGCAGACAACAAGGCTATTGTCCTCTGAGGTTGGCGAGCCTCTTCTGAAAGGCTATCTCTCTGGTGGCCCCAGGCTAATCTGGACCTAGGCTGAGTGGGGTCACAGACCACATGCTTGGACTAGCTTGCTTTGATTTCTTAACAAAGACACTTCTGGTAATTGCTTAGCTCAGGTGCTCATATTCTCCATCGTTTCATGTTATGTATTAAATGATAAAATAATCAGATTATTGTTTTTTTCCCCATGCAGAACTGCTGTTTAAATTGATCTTTGCTGACTACAGTGAATACAAGGACACCGTCAACCAAGATGGCCAACGGCAACTGACAAAGATGACCTGTGCTGCAATGTGCTCTGCTATGCCTTAGCGGTAATCAAATCTGAATGTTTCACAGAATGAAGAATAAGCCCTCGCTTCCTGCTCTCTTCCACGAAGTCAGCTGTCTTTTCAAACGCTGGGCCTAAGCTGATGTGGCTGATGAAGGCCAGATGTGGATCACCAAAGTACACATATTTTCTTCACTTTGAAAAGTTCATAGTTGCTGTGTTGCTTTTCAAAAAGACATTCTAATCTGTGGTTGGGTGGGAAATACCATTGATGTCACTCAGATGAATCATCTCAACTGTAAAAATGAGAAGTTTAAAAGAAAATCCTAAAATTATGCTCACACGGTGTGATCGTCATTTTCAAACCACAATTTTTTCGCTAGTTTGTCCAAGATATCCAATTCAAAGTAAAAATATGGGTTTTAGTAGAAGACAGCTGTCTCAGTTCTGCCTCTAAAAGGGCTACTGTAAGTTTCAATAACAGACAAAAATAAAGTAACTAAATAGAAAACAGTTTTCAAATAAGATTGTTTTCTTAAATAATGGAAAAGCAATCCACACAAACTTAAACTGTTTGAAAAAGTAGCCCTTGCTTGACAAATAACTATTTTTGCTTATTTACACCTGCCAGAAGGGGGGTTTTAACATTGCCTGACTGGCATTCTAAAAGAATCACTTAGATAGAAGCTGTCCGACAACATGAAGTAGGCTAAGAATTCTCAAAAAAACAACTATCTCACACTGAGGTAAAGGAATACAAGAACAGAGGAGGGAGGGGGGACGTCCTTCAGTCTGAAAAAGTTTACACATTTATGTTTGAGGTTTTGAAACAGTGAAATACAACTTCAGCCATTATCAACAACGGGATGGAATGTTCAATAGTGGTGAACCTTCCAAAGACTCAGTAATCCACCAAAAATAGCACTGATATCTCATCCAAGAGGTCAGAAAATAACCCTTAGCAACATATAAAGCACAGTGGGTTTCATTTGCTTCAGTTTAGGTCAATGTTCATGACTGAACAATGAGAAGGAGAACTTTCAAAAATGTTATCCTAGGGAGAGTTTCCCTGTTGAGAAAAAATGACAAAAAAAAAATGTCCATCCCACATTTCCCAGAAAAAAAAAAAAAAAAAAAAAAAAACAATTGATTATCTGCTGTACTTTTTGAAAAATATTGTGTCAACTGAAGAAGTTAAATCTGGTGGAAACTAACATAATTTCAGACATCAAATCAACACGTTGTGGCAAAAATAGAAAAAATCTACGTAGTGGTTAATAGGTTTCACAGAGCTGTTATGTATCTCTGAATAAGATTGTAAAATCATAAGAAAATGTAACAATATGATACAGGATAAAGCTATGTTAACTATATCAAAGAACATAAACCAATCAAATAAGACAGTACTTTTAGTTCTAATGTCCTCAATATGAAAAAAAAAGATAATTTAAAGTCTCTGAATAACTTAGTGTTTTACACTATAGTAACACCTAAAAAAGTCCCTTGGTATTGTCTGAATTCAGGATGCTTAAATTTATGATAAATTATGCAATATATAACATTTCATCAGCTTACATATAAACTGCAGCCAAAATAATAGTGTGATTTCGTCCGATTTTGAAGACTTTGATACGACCAGCAGGGAGAAGAGCTTATTTTGACTAGATGTAGCATCCAGGAAGAATATTTTGAGCAGACCTGGAGAAAGACAAGAAAATACGTCTTTATGTGTAGTACAAACATAGTTTATTCCCTATTCTAGCAATCTTTCAACAGTACACTAACTAAAACTAAAAGTAACTAATTTAAAACAAGGAAAATGTTTCCTTCTTGTCATTTTTACCTTCTCTAAGAAAAAAAGTAAAATTGCAAGCTTTCAGCATTAATTAAATCAGTAGTTGAAGCATTTCAATCATAAGATATTTATTTCTTCCTGCTTTCATCTTCATTTAATTCAGTTTAAATAAATATTTGAAAATGCCCAAAAGCTTTGAACAGCAGTTCAACCTCTGGCCAACTTGACTAAAATTGCAGATTAACTTCTCAGTGCATCAGCATAAGGGCAAGTTTTTAATCCCAAAAGCCCAATAGCACCAAAGGCAGCCAAGAAACAGTGAGTTTAGAAAGATAATCACAGCCGGGGTTTGATCCTGGTGTAATATGGTAAGCTGATTCTGTTCCACATGTTCTCATTGGAATCCAGATGTGTGGAGTTGGTAGTTACATCAATGTGAACACACTGAAACACTTATCTAAAAAATAAAAAAAACTTCTCAGTCATTATTTAATTTGGAGGAAAACAAAGAAATATATAAAACCCAGATTTTCGAGTGATCCAGATTTAAACCTACCAAGCGGGAATGAGAATGGAAAGGTTCATAGTTCCAAAGGAAGTCTCACATCCACACATTAACTTTTATTACACCTGGGTTAGTTTATGCCGCCTCACGTCCGGGCTCAGATCTCTCCTGAAACATTAACACTATTCACACACTCTCACTTGGAGCTTCAAACATATTCACTCTGTAATCCTATCCTTGGCCGTAACTTGTGTCGACAATTACATCAGCTTAAAAGAAGCTAAGCAGTTTTACATTTTGGACCAAAGCAGTCATCACCCATAAATCTCTGGAGCAAAAATGTTTTTAAGGTGAACCGTTTACCTTTTTTTAATTTTAATTTTTTATGGATAAAAATCATTTCAAAGCACGGTAAAGATATTCACCAGATACCAGCTGCTTCAGCACTCAATGAAAGGTCCTAGGAAAAGTTAAGATCTGTGAAATTTCTCAAATAAAGATAATTTCATCCTCTGTGTCTGTTCAACATCTGCTCTTCCTTAAAAAAAAATCAAAATTAAAAAACTGATTTTAGGAATATAGAGAGAAGCAAACAGATTCAATATTCAGCAAGCACATTAGTCATTTTACATAGTTTCTTCATGTTTCTTCGATTCCATAGAAAGGTGTATCGCAGCTAAAGTTTACAACACAAGTTTTGATTTATTTATTTTTTTTCAATTTTAAATTTAAAGGGAAAATAATTCTCAAAGCAATTTGGACTGCCCCAAGTCTTCCTCATGAACGCTTGGTGTCAGTATTGATTTCAGTCCCAAAAATTTAGTTTAAACGGTTGGATAACGGTTTTCTTAAACTGGGGGTGGATGGACTGTTCTTTTTTTTTTTATTCAAATGAAAAATGAAAACCCATGGAACAATAACAAAAATGTTGATAAGCACAAAACTGTTCTGTACATTTTAAACAACTTAGAGGTTTTATTATACTTTTTGTGAATTTCTGTGTTATGCCACAAGGCAAAATTGAATGACATACAATTCATTCAAGATTAAGGTATAAAAAAAAAGTTTGAGGAAATCTCTTGTTTCACTTTTGTAAACTGCACAATGGTTTGCAATGTGTTGTCTCAATTTGGATAAATTGCACACATATTTCTAATCTGTTGTCTGATTTTAAAACATTCTTCCACACATACATTTTTTATGTTATGAAACAGTCCACAAGGACTTGCCAACAGACATTTTTTTATGAGAAAGTTATTATTAATAATTTTTTTTGGGTTTAGAGACGAATGGTCAAATCTCAAAATCCATCTTTTTTCGACAGCGGATAAGTGGACAATGTTGTCAAACTAAATATTACTCCAAATGAGTCATGCTCCAGCCAGGAAGAGTTTGACAACTAAAGCAACTGTAATAAAACAAAGGATATTTTTCCAAAAGTTTTTTCATACATACTAGTGTAAAGTTATCAACATCGGACATACACGCATGATACAAAAATTCTTGGTGTGATTGTTATGGCAAAGTGGCTAATGCTATTGTTATTTATTATCACAGCTCTACTAATGGTGCCTTTTCATATATGTTCAAACATAGGCTAATCACAAGAATACAGTAATATATAAATGGAGCATTGATTTAATATAAAATGCTTTTTTTACCTTCATATTTTGAGAGTCCTAGTTATACTTTATGTGTTCTGTTTATGTCTGTTTTCCTGTTTCCAGAGCAAAGATAAATTTAAAAGCAACACCTCCTGTAACACTGACTTAACAAACTAAGGGACTGGACTGAAAATGTATGCCTATAAAAGATGGTAATTGATTTTAAGGACTTAGGTTGGTTATTAAAGTACATGGAACAGTAGCACTACAGTAGGTTGTAATTTGGTACTACTATCACAAGGTGGTGGAAATGCAAAGAAGTTGTTTTGCCAGCTGCCGTGAGGCAGCTCCAGGAGGTTGATTTTACTAAGGAAAAGGTGCCATACTGTGCCCTGAGCTCAAAATTCACATAAAAAACATATAATGTTAGAGACACATGGAAATATGATTTTCTAAAAGTGACACTTGACATGTTACACACTTGCCTGTACAAGATTTTCAATATATTTTGGTTGTTTATTTTATTATTAGGACTGCTACAAAGCTTTAGCAAAAGACATATTGAAAACCTTTAAATTGTATGGTACTCTTAAACTAATCTTATATAAATAAATCCTAAAAGCAACATTTTTTTAAAAACTTTTATCTAAATCTGCATTAGTAGTTATTAATAAATGACAAGATTTTGGATGTGATTTCCTGTGAAATACGATGAATCATTACAGTAATTGCTATGTGTTAATTTGTTTGATGAGATTTTATTAAAACGTCTTCCTCCACCTATACATATAGTCAAGTCACTTTTAAGATGTATTGCTCAGAGACTGAGGCAGGCACTAGGACCTGCAGCTTTGCACAGCCACAGAGATCCTGCAGCCTGTTAAAAGTGTCTCTCTGTCTTTCTGAGCGATTTTCAAACAAGTGCAAGACTCAGATAGGAGTGTTTTGAATAAAACGGTTGTGGTGCTCTTGGGATTCTCTGGAACTGGACATATAAACTGGGATATACTTCAGGAAGCTTCAAAAATCCTTCATCTATGGGAGAAGAAAGAGCTACTTTTAAGGTAGATGGAATTTTTTATTTATTTTACTTTCATTTACAGTGCATGAATTTACTATGATATACTGTTCTAAAAAAACTACAAAAAAATCACACTATTTAATAACTAAAGTGCTTTATGGATTATAATGTTGTGAGTAGATCTTCTAAGATGATCAAGTGAGGTAAGCTTTTATAAACTTGGCATTATTATATTTTCAGTTTTATTTTTTATTGTAAATTAATTTAAATCACCTGCCATCTGTTCTCCTCTCCTAAGAAACTTATAAGGCTTAAATGCATCATGTTACAATAGCAACGACCAGACCTGCACTCATCTCACACAGTAGGGTATATTCTCATGCATTCCTGCACATCGGTGTATTTGAACATCATCTATGGCTGTAAACAAGAAGCTAGCTTTAGGGTAGTTATCTCAAATTATGTACACCCACAAACTTACCACAAATTATTGCATAATTCACATAGGAGTCTAGACTCAAGATGACTTCAACCAGTGATCTTGGAAATTTTAAAAGACCTTTAACTATACATATGGAAGCTTTTATTGTTGCTGAGAAAATTACTTAAAGTTCTGCAAGCTTACTGAGCTGATCTTGCCAAAACTACTTTGCTTACAAAAAAATAGGTCTGCAAATGAGCTACATGAGAAAGTCAACTCAGTTATGCACAACATGATTGTGAACTGGCATGAAAAAGAGAGTGCTTAACTGAAAGAAAGGCTTCTCTGCACACAGACAATAGGAGCAGTAGTCAGTTTACAGCGACAAAGAGGGACAAATCAGAGGGGGGTGGGCTGCAGGTAGCAAATTGCTCTTAGAGGTGAGTTTGGCTGATATGAATTGTTAGGAATGCAAATTTACAAATGCTTCATTAGGATTTTTTTATTCAACTTCTTAGATATTTTTCCAAATAGATTCAGCAATCTTAAAACACTTTGATGCTCTGCAGCAAGACGCAAAGTTTGTCCTCTCCTAAAGCATCTGCAAAGTATCAGCGAATTCTTTTACATGCTGACAGATAAAGATGTGGTTAAACTTTTGCTGGACAAGCTACAGAACTGGATACCACATGGCTCCTGTTCCAGATTTCACAATTGATTTTTGTGTTGTCTAGCTTTAAATCATGGAAAAGCAAAAATGTGCGGACATCAAAGCAGAGTGCAGAAAACCGCAAGATGCTCTTGCAAAACTGAGCCGGCAAAAATTGGTGAGACGCCTGGAGAGTAACTTAATATCTGTGACGCTATCTCAAGTATGCTAAGTATGCGAAATGTTTTGTTCTTAGTATGCATTTCCCTATGTGTTTGATTTATAGACCATGGCTCACCTAAAGCCACATGTGTTTGCACATATAAATGTACCATTTGTTTCACTGTAAAGACTGAATAGTGCAGTTTGAGTGATGAAGAATGCCTGAACCTCTAAAACAAAATGCTTATAAGTGGTCAGACTTTGTTGATGGATGTTGTCCTCATCCCACCTGCATTTAGTTCAGTAAAGTTTCACCAACTGTTACTGAACTATTCCAGAAATGTTCCTATTTTAGCTTTATGTAGCACTTTGATGCAAAAAGTGAAAGTATAATTAATGAAATGGAACCATTTAAAAGTCTACTTTAATGTCTGTTGATTTGTTCCATGCTTTACAGTGTGTCATTAGTCTACGTGCAACAAGATATTTTTTACGAGAGCCCTCAAATATTTGGAACCAACATTTCTGCAGGAGTAAGCTTCTATGGGCTGCGCCCCTCACATTCCAATGTTTCTTATACGTGATTTTTGGCATGTAAAGTTAGTAATTGTTCTGTAAGGCTTTTGTGACTTTAGCTGAAAATCCACATCCTCACTTCACAGTAGTGTGGGTCGGGGACAGAATCAGTCAAACTAAATGAGTTTTGACATTTTCAGCTTATAAAGATAATTTTAATATAACTTTAATATTTCAAGATATAATAAAAAACCGAACAAGTTTTATTTAAACATAATTTAAGACAGCTCCATTATATATATATATATATATATATATATATATATATATATATATATATATATGTATGTGTATATGTGTGTATATATATATATATATATATATATATATATATAATTTTTTTATTATTATTGGGCAGAAGTGATATTAAGAGAATGTTTATTGGATAACTCTCTTCTTCTAAAGTCACAAAGAGCCTGACAGTAATTACCCACCATTACGAAGATCTTTGTTCCTCCTACCTTCACTATCATCAAACTTGATTATCCCTTTTTCATATGTAATCACAGCAGCGTCTAACTTTTCACAAAAACATGTCTGATCATCCCTTTTCCACCTCAGGGCCATTTCAAAGACGTGAGTGCCCATTTAAGAACACAAAAAGAAATATAGGCTACTGTTTAACCCACTTATATACCTGCATACAGTTGTTTTCCTTAATAAGTCAAAGATATGATCTTCTTGTATTACAAGGGCATTAATTTAGACAACTAAATATAGGAAAGGTGAATCTGTAAGAAACAGGTCTATGCCTGAGTAATATTGCCACTTTCAAGTGAAAGAACCCTGCAGGCTGGTTTACTTCATCATCTCAAATTGTGTGTGTGTTTGTGAACTCTGAAACAGTTGTATCCTAAAAATCACCCAAGTTCAAACTCAGCCATCTATGTGTAACTTTTGCTCTTTAAGATATGTTCAATATTCAGTGCTCAATATTTTTGGACTTTGTTACATCATAGTTGAAATAACTAAATGTTTTAACTTTTTTTAAATATTCCTTCTTTTTAAATTTAGCCCTAAGTATACATGAATATCAAATAACTACAGTGTTTTTTTATTTGTATTATTCCTTTTATTTAACTGCCATTTCTGCAATTTCGACCTTTTTTAGTATTTTTTTACTAGTTTTTTATAGACACATTTTACAACAGACAACTAAGAGTATAAATTAATTTTCACAAAAGTGACAATAATAGGATGCTGTTTGCCACAGATTGTTATTCATTAACCTAAAACTTTGAATAGTGTCTAGTTAATATATTGGAATAATAAATACAGTAATATTTAATGTTTGACTTGCTCTTCAATCCTAATTTTTGACTTACTGCAGTGATCTGTTGTCTTTTACTCTAAGAGAGTGATGAAGGGGCCACCAGTTCAGGGGGATTCTAACTTCTACAACTCTCTCAGCTGGGGAGACATTTGGTTTTACTGCACTAAGAGCTGTTTGC
This sequence comes from Apricaphanius iberus, assembly GCA_028564705.1. Classification (NCBI taxonomy): domain Eukaryota; kingdom Metazoa; phylum Chordata; class Actinopteri; order Cyprinodontiformes; family Aphaniidae; genus Apricaphanius; species Apricaphanius iberus. The sequence continues at coordinate 1,963,043 of JAPXFQ010000557.1, forward strand.
CAAAAATCACTCTGTCAAAGAGTACAGGTCTCTTCTCATACTGGACTTTTAAAGGTTCCCCACTTTGGATATGAAGGGTGGAGATGTACATGCCTTGCACACATTCAATGAACTTTAAAAGAAGACTAATATTTTTAGGTACAAAGCAAACTGAGAAGCAAATAAAAATAAAATGAATGCAACCAGATCACAAAAGATCAATCAGTTTATCCAGTTTTTCTGACCGGGTCAGATAATCCTGCTTCCTTGACACAGACTAATGAATATTTCCAAAGATTCCCAATTTTTTAAATAACCGGATCTGAAAAGGTATTAAGAGTTGATAAATTAATTTAAGGAAAATTCAAACCAGTAAAAAGCATTGAAGTCTTAAATGCATTTTTTAACGTTAAATTTGATTAGTATTTATATGTTTTAAAAGATAAGTGTGCTGTTACAATGGCAGACAACGGTGCCGCTATCCAATCCAAGTTCGAAATCGCAAGTGGAAACCACCATAAAACAAATAGAGAGTGAAGAGAAGTCCCAAGCAGAGGTTTCTTTTCTGTGTAATGTATGTATTATATTAATACTTTTTTCCCCCAACAACTTTATCAAACAAAGTGAAAGTCTACAACAAAAAGACACAAACAACCAATGGGTTTAATTATACAAATACATGCAAAGATTTACAATTATTATTATTGATTGATTGGTTGTAAGAGCAATATTTTAGAGTGTGATACTAATTTTATGTATAAATCTACCTCCGCAAGGTCCCGCCTTTCTCATTTCTGATTGGCTAGCCTGCTTGATTTATTACTAATCCTATCATTCAAGGAGCATTTCCTAAACCTAACTTTACCTTAATTGGCGTTAACGCAGTCAAATCACACATGAATGGAGCTAAGCACAAAACCGCCTCCATTAGCTGCCATGAGCACCCGCACTGATCCGTTTTTGTTTTAAAGCTGCAAGTGTGACAGCGGGAGCAGCTGTGAGAACAGCAACACCTGTGGCTAAACCACTCTCCAAACCAGCATCCTCCACTGCAATGACTCTAGCCCCGTCGTCTGCCGCATCCGACCTCAGAGTTGTGCTAGCAGGCACACCAACGCAGTGGGCTGAGATGATTTGGTGTTTATACAGAGCGGTCAGCCACCACTCAGTTTTCTCTATCTAGGTCTCTCATTACCTGGACAAATTTGACTAAACTTTGCCTTTGGTTGAAGTTTTATTTTTAAAATTAATTTCTTTCTCTTTGAATAACAAACTGTGACTATTTAATACTTTAGCACTGTATTGCAAAACAGTATTTTATCTTTAATTCTGTTTCAGAAGGTTTTAGAAAATCTCGCAAAGGTTTTTAAAAAAAATTAGATCGCCGCACATACCCTGAATAAAGAAATAATGAATTTAAGAGAAACATGAAATGTACTGACAGGTATTCAGACAAAATCTTTCGACAAAACCATTTGAACCTCAAAAGAGCTGTGATATCTAACGACACTTGGACATAGAGAAAAGCTGGTAAAATCCAAAGAAGGCTGGTCTCACTAATTGTCATGCAGCCTTACGCAAATTCATGCTGTTTATTTTTCCAGTGATGTTGTATACAGTACATCATACTGTTTATTGCATGCAGGAAAATTTGTCTATTTTTTTCTTCCCCCACAAACGTTCCACCATCTAGTTTATGTCCTTCCTGCAGTTCACCCAGAAATATGATCTGCATTCATCATACCTGTCCTTATTTCTTTATTTTGTGTGAGCCCATTTGAAATGATTGACTTAATAAATAAACTGTGGAAGCCTTGTTTGCCACGACATTTGGTGATGGTTGCAATAAGTTAGAGCTTAACAATGAGAAGGAGACATGAAGAATCTGAAGAAACAATCATAGATGAGTCAGCTGCTCACTGCACTTTACCACAGTTAGCCTATGTGCAGTTTTTACAGCTTTCCTTTGTCATAGCGTATTTACCAGTGTGTGAATGTGTGAGTGAATGGGTGAAGGGCTGATGGTAGTGTGAAGCGCTTTGGGATAATCGGGATTTGATTAAGGGTAATACAAGTACAGGCCATTTTGCCTTAAGTAAATAAATAAATCAGTTTATCATAAGCTATGCTGCTTATACATAAAAAGAGTTAAATAAAAAATTGAATTAAGAATAAACTGGTTGGGCTTATTGGTAGGCATTTTAATCATGAGTGGATGCCCAAGTAAAGTCTGTAAACCCATACAACTAACAATCAACAGTTTTAGACAAATAGCAGCGTTGAAAAAAGAGTGAAAAATACTTTTCATCAAAAATCTTCAATGGTAGAAAAAAGTGGCTGGAAATTTGTTTTTAAAGGGTCTGATTTTTATTATGACAGACTTGACATTGGCCAAGTGAGGACAGAAGAGGATGTCAAGGTCTGGCCAAGCCATTTCTAAAGAGATCAGAGAAATAAAAGCAACATTTGATGTGGATTCTACTATTTCTATGTCCTCCGAAAAGCACATTAAATGTTATCTTGGCAAAAAAAAGTTTGATCAGTTTTCAGTGTTATCAGAAGAAAGAATTGAGACATGCTGAGTTCCCAGAGGCCGTTTCTAGACTTATGAGCCAAAGCTAATTGACAAAGAAGCTTTTTAATGATGCAATTTCTTTTCAGGCGATCAACATCTGCCAAAGTTTGAGCAAAACAAAAAAGGTCAATTTTTGAACCTGAGTCGCCAGATGTTAAATAGCACATATCTTGCTCCCCCACCCCAACTAATTTCCATAGAATATGTTTAACTTATTTGAAGTTAGGACGTTTGTGCATTGAGAATACTGTGCTGTTGTGTTGTGTTTGCATAGTGACTGTAGTCAGCTGTGTGTACTTAATGGATCGAACATAATAAAATAAAATAAAATCTGCCATTTTCCATTTTCACATGGTGATTGTTTCTTTTCTTGCCACTGACTACATTTCACAACTTTAATTTAGGAAATCATACAATGTTCACTCTATAATCTCAGATCTGAAACAGACATGTGTTCTATGGCAAAACCCCTTGTGCAAATAATTTAGGTATTAATTACATGGCTACATTTTATAAGAATATGTTTTTACACCTGAACATGTAGAATACAATATTTTCAAAATGGAAAAAAAAAATTAAATCACACAGTAAAGTTTTTTTTTTTTCCTTAACTAAAATCTTTGGATGGAAAATCTAGAACCTGCGCTTTAGTGATTTTTAATCAGGTCTGATGTACTCTGTAGCTAGACTCAGTTTTGTCTCAGTTTGGACCGGAAGAAAACTATTGGGTGTTTGTGTCCAAGACACTTTCACACATCTGCCTTAAATCACAGCTGACCGCCAGCAGAGCCTGTGTTACTCAAGTGAAGGTCGGGTTTAGTTTGAAATGGTTTCCTGCTTTGCAGCCTGATAGTAGCATAGCAGAACATTGCCGCTCCTTGATGCAACAGGACAGCAGTTAGGAGAAAATGGAAATTACAAGCTTCGATTGCAAGCTATTATCTTTCCTAACTTGCTTTCTTTGACAAGTTGCCCAAAGAAATGTATAACGTTCCCTTCGCTATAAACTGTAAACAAGCCAGAACAGGTTTACAGATGTAGAAAGTCTGACAATGTAGGCAGCATGAGGAAAACAGTTTAAAGAGCTGGCCAAAAAAGCTGTCGAAAGCATAAATATGTCTGTCTTATAGCGGGTCTAAGCTTTACAATTTAAAAAAAAGAAAGTCTTATGCTGGTTTCATAAAACGTATTCACTCATTTCAAGTATAGAAAAAACATTGACATAGAATTCAAGCGATTTGTCTGGAAAATATTATCTATTAAGCTGTTTCGAAGTAGATCTTAACTAACACCATAATCTCATCTGAAACAAAAAGGCCTGTAATCTGTTATAGCGAATATTATCAGTACTCCAGTTTTCTTTAAATGTGCTTTTTGGATCACATCTTTTCAGATAAAAAATAACAAAAATGCACATAGATGCTTTATAGTTTTACACCCTTTGATCATTTCCCCATTTTTTTTTTTTTACAACCACAGACATCACAATATGTATTTTATTTGTATGTGGTTGAAAAAAATTGTGAGTAATAATCTTAGGAAAAAATTGGCATGCATTTGTATTTAGCCACCTAGAATATTGTCATATCCACTTTATGAAGATAAAAAGTGTATGCCACATCTTAAAATCTAGCAAGATATAGCTGTCCACCCAAACAGACAGGTTAACTCTGGAGGAGATGCAGAGATCTAAAGCTCAGTTGAGAGAATACGTATGTTGATGAAAAATACTTTTGGGAATGCACTTTAGGAATGTGAATTATGGATTAATCATTTTAAGAAAGCTACTGTAGAAATAAGAAGTTCAGATGCAATGTGCACCAAAGCCAGGTGGATTAGCAGCATACATGTGGAAGAATGCGCTTTGGACACGTGAGATGTAGATAGACTCGTTTATCTACATCCATATTCTGATGAAAATTTGTTTGTTTATCTACAAACAAATTTAACTGTTCATCACACCACCCTCACAATTAAACACAGTAATGAGGTAGCATACTTTGGGGATGACTTTTTTCCAGCAGGGGCAGGGAAGCTGGTCAGAGTTGATAGAAAGAGGCATTTTTTTGAATCTTCGATTCTAGAAAAAAAACAAAGACTGATAAAAACTTGAGAGTTAGGGGAGGTTTACCTTCCTACAGTACAATCATGCCAAACATGCAGCTAGAGCTTCTTTAGAATAGTTTAGATCAAATAACACTGACGTTTTAGAATATTCCAGTCAAAGCTCAAACCCATATCCTATCCCAGAAAACCTAAAAATGGAATTTCATATATCCTCTCTCTTCAGTAAGACTGAGTTTGAGCTATTTTGTAACGGAAAATTGGCCTATATCTAGATGTGCACTGCTGGTAAATAAATATCCCAAAAGACAGTAAATGCAGGAACTATAGACTCAGTTGGGCTCAAGTTATGGACTGCGTTGTTTTAGCCTATCAAATAAAACTGAAATATTTCAACATTCTTGATTGTAATTAAACAAAATGGGAATCAAGGGGTGTGAAAACTTTTGCAATAGAATCAATGTTGAATGTAGACCTCTTAAACTGTCTTCCAAACAAACATGATATAGCCGCTAACTGTATTTAGCCTTTGCCTGGCATCCGTTGCTGTTTTTGCTGTGTGTTAGTGAGTGGGTGTGCTGGGTTCTTTCTCAGGAGGATTACATATTAAATACACTGTGGGCGGCCTGACACGAGATCTGGGAGTGAGGACAACCATTTCTCCATAAGGGAGCATCACTGGAGACAAACTATTATTACATCATTATAGTGGAAAGATCATCAAGTTTTTTTGGGGGGGGTTTCACATTAATTGCATCTCGTCATGTGTTTAACTGTCCCATTTTTCTTTTTTAAAGTAACTTGAAGCCATTTGCTTCTGGATGGAAATTAGTGTTCACTGTCCAATCAACACAGCAACAAAACTACGCCCTGTTTACTTTAGAATGTCAACACAAGCGATGTTTAGATCCTCTCATTGCTGCATCTTCCTGTCTATAAATATGCATCCATAAAAAAAACACCAAAGCAAAGATGCAGAAACTGTTAATTTGGATATTTCCATCCTTCAATTATGATGTGAATGTTTCAAAGCGAGGACATACGGTAACAATACAGGGATCATAATATTTAGTTTTACAAACACTCCACTATTGTCTTTTCGACTGTATTTTGGCAGGAAGCTATATAGTAACAGTGATCCAGTTTTTTTTCCTAAATAACATTTAAAATCTTGTGTGTTTGTTATGAAACAAGCAATCTTCAGTAAAATGGTTTCTGCTGTTTAGACTTCATCCTAAGCAAAAAGCTACAGAGGAAAACTGTAATTTTTTCCAAAAGTTTATAAAAAATAGAAACATAACTAGTACAATTTTAAATGTTTTATTCCTGCTGCTGAAAAAAATGTTTCCTAAGATTTCTTTTTTATATATTTTTGGATAATTAAATTAATGTATTTGTATTTTTATCCATGTAGGTAAATTCTATACACTTACAAAACACTTTAAAAGTAGCACATATAAAAATCTATTTCAATAACTCAGAGCTTTCTTTTCTTTTTTCATTTATGTGTAACAATCTTATTTTCGGTTGTTAGAAATAGTTCATCACATATTTGGTGAAAAGGGAAAGCAATATACTCAATTTATTCTATAACTCTTCTGACATCGTTGGTCAGAGTTACAATCTTCTTCTTCCTGCCCTTGACAAGAGCAGACGCTTTTCTCTTCTCTCCCTCCCTTTCATGTGTTAACCGGTGTTCTCTCTGCTACCTGTCTGATCTTTTAAGAGCACCTCTCTGCATTTTCTTTTGCATTTTTGGAATTATGGAAATAATCAGCTGGTTTCTGAATGCAATGGAGCCAATATTCTCAAATTTGAGGGCTGGTGTAAAGGATGTCTACTGTACCCCTCCGTACGTTGCCAGAGGGTACAACACGGATTCCTTATGCGATTGGAATATGTTATGCTAGTCACTACTTTCATCAGAGATGTAGTCACATACATGGAATCATGATATTTAGACTTCTACTGTTTAGAATGGGCAGGATCCTGGCATATCAGAAATTTCAACAGGTCTCAGGTTAGACTGGGAATCTGTGAGACCAACAGAATGTGGTGAATAGGGCTTTAATGTCCCACACTCAAGCGCTGAAAAAACTAAATCACAGAATGACGATTGAATGGAAACCAATTTGAAGACTGACAGAGACAATAAGGTGACCAAAAATTAAATAACGTGAATTGTTTCCCTGTGCAGTCCCCCCCCCCCCCTGACAGCTGCTCCTATCCCCACACCCTACCAAGCCTCCGTTCAAAATTTGGACTTAACTATCACAGAGAGAGTTGAAGGACTTTTACTGATTACTGAAACACAGGCACGTCGAATGGACACATTCTCCTTACCGCAACGCTACTTGTCGCCTTGCCAACTCTCCTCTCTGCTATTGTATACAGGCTGAATGAGCACATTCAATATGCTGCCATGACATTCTGTTATTGCAGGCGCTTTACCCCCCAATCATGACATCTTCAAAGAAGCTGAGGGGTCAAATTTAAAAGATGTCCAAAGAGTGTCTTGGATCATTCATAATAAGCATAGGACCTTAGGTTTGGACTATGTAGCTATGGAATTATAGAGGACTGAACCTACATAAAAATAAATAAATAAATAAACAAATTAATTAATTAAAAACATAAAAAGAAATGTGGAACGAAATAAAGAGTGTGAAAATGAATAAATAAATATGTTAGCAGAAATTGGAATATATATATGGGGAAATAAATTCTAAAAATAAATTTATCAACAAATATTTCTGGAAATAATTAAAAACTGATAACAAATATGTATTTCCACATTTATTTGTTTCTTACTCAAATTTCATTTCCACATTTATTTATCTATTACGATATTTTTCTACCTGTAATGCATTTTTTGAGCTACAATATCTGACCTTTTTTCTGTGAGGTGAAGGTGCCAATCACTTCGACCTGACCAGCCCTAAAAAATGCTTAGTTAGAACAAATTTTTTACAAAATCAAGTCACAGTATTTAAACTACTATTTTCACGTATAGCTAACAGGGCACAGTCAGTTGTTCTGTTCATTACTTTACTTTTTCACCATTGCTTGTTTCAGTCTTTATCCACTGCAGCACCCATCACTGCTTGATGGTGAGAAACACCGGATCAAGCAGTAAAAGTAAACTTTGTGCAATTTAAACTTTTGTGTACCAGATCTTTATCATATTCCTCTTCATTGGGTTCTAAGGTGAAAAGTCAAACTGACCAAAACAACTTCAGAATTTCAAAACTCGCTCCTCTGCCAATGTTGTTAATAATTGTCAGCTAATCAGCTTAATTCTTGTTGCATCTGCTGATGCTGTTAACCTGAATACACAAAAAGAAGAACTAGCATGTTAATTTTAAAGTTAGAGCATTCAGGAAAAAAATTCCAGAACTTGCCCTCTTTGAAAATACAGTAACTCCCATTGCTAAAATATGGATTTACTGTCCGTCTCTGAGTTAAGCTGAGTTCACTTTCAATTCAATACATTTTTTAAGTTAACAGTCATGCTTATTTTGACTTTTGAAAGAAACCAGAGTACCCATAAAGAGCCTAAACAAAAAAAGTGTTGCTTCAGATGGCTACTTACCATCATCAGATTAAAGATAATCTGTTTGATCGACTTCTTGTAATCACACTGCCTGTTCTTGGGCCTTGAGTTAAAACAAAGGAAACTGTATCCAGTTTATCGGTTGTAGATGAACAACCATAAGGAGAGACATGTAATTTAAAGCCTATTGGAAGAAAGCCACCTGTAACCAGAGGCAGGTGGAGTATAAAAAAAATGTACTTAAGAGTAGCACTACTTCAACATATTTTTACTAAAGTGAAAATAAAAAGTGCTGCACGGTGGCGCAGTGGTTAGCACTGTTGCCTTGCAGCAAGAAGTTTGTCAGTTCGTATCTCAGCCCAGGGTCTTTCTGCATGGAGTTTGCATGTTGTCCCCGTGCATGCGTGGGTTCCCTCCGGGTACTCCGGCTTCCTCCCACAGTCCAAAAACATGACTGTCAGGTTAATTGATCTCTCCAAATTGTCCTTAGTGAGTGTGTGCATGGTTGTTTGTCCTGTCTGTCTCTATGTGGCCCTGTGATGGACTGGCGACCTGTCCAGGGTGTACCCCGCCTCTCGCCCGTTGACAGCTGGAACACACCAGCCCCCCCCCCGCGACCCATTAAGGATTAAGCGGTTAAGAAGATGGATGGATGGATGAAAATAAAAAGTAATTGTCAAAAAATTTACTTGAGTGAGAATAAAAAATATTTGGTAGAAAGAGTAACATCTTTTTTTCTTTTTCGAAATGATGTCATTGGACTGACAAAACTATAAAGTTTTGCGCAAATCCAAGTATTTTAAAGATTAAATTGGAAAAAAACAATGTACAGTATATAAATTAACAACCTAATTACATTTTAAACAATTTAAGCAGAAGAAACACTTTTCTAAATCTATGATTTTTTCAATATAATAGACACTTACAGTAGGTAATGTGTAAATACTTTATAACTTAGAACATGAAAAAACATACTTTCAGTGCCATGTTATGGTTTTTACTAAATATTTACTTTATCTCAAAATCCAACAAGCTCAACAGATCACACAGATCACATTAGAAACACAAAGCTTGTGAAGTAACAGGTGGTCTCCTTCAATAACCTGTAGGTGTTCAAACATGTTTTCTTATTCATTCTGTGAAGTTATTTGCAGTAAGTAGATTATTCAGAAATGTTTTTCAAGTAAAAGTATCAATCAATCAATCAAACTTTATTTATAAAGCGCTTTTCAAACAAAGTTACTCATAGTGCTTTACAGATTTAAAATAACCCCACAACCCCCCTTCAAAAATAAAATAATCAACGCAAATAAACCAACCTCCCAACCCAACCCAACAGTCATACACATACACACACACATACACGCATACACACTTAGAAGCTACAAAAACAGCTGGCTGAGTAGAGATGAGCCAGGAAATGCCATCATGGGAGCCATCTGCATCGGCAGCAGCAGATCAACAGCAGCAGCCAAGGCACTGCCCCAGGGGGCCAAGAGGAGGGAGGGATGGTACCCCCACCTCCTCCCAGGCGCTACTCAAGTGGCACACAGGCAGCCACAGCCGATCACCGCCCCCGATGCAGGGGGCCCCCAGAGAGGAAACACTGGCAAGAAAGATTCAAATAAGTTAAAATATAAAGTTTATAAAATGTAAAGTGTATAAAGTATAAATGATAAGATAGAATCAAGATAAAAATGCAAAGCAGATTAATAAATAAACAGTTAAAAGCTAAACTAAAAATTAAATCAGCTAAAACATGCTGAACAGTTAGAAATATAATAATAAATAATAATTAGTTAAAGGCTAAGCTAAAAAGGTGAGTCTTGAGCCTGCTCTTAAAAACGTGAACGTTCTCTGCGGCCCTGAGTTCCTCTGGCAGCCTGTTCCAGAGGTGACGGCTATAATAATGGAAAGACGCCTCACCATGAGTCTGTGTCCTGACTTTGGGAGTGATAAGGAGATGGCTGCCAGAGGAGCGCAGAGACCGCGAGGGTTCATACGGTAAAAGCATTTCTGACAGATAAGAAGGCCCAAGACCATTAAGACACTTAAAAACCATTAGAAGAACCTTAAAATCTATCCTAAAACATACAGGGAGCCAATGCAGTGATTTTAAGACCGTTGTAATGTGCTCCCGCCTCCTGGTCTTCATCAGAACACGAGCTGCTGAATTCTGTAAAAGCTGTAAACTTGATGTAGTCTTTTTGGGAAGACCAGAAAGCAGGGCATTACAATAATCAATTCTACTGGTGATAAAAGCATGCATACTCAGTATTAGCCCGAGAGAGAATGGGGCGGACTCTAGCGATGTTCTTTAGATGATAAAAACCTATTTTGGTTATGTTTTTAATGTGAGGGATAAAAGTCAGCTCAGAGTCAAAAATCACACCCAGGTTCTTCACTTGTAAAGAAGGATTAAAAGACAATGATTGTAGATTTGGTAAAAGTTTCTCTGTCTGGGCCTCAGGACCGATAACTAAAACCTCAGTTTTGTCCTGGTTGAGCTGGAGAAAGTTTTCTGCCATTCAGGATTTAATGTCAAAATGCAGTTAAAAAGTGCGTCCATTGGCCGTGTGTCATCAGGAGACATGGAGATGTACAACTGTGTATCGTCGGCATAACTGTGAAAGTTAACTCCATGTCCTCTGATAACACTGCCAAGAGGGAGCATATACAGGTTAGAAAGCACTGGGCCTAAAACTGAACTATGGGGCACACCACAAGTGATCTTATGGACCTGAGAGGAGCAAGTATCTAAACTTACCATAAACATCCTGTCTGTGAGGTAGGAAGTGAACCATTTGTGAACAGCACCAGAGAGGCCAATATGTTTTAAACGAGTTAAAAGAATAGTGTGGTCTACTGTATCAAAGGCAGCGCTTAGATCCAGGAGAACCAACACTGTCGCCGTTTTAGCGCCATACTTTAATCTAAAATCATTTAAGATCTTTAAAAGAGCCATCTCGGTGCTGTGGTTCATCCTAAAACCAGACTGAAATTTCTCTAGGACAGTATGAACGTTAATAAAATCATTAAATCGAATAAAAACAAGTTTTCTCTAAAACTTTGCTTTAAGGTCTGTTTAAAACCTAATAATGTCCATGTGAAATGACCAGGCCTATATATTCTTTGAAGGTTTTACTTTGAAGGTTTAAATGCGTGGTTTCTACAAACACAGAAATACAGAAAATCAATTAACAAGGATTACATGTGTCTCGTTCGTGTTATACTAATCAGCTGTGATCTGAATCAATAAAACATGGCAGCTAGCACACATTTCTATGAACATAAATAACATACAGCTGCTAATAAATTGTCTAACTCGAACACTTACTTGACAATGCACGCACACATTTTATCTGGTTTGAGGAAGAACTCAAACAGAACTGGTTTCATTCCTCAGAAAAGGTACCTTGAGGCCTGCAAAACGTGTCCAACTAAAAGAAAAGTCATAAATAAAGGCACCAATAGGTGGCGCCAAAACAAGATAAACGGAGACAACCTGGCCTTTTAACAGTAACAGCAGTACGTGCTCTGATCAAAAACGTGTCCGATAAAAGATATGTCTCTAAAAGTTAAAAACGTTTCAAACTAGTCAAAAAAATTTATTAAAAAACGAACAGTTAAAAAGAATTAAAAACTAGTTTAAACCGTTTTAACGAGCCGGAGTAGTCACACTTTATAATATTACTCAAGTAAAAGTTAAACGTGTATAAAATACTCTTAAAAGTACTTTTTTTTTAAGTTTCTTGAGTAAATGTCACTGAGTAAATATAACTAGTTACTACCCACCTCTGCCCGCATCTCCCATTCTTGTTTAAATGACAACTAGCTCATGTGAATGGGGTTACCACAGCAAGTCTGTGACTTTTGCCCCATGAATGAAAGCCCCTTTTATTATATTTTTTCATGTGCTGGATTGTTCCTGGACTTGATTATATGCTGTTTGTCAGTCAACTCAGACAGGGTTCATTAAACCAGCTCCATTATAGCTAATATGTTGTAGGTCGGCAATAATGGGTCGCCTGTCCATTCAGGACCACATAACTGATGGGCATGATGATTTTGTTTATTCTCAATGTAACAGGTATAAAAGCCAGTTATTATCCAAGAATGAAGATATTTTAAGCCTTATCTGCTGGTGCCATTCTCCAGCAGTCATTTGACACGAGGCAGAGAACATCCTTGGCAGGTTGACGGTCCATCACAGGCCAACATGGAAACACATAGGATAAAAACCATGCATGCACACACAGATCTAAGGACAATTTGGAGAGACCAAATAACCCAACAGTCATGTTTTTGGACTGAGGGAGGAAGCCAGAGTACCCAGAGGAAACCCATGCATGCACAGGGACAAAATGCAAAACTCAATGCAGAAATGCCATTCAGTTTTCATTGAAAATGGTCAATGACCTCTTTTGTTTTTATAATAGCTCAGTTTCATTTGTTTACTGTCTTGCTTCAAGCTCAAGGGTTTGTTGCAGAGTTTTCACTTTTTTTATTTTATTTTTTTCTAACTGTTCACCTTGTCTCTGGTTTGTTTACTCACTGTTTCCACTTATTGCACCACTTCTTCCTATATACCATCCTGTCTCCCTAGATCAAGGCATGGTAATAATTTTAAAGTCATTTTTATATTATGACTTCAGGTCTTTTCCCCATTACTTGTACACATTAATTAAATGTATGCACGTCTAATTCTAAACATCAAAAGGGCCACTTAAAAAAGCTTCTGTAGGATTCAGAGCTGTCTTGTATCTCAAGTACGTATGTCATCATGACAGAGGTTGCTGCTGTGGGACTCAACAGAACAGTGATTTTTCCATTGTATTTAAGGCATTTGTTAAGACAACCACTGGACATTTGTAGCCATTAAACACATAAAGAATGTAAAGGAATGAGCCATTGTTGAAGTTGAATGCTTACCCTTTCAAATCTCATCACATCTAGAGACCATCTTTGTTTAATCGTCGAACACTTCCTCTGCTGACGTGGATTCGGTACAGGAGCACAACACAGTAATTTAGATTAACAGCCCATTCACTTCTGTTAACATTTAGCTTACATTCCATTCATTTTGCAAGCAAAGCACTTGCTTCATAAGCCATTCCTAACAGCATGGATTTGAAAAAAACAACAATGTTTTAGATAGACAGTTTTTATGGATTGTGTCATGTTTTTTATGTGTAAGCTTTTGATGATTTATATCTCTTTACATTGAGATTGGAAAATAGTTCTCTACTATCACCTTCTTACACATAATGCACTACAGGATACAGCATTTGTTCACCACATAGGAGGCAACAGATTTTTTGGAGATGCCAAAAAAATATATATTTTGTGAACACCACAGCTATCATGATTCAAACATATAACATATACATGTGCCGTGCTGCAGGTTTTTTAAATATCAAAGAAAATAACTTGTGATTAAGCTTGTGAGTATTCTCATTCATCCAGGTCATGGTTATCTCAAGGAAATTTCAATCAAACGCAACTGGACTTGGTAATTTGTCTTGGAAGACGTTTCACCTCTTATCCAAGAGGCTTCATCAGTTCATGCTCGCTGCTGACCAGGCTGGGACTGGTCCAACTAACTGGTGTGGAGACTCAGCTATTTAACCTCTTGAACAAGAATCATTATGTCATTGGATCCTTTGTGCTCCATGTCTTAACGACGGTCGTTGGCGTGCCGCCTATTGGTGGAGGTTAGGTTTCGGCTTCATTAGTGCCCTATTGTGTTATAACGACAGTCGTTGGAAGTCACAGTTGTTTCTGTTATTAGAGGCTAATTTGTTTGAATCTTCTAGGGAGGGATGAAAGGGCAGCATTGTAAATTGGAGATAGGTGAAGATTCAAACAAATTAGCCTCTAATAACAGAAACAACTGTGACTCCAACGACTGTCGTTATAACACAATAGGGCACTAATGAAGCCGAAACCTAACCTCCACCAATAGGCGGCACGCCAACGACCGTCGTTAAGACATGGAGCACAAAGGATCCAATGACATAATGATTCTTGTTCAAGAGGTTAAATAGCTGAGTCTCCACACCAGTTAGTTGGACCAGTCCCAGCCTGGTCAGCGGCGAGCATGAACTGATGAAGCCTCTTGGATAAGAGGTGAAACGTCTTCCAAGACAAATTACCAAGTCCAGTTGCGTTTGATTGAAATTTCCTTGAGATAACTTGTGATTAACATTACTTAATACCATACTACACTTTATAGAAACTTCACTCAGGGTTGAAAGTGACAACATGACCAGTTGAAGCACTCATAAAACATTGAAATCTCATTCCCAGAGAACCAGTAAACTCGTAGGGGCACTTTACACGAAAACTTTGCCATTTTTGTTTGAATTTGCAGGTGCGAACGACACTGCATTTACGACCTGATTGTGTTAAAAACAATGTACTACATATGCCAGGCCTTTAGACGGCAGTGTGCCCTGTGTATGCAATGACTAACAATGGCTGCCTCGGCCTGTACAGTACAATACAATAACTTAAAAAGCTGCATCAGCAGAAAAATCAGACCAGGATGCCATTGATGTGCCATTGTTGCTCTCAAGCGGTTTGCAAATTGAAGGATGGTGGAGTGTGCACCACCCTCGTAAACAACAGGTGGAATTGCCAAGAAAAAGTTTTGCTTAAAAACGATGTCGTGTAAACTGAACCTTAGAATAAAAAGAAATAAATAACTAAAGCTAGGTGGCAATGAAGCACTGTAAATGAAACATTCTTGATCCTAGTACACATGCACTATTCAGAATGAGAATGCATAAACAGCAACATGTTTCAACACACATTTTCCATGAAATTAACTCAGGTTACTCACATTAAGACTAGTGGTGGGCATTTTCAGGCTCCGCATAATGTAGTTTGATTATTATTCAGAAGGTTAAAACATGATTTTAAACATCTCATTCACTCATTTTTTAAATGAATTTCTTATGGTCTCTAGCCCAGTTATTTGACTTGTGAGCCATTTTAAAGGAGGGGTGGCACGTTCTTCTCAGGCAGACAGAGCAATTCTTAGGTACAGTACACTTATAATATTACCGTAAACCAATCTGTAAGTTCAATAAATGTTATATAATGTAATGTAATGATACTACCTATTTGAAAATTTGTATTCACAACATGTCCAAACTAAATTCCTTGAAATTAGCTGCATGTCTCTTTAAGAGGCTAGGACATTCCCCCAATCAACACGCTGTCTTCAACGTCATCACAACATTTTCCAGTCGCATGGACTCAAAGCATTACATTATGGCCGCTGCTTTCTCTCCACTGCTGGCCGGGCACCGCTGGTCTATTTCCCCCTCTTTCCGAAGCAGCACGGCTGGGCACCGCTGGCAGCAGTTTATAGTTTACAAAGCACTCAGTTTCTTATGGTGCTACTTAAAGCAAATAAAAATAAAACCTCCTCTGCGACTTTGAATACTTCAATTTTTATGGAGAAGATTTCTGATTTTGGTACTGTTATTGTTATTACACACAGGTGATAGTTGATTGATGCTGATGACGTTCTAATTCTGTGCTTGGGGAGTTTGGGAGGGAGGGCTATGGAGAGACATGGGTGGTAATCAAAATGTAGGGGCAAACATAAATTACCCTAAGAAACACTTTAAACAGGTTTCTAAGAAGGGAATGACATAAGAATGTGATCAAAAGCTTAAAGAAGTGGATTTTAGCACCCCCCCTCAAAAAAAAGGAAAATGCTCCCGCGCTCCTGTTTCAGGATGTTGCAGTTTGTCAGAGGAGTGGGTGGGGTGAATTGTGAGGATAATGAGTCTAACTTAACTTAACATACTTTGCTGGTGGTGTTCCAAGAGAAATTCCAACTGTTTCTTCCTTTGTTTCCCTTTCTCTGGTAAAAACAGCAAAGCTGATGTGCTATGTCCACAAATAAACCAATCCCAACCCTCTTCTGCCATGCTGTGGAGCTTGTAGCAGTTAGCTTTGATGCTCATAGTTAGTTTCAGGTAATGGCTTCTACAAGCAGACACATGGTCTGCTCTGTCCACTCTGTAAAATCAGCCTTCCTGTGAGCGGTCACAAGGCAAGGTAGACAAGACCATTAATACTAATTTTACCTGTAACGTAGAAGGGACTTGCTCATTTTCTTCTCTATATTCTTTGTGTGGCTAATGCAGGGAATGGGGGTTAGAAAAGATTGTTCGCATGCTGAATGCTTATGCAACTCAGAGTGAGTGACTATATTTAAAAAATAACCCGTTTTTCATGATTTTTCAGTAGACATCTATAAGTTGATTAGTGATGTCTTGGTCTGTACCATAAGATCTTGAAACAAAAAGTAAAAGTAAAAAATAATTAATGAGTCCAAGACAACCCCCTCAGACACCCCTTTATTAGTAAATAACTTATTCATATTCGAACGTTTGTTGCATTTCAAATTATTTCTGAAAAGTTCCACCAAACTTCTATATTATGGCTTTTGTACAACTTATTATTATTATTTTTTATTATTTATTTTTTTATCAATGCAGATGCTAGCCTTTTTCATGTAACTGTCATTTGTTCACCATAAAATGTCCAGTTCTCACACTTTTCTGCTTCCAAGATCCACATTTTGCATTCCTTAAAATCAGGTTAAAAATTTAACTCAACTCAACTGAGATTCATTCCTGTCTGCATCTTAATATATTGGGGGGGGGGGGGGGTAAGACAGAATAAGTAAAAGGTGAAAAACTAATTATTCTACTAAAGGTGTATCAACAAAATTATCTTGACAGTATACTAATAAGAAAATTCAATCTAAAGTAATACCTGAACTTAAATATAGGACTCTTCAGACAATTTCACATGATCCCTATTCCCCTTTAAACCACCAGTTGTGTAAATATTTAACCATGCAAAGTAAATACAAGATTAAAAAATGAGTGGTTTCTACTCAAAGCTTATAAGCTGTAAAATGTGTTTGTCATGTATTTCTTATTGAGACTGTGTGGGTTTTTAAATCCAGAAAAACAGTCAAAGTTCATGTGTCCAACAATCCCGAAGAAATTAAAAGTAAACAATGTGCTACACGACATGTTTTTGTTGTTCAGAATCTACGTCATGCAGGTCCACTTCAGTATGTTCAGCGAGTGATGAGCTGGTGAGGAGAACTAATCCTATGAACTTCCTCTTCTAGAATTTGTCTTCCAAAGAATGTGTTTACAGTGGGTTTTATGAGGCGACTGAGACCATTTCTCGGCTTGTCTCTTAACAGGACTGAAGAGCCGAGGCATTGGGAGAGCAGAGGTGTGCTGCATGGGGGCCACAGCCAGGCCTTATGGCAGGAGGCGGCCAGATCTCACCGAACTATAATTACATCCTGTAGGAGCCTCTGAGGTGAAACAGTTCACACGGAGAAACTGAGAGGTGAGGCATGGAAAATTGTTAATATGTGTTTATGGTTTGTGCACCGATATAATTCAGTAAATGGCATTTTTTGCAGGTCTCTTTTATCCGCTTTAAGTTATATATGTATATATATATAAAACGTATATCTAAGCTTATGCCGGTGATGATTGTAAAAGCATATCTTTTATAAAAAAATTGATAATCTGAAAGAGGTACTAATAAACAGAGTCTGTTGCTTTGGTCTTAATGTTAAACTGCTTGTACTCCTAAAATTTAAGAGCATATGGAGTGTGGACCAGGCATATTTTCTTTGTGCCTACATGGATTTTCTAAGAATACTCCATCTTCCTCTGGGCCTCCAACGAGTTACATGTTTATACGGTACTATAAATCTCAACCAAATAAACGAGTTAACATGGTTGTTCATCTTTGTTTTGGTCCTTTAATGACCCGGCAACACGTCCAGAGTATCACCCATGTTGAGTGACCCAAACCTTGTCCCATTCTCTCTGGGACAGTCTTTAAGTTATTAAGGATAGAACAGATGGTTATGAAAATGAATACATGATCAATTATTGTTTTCACAAGCAATGTTCAGAGTAGAATAGTTTAATTATTTAACATTAGGAAATTGATAAAGGTTTTTCCCAGTCAACCTTTAAGTTTTTTTCATGTTTGTGCTAGAAAATTCTGTAGTTTAAAGAGCAATGCAATTGCACGGTGGAGTTCATTAGGTACACTTAATTTACAGTGGTGTTTAATTTCGACAGTGTTACTTAGCCCAACATGAGTTTCTGTGATTTAATGTGGATAGTCTGGTTAAGAAATTTACTTTATTTTTCTGAAAATACATCAACATAATTATTTTTGTCTCGAGACATGTCTGGATAGAAACAGCTAGAGTCTTCAAAAGACTCACATCCTGCTCCTCTCAAAAGGGCTTTTTTTCAAGAACTTTTTCCTGAACTGGTATGCTGATGTTATTGTGTTTGTTGTTTGTTTTCTATAACTTGTTGATATTTCAGCTGTTGACATATTTAAGCAATAAGCTGTGTATATATTGAACCTACACAAACATTGTTCACCTGGACACTTTGCTTTAAACTTAGTTTTTAAGAGTTTCTTTTATTTTTATAATTATTATTATCAAAACTGTGGCACGTTTTGGATGACAAACTACTTTATATCAGAGATTTTATGAATGATTTTTAAACCACACATGCAGTACAGTTTGTGATATGTGTGATGTACATTACTGACTTTGCACTTTTATACTTTATTTGTTGGGTTCTGATAATTGCAGACCTGATAACATTCTACCAAAAATGGCTTTCTAATTCCTTATTAGAAAGCTAGGACCCGGCTTTGCACATGTAGACATCTCAGAGCATAAGCAGGCTAGGCAGCCACCTAAGATGCCACCTGCTGGAGGGGGTGCCATTGCATGCCCAATGCTTTGTTTTCATAAAAAGTGATAAAATAACATTTATCATTTTTAATTCAATTTACCTTACCCTGAATGCGTCCTGCAGCACTGCACTATGCTGTATTGATGGTAAGGGGATTGATTTAGTGATGCACATCTTAGAACAGGTATAAAAGTGTGTTGACAGAGCTAAACAATCACGAAAGAATCCGCAAGAAATTCATGGTTAAGGTATCAAAACATCTAATTAGTTTTTAATATCCAGACACATTTACTGATGTGAAAAAATATGTTTCAATAAATGCCTCTAATGATTCCTTTTTTATTTGGCCGATTTGCTATTGACCTGAAAAACGTGACAGTATATGATTTATAGATAATATTTACCATATTCACACGCTTAACTTTGCATCGTTTTTGGAGATACTTTTCTCTAGCTAGGTGAAAGGCAGTGTAAATCTGGATACATTTTCAGTCCATAACAGAAACATACAGGACAGATAACCATGCACACAACCTCACATCTCAAATCAAATCCATCTTTATCATAAAGCGCTTTTCATACAATGAGTGCATCTTAAAGTACTTTACAGTTTAAAATGTCCCCACATGAACCACATTTCCATCCCTCCCTCATAGATTTAAAAGCATGATTACAGGCATACCCCCTTTCCCCCCAACCCAACTCCCATGCACACATAGTGTTAAAAGCAATAGCAAAAAGTACATTGGGCTGAGATGAGATGAGCCAGGCTAAGGACCCTTTGGACCATTTAGAAAAAAAATTCCCTAAAAGAACCCACACATGTATATGGAAACATGCTAACTCCATCCAGGAAAATCTATTTGCTCCTAGACACCAGCTCCTCCCCTGTGATGCCCTATAGTTTTTCCTATTTATTGAAATTAATAACAATGAATGTTTTTGGTAGAGTAACACAAACTTAGTATAGTTACACATTTCTTTTTTTATCTTGAAGGATTTTTTGAGTTCTGTCATAATCCTTTAGCAGAGAAAATGCCATTCTATCTAGATATAATTTTCTTACAGCAATTATGATAATTATACTATAATGAATGCAATGCAATCTACTTCTTTTCTCATGTCAAACTAATGTACCACAAACAGGACAAAGCAGAGATCTGAGATCGGGAGATACTCCATAGTTAAGTCTTCACAGAGTTGAGCACATCTCCCAAGGATTTCTCTGCATATTATTGCTCACATTATGTACTATTCTACAGGCTATGAATTTTCTCTTTCATTTGCTCTGCCAACAGCTTTTATCCACAAGTCCTCACCTTGACACCCGAGGCAAACACAGCATATAATAGGCAGGTTAGCTGACAGGGCCTGGCTGCAGCAGAGCCACCACAAGTTTTAACAAGTCTATTATGCGTGCTGAGCAGCTTTAAATACAGAGCACCACCTGTCAATTTATTTAAAACAGAACGTACAGAGGTAATGTGAAGTAGATCATGACATGTTGACAAAACAACAGACTGTATCACAAGTCAAACGTTTTATGCAGATGTAATAAAATACTGAATTTCTATTAATCAAGACCTGCGTATGAAAAAAATCTAAAGATGAAATTATTATTTTCAGAAAGATTATGTTTTTTTATAGTAAACCCATAGGCGTTACCACACTTTCAACTGCTTTCTGAGACCAGAGCCACTGGAACCAAATCATAATTTTTGCCTCTTGTAATTCTTTTACTGAACAAGAACCTTCCTAGGTAAAGAAAATGTGGGTTTAGTTTGTTTACAAAGCATCGTGGTTAAAGACTAGGTCAAAATGTCGCTGTCATGTTAATAACAATACAGAGGGACAACTGTAACAAAACAGACTGGTCAATGAATGATCATGAGATCAATGCTTTATCCAATGTTCTAGCTCTACAAAGAAGCTCTTGCTGCGCGAGGCGATGCTACACAAAAAATCAGTTTGTAAAGTAAATAACTGTATTAACCTGCTTTTTTTACCCTTCTGCTACTGAAACAACCCAAATCTGTAGGTCCCCTAAAAATGTAAAACTGTGTGAAAGTTGCTTCGGGTAGAACTGTTTGTCCAGTTCATCATGCAGATATACTTGAGGATAATTTGAAGGCCATTAGGCCTAAATTCCAAAATGTGTTTCCCACGCTTTTCTAACTTATTTCTGCCAATTTCCAAGCACTTTCCTGACGATAAAAGCCACTGCAAAGAAGAAATATAATTATGTACTTAGCCACATATATCAAAGTAAAATCCAGATATGTGTCTAATCCGAACTCTGTCAAAAGCATTAATCTGCCCTTTGACTTGACAGTTCTTTCTGATTTGATATATGTTGTCATGTCCTCAAAATGCAGTGGGTTTTTTGTTTTTGTTTTTCTGTAATGTTCTGTAAGAAACCTCATAGGCCTCCACAGCTGAATCTTTACTGATAATAATTTGCACACATGTCAACCCTATTCATTAGTTGATATCTGAGGGCCACTGGCTACAGTGGATGAAGAAATGCACTCTGAGGAGACATATTGTGATGTTGGCAAATTCATTCTCATGGTTTCATGTGTCTATTTTTTTTTTAGCTCTGAATTTTTTTATATATTTGCTAGTCCATGAGACTGAGCCATAAAATAATTTTTCTTGAATTGTTCTTGGTTGGAATCTTCAAAGCTGACCGTTGCAAAATACTAGATCTGATATAGCTGTTGTTTATTATAGCAACAATAAAATTGAGAATCTGAATGAAAATATGTTGCACATAAGAATTATACCAGAGTATATTAATATGTACATTGTAAGTATGTCTTCAGTTTATGCAGCAATTGCACTTATTAGTCTTTTGTGTGAAGTACAAATATGAATACTACAGCATCCCTCCTGTATAACACCATGGAAAGCATCTGGAGCCGTCCTATTAGATATATATGCTAAACTAGACCCTGTTTGATCTACCATCCCGCTGTAACCGAGCATCCCATCCCATGCTCTAGAACACTGCTGCACCAACTGTGTGTCACTTGCGGCTCTTCCATTTATTTTTGACCCCGAAATCAATGTTTTGCAAAGATGATACCTTTCTGACAGTAGACTTAAAATTCACCTTTTTTGTCAGGCTTTAAATATCTAAGAGTGCTTAATACGTTCTGCTTTAATTTAGTTGTATTTGTTTTAATAATTTGCTTGTTTTTAAAAAAAATAATAAATTCCAGTCACATTGTTGCTACAAGCAAAAATCTTATGATTAAAACTTTATCTCTTGTGCTGCTTTTATTTTTAAATTAAATCTTTTTAGTCTCTTGTTGTTACACTTTTTCTTTTTGCAAATGTATTTTTGTCTTTTAATGTGAAGCACTTTGGCTAAAGTAAAGTGCTATATAGATAAACATTGATTGACCGACTGACTGACTGACTGATCGATCGATTGATTGATATAAAATGGTTATCCGTGCCTCGACATGGCTGCAGCACATTCTGATGGAGGTTTCTTCCTGTTAAAGGGGAGTTTTCCTTTTTACTGTCACTACAGCTTTGCTAATTTTGAGGAATTGCTGTGAAGTCAACGACACAATACAGGTGACTTTCTATCGTCGCTAAATATTTTTTCAGGTGGAGTGAATAGTCTTTGACTTGATTCAATATGCTATTCTTCAAATAGAATTTTTTTTCATCTGATTGGAGTGTATGTACAATTGAATTGAAATTACTTCTCTTGTAAAGTGCCCTGAGATTACATCAATTTTGAATCGGTGCTATATAAATAAACTCAATTAAATTGAATTTAAAGAAATACTAACACTAAGAGATGGCTGGAGGAACCTCCACAATCAGTCATTGTTTTTTAGCTCCTGAAACACAAGGACAGCATTTAGTCGTCAATTAGAGCTGATGATAAAGTGCAGCCCAGCGGCCATTTATAGCCCTCTGAATTATTTTTGTTCAACGCAGTGGCAAGGCTGATACAGCCAAACTCTTTTTTTCTTACTATTGTATTTTAGACAATTAAAATCACTCTAAGATAAGAAAAATATTAAATGGAGCAACTGTAAAAAATAGACTTGGTTTAAAATAACATAATCGTTTCAGACCCTTTTTATGTTTTGGATTTGCAATAACATACAGATCCATAATAAAAATAAAATAAAAATAAAGCTGTTTTGTTTGTTTCAGTAAAATGTTGCATGTTTTTATTATTATTGAGCAGACACACGTAACAAATGCACAAGAAATGTGGGTTAAAATCTTTTGACACAATTATTGTGGTCTCCAAGGGCTCTATACTTGAAAAATTTGCCCCACATGGTACCAAGTTTAGACACCTCTGCAATAGGGTCAGAGATCTGTTTGTTCAGCATTCTCAGAACCAGAGCTAAACAAGAGGAAGCAACATTTTTACAGTTTCTGTGCTCCATGGTTCTTGTTCTAATTCTGAAAAACCAAGATGCGCAGAAACTGTTGACTCCTTTAAATCTAAACTGAAAACATTATTGGTTACAGTAAACATCAAGATAAATTTTTCTTTAACAGGTCATCGTAATCATATATTACCTTGTAAATAGTGTTATCTTTGCTTTTCGTCTTAATTGATGGTTAAAGGTTACTATCGTTATTTTTATAGATGTGTTAAATTTCCTTTGTTTGTTTTATTTTGTTGCAAATAACTTGAGTTACCTTTGAATGAATAGTGCTTAAAACCTGGCAAAAACAAACACAAAATAGAACACAAAAGAATGTATGATTGATTGCTGATGAACACTGAGATAGAGTAGTTCCAAACATTTTAAACTGTACATTTTTTCTTCACATGAATGTGCCAACAGTTGTCTTTTTTTCCCCATTGAGATGTTCTTTTTTTTGTGTGTAAAAGTTGTTTTCTCTTTTCTCATTGGTTGTCTCAGATCGTGTGCCCATGAGGTCATCCATGCTGGTCCTGTTTCTTGTCTTCAGTGCCCAGGCTGTGGCCAGCATCAGAGGGGTCTCGTGCAGTGCCACAACAGCACAACAGAACAATCCAAACGCCATCCCCACTGTGGACCATAAGCTCTTCAATAAGCGCCACCGCCTGTCACCCAGGGTGCTTTTCAGCTCACAGCCCCCCGATGCAGAGCCAGCAGGGGAACAGGGTATCAGCAGGAGGACTCGAAGGCGAGCGGGGCAGCCTCAGCACCGGGGGGTGTACTCAGTGTGTGAGAGTGTCAGTGTCTGGGTGGGCAACAAGACTAAAGCCACAGACATCTCAGGCAACGAGGTGACAGTGCTCCCAGATGTGAACATAAACAATGTTAACAAGAAGCAGTATTTCTTTGAGACGACGTGTCACAGCCCTCGTTCAGGAGGCTCGGGCTGTTTAGGAATTGATGCGAGGCACTGGAACTCCTACTGCACCAACTCGCACACTTTTGTGCGAGCGCTGACATCATTCAAGAACCTGGTTGCTTGGAGGCTCATACGCATCAACGTGGCATGTGTGTGTGTGCTCAGCCGCAAATCATGGCGGTAGTGAAGATTCACCCACAGGCTGGCACACAGCACACAATATAGACGGACACACTTAAATGCAGGCAGGTGTGTTTCTGCATATAATTTATCACCAAAGACTTCTCACCCTCTTCACAAAATAAATTAATATAGTATGTGTCAAAGTATCAGGACTGCATGTACACTCACCAGGCCTGGGTCAAAAAGTATCTGCAAGTAGTTTATAGCTATTGAAGTATTAAGATTGTGAAAGTGTTTTATTCAGCGGTGGTTTACAAAAGAGCCAGTCTAATAAGGTATTTTTGTTCGTTAGAAAATTTGAACCATTAGTATTATCTACAACAAAAATCTGGAAGTTTATTATTTACAGTAAAAAACATAACCTGTGCTCTTCACAAGATCTGTAAAACTTGATCAGACTGCTGCATTTGTGTTGTGTGGTATACATGGTCAGTAAAATACAGTGCAGTGACAGAAAATAAACTCCAATGTTTAGGATTTCCAATATTGTGGTCTAATATTAGACAACAACAAGAGTAAATATAAAAAACGTTTCTCAGAAACAGTTGTTCAAAAATGCTTTTAGTTATTAATGAAAAAAACTAAGTGAAAATTAAATTGTCTCCTTGTTGAATCATGAAATTACAGGGATTTTTTTAAACTCAGTTTCCTTCTTCAGATAAATGCTCAATTACTGTCATATGTGTACATTAAAGAAATCACCTAAATAGAACCTGTTTGACCATAGGTTAAAAGATCTCAAAAAGCAACAAGAAATTTAAGACCAGTTGAGAAACAACTTTTAAGATATCAGTGACATTTCATTGTCTCAAAAAAACAAAAAAACAACAACAACAAAAAACATCCCGATGATGTCCAAGAGTGTTTGGAAAATATTTTGTGGATTATCAAAACAGTATGATAATTTGGGACTTCTTTGCTACTTCAACAACTTGGATAGAACCATGAGTTCATCTCTCTACCAGAAATTCCTGAAGGAACATGTCCAACCATCAGTCTGTGACCTCAAGATCAACTGTACCATTACCTCCATCTTTAAATGCCTCCAAAATTACTGCAAAGATATTCGAGTTCCCTAATTCATTTCACGGTCTTATATACTTAAAGGTTGAATATGGAACATTTTGATAAAAATCTACATTTAAAACAAAATAATACATATGGTGGCCTTCTAGAGGAGTGCAGAATGAAGGCGCATTTTCTTAAAAAAATATTTTTGAATTGAAATATAATAAAATGTACATTTCAGGAGGGCACAACAATGACTTTATGTTTACATGTAGCAGCCAGTACTGGCCGCAGGCTGACAGATACAGTCTCTATGATCCAACTATATGTTCAGCACGACTCTGCTTGCACAGGGAAGAATGGTGGTCAGCAAGTCAAAAAGCTACTTCAGAGACCTGGACCTATTGTTATCCATCCCAGGAGAGGAGTGACCACAGAAGATCAGAAACTAGAGTAGTTTTAGGTGAAGCCCACACTATATGGACCCACATTAAACAATTCAACAGCACCAAAAACAAGCGGAAATGGCAACTTTCCTCCTGGATCGGTAAGCTAACTCACTTGCTAACTTTATAACGTTAGCTGCTAGTTAAACTCCTCTAAAATAAATTTGTTGTTGGACACAGTTCAGTTTGGTCAATGGGCGTATCGACAGTGAACCAGGCTACCCAACAGCTGGACTGATGTTTTTATATTTGTAACTACAACTTAGATAAACTAGATTGTCAGTCATGTTCCATATCCAACCTTTAAATGTGACAAATAAAAGCAAAACCTGAAGAATACCATCAGTGTTAAATACTTTTTTTTTACATCATTCCATTTACATAATTTTGGTTGTTTATCTTGAATATTGTGGGAATCCAGTCTAGAATGACAGTCTACAAAAGGTGGAAATAATAATTTGTCTTTCTTCATTTCTTTTCATGAACTCATGAAAAGATATTGATGGTCAGGAAAGCTGAAGGAGACTTGCGGAAAAAAAGAGAAGCATACCAAAACCAGAATCCAACCGCTCTTTAACTGAGCAGTGATGTAGGATTTTGTAGCTCTACAACTTTGAACATTCAAAGAAAATTGATCACAGACTACAAGACACAACATTCTTTTTTCTAATGGAGGGTTTTTTCCCCCTGATGGAGATGCATAATTGTTACATGTCTGAAACAAGAGGTGAACTGTATTCAGCTGGTAGCACTTTACCACTTGATATTGCTTACTTAAGTCCAAGTGAAATTCAATGCAATTTGAAAACTACATGTATAATTTCTCACTAATTTAATTATGTCAGGGTTTGTAATCTCTAGATTCCAAAATGTCACTTTTATTAAAAATGACAATAATAATACAAAACAGTCTAAGACTAACAGGAACTTTTATTCTTTTCTTGTTGTCACTGAGTACTAACTGCTTAGAAAAGAAATGGGACATACTGTTGAATGCACACAACATTTTCATTCAGTAAATGTTCAAATGATTCAGGCATCTTACAGCTTTTTGTATGGTGTAGATCCGATTTGAACAACAAAGCAGCTATGAAATTAGCCCCATACCTGCGAACACCACGGTTGCCCAACTGCAAGTTGCAATCTTTACGATCAACAACATTTTATAACGGAAAAAAGAATTATATTGTATTAACTACCAAATCTGGACAAAGAACCTGGTTTGAGGAGCAAACCACAGCTTCACTGTAAAACCCAGCTTCTGAAAACACACGGTTTCAATTTACAAGTCCATGTGACTGTAGGTTTCACACAGCAGAGGCTAAAATCTGTGCTGGTAATAGCAGCTGAATCAGTAACAGTGAAAGGCCTGAAAAGTTTTGGCTAAGCAACACATTTTTTGTGACCGTTTCAGAAATCCTCTCTGAAAAAAACAAAAACTACAACTAATAAAAATAATTCTGCAGATACAATTTAATCCAGGTCTGTTATTAACAATTTGTTATTTTATTAATTATAAATAATTATGTTTATATTGTTATTTATTAAACATATACAAACATGAACTGTGTGTCTCGTGAAGTGTTTCCTGCATCTAAGAAAAAACCTGACAAAATAATGTATACGGTTGTACAGCTCTTTGTAAAAAAAAAATACAGACAATGTTTGTGCTTTTGGCACTCTTTAACTTAATTTGTTAATTTGGCTGCTGTATGTTTATTCCTCTCATCACCACTTTACAATTAATGCGAAACAAATGATTTTAAAGAACAGCTTTAAAAAAAAGAAGGCTTGAGAATGATTCATGAGGCCCACTCACTGATTATAAAATGGCTTAGCATATTCTTTGTTTTGGCAGAGATATTTTACTTTTGTCAGCACACAACAAATTGCACTGCTGGCATTCACTCAGTATCAATACTCATTTTTTTGGGGAGGAGGTTTCCCAGACCAGTTTTTTATCACAACGTGTGTTCATGGGGCTGTCTTATGTGACTCGAGCTTGAAGGGAAAGTAAACTGGAATGAACAGATGTAGCTGGAAAGGAAGTGATTTACAATAAGCTATATAATTAGACCCAAGCAGCGAACGCGCTGCAAAGGCTTGCTGTATCTTTACTAAACTCTTCTTATTCTTCCCAAATGTGAATTGGCATATTTGAGGCCTAAACATACACCAAAATTCACAATTTTTGGTGAACGTGTCAGATGTGGGGGAAATACATATTTTAAGGGCATCGCAAAAGTTGAAACAAAAATTGCTCAATGGCGCCCTCCAGAACTATTTAGAACACCCTCCTCATAAACGTAATTTTAACGTTGAGACATAAGATTTGGTACTCTGCTAAAACTTCCCAAGACTCACATAAAAGCCTCATAATGTCACAGTCCCAAATGCACAGGCAGTTGTCCATCTTGCTTTGAACGTGTAATTTTGATTGATTTTTAGCTCTTTTTGGCACAATTTTGCCTCTGCATTAAGCTGTGAGCACACAGACTGATGACATGTATATGTATACAGGGTTCCCTCATTTATTGTCGGTAACGTTCTAAAAAGAACCTGCGACTGGCAAAATCTGCAAAGTAGTAATCCTTATTTTTTTACAATTATATACGTTTTAAGGCTGTAAAACCCCTCCCCACACACTTTATCACTTTGTCAGACATACATTAACATTTATTCACGTATCCCACTAGTTTAAATACTCTCAAAGCTATAACCTTAGATTTTAAAACATAGATGTATTAATAAGACTCTGTTTATTTGTCTGTGCCTGCTTTGTTGCCTCTTTTTCCACTGAAGGTCTCAGGACTGCAGGTGTCTTTTTTCAAGTGAGGAGCATAGCAATGGGTAGTTTTTTATTTTTTATTCTGGACGAAAAGACTCCTATGATATGACTTGATAAATTTGGGAAGTGCAAAAGACAACACGCAACACGGAGGTTGGCTTTGATGAAAGCGATGAAAAGTTATCAAAGGAATTTTGTTGCATCAAAGTAGGTGGGTATGGCTTGGCCTAAACGTAAGAAATTTCTCCTCATAAATGTACAAGGTGTATTTCAACATTGAAAGTCACTGTTGGACCAAACTTTCTGTTTCTCATCACACCACCACTCAAGACATCCATAGGCTAATTTATTCATATCACCTAAGTCTGAGTTTAGATAGGTCTGAGTTTGTCTTCTTAAGCCTATCGCATTCAAGGCCGTTTTGCTCAGCAGATAGCTCGCTGTGTGCAGCAAATTGTTGGTGAGTTTTCGGCCTCATGAGGCACTGATTTCCTGGTTCTCATCAAATACCACCACTAAACATATTCTTGTGCTCCTTTGCTAATCTGGAATGGGTAGATTTAGAAACGTTCTGACGTGTTTCCATTACCTGTATCCTGGCCCCTTTTTTGGTCTACCTCTGCCATGGTCCAAAGCGTGCCAAAGTTATCCAAAACGCCCACCTACGGACTAATTGGTCCAGTAAAATAATGTCACTCACACTCCTTCCTAACAGTGGCAGCCACTGATTGGCCTGGTAGTGTTTGTTTAAAGTGTTTTCGGAGAAGGGTGAAGCCCGGCTTCAGTGAGATCAAAACATTGCTGGGGGAAACTAGAGAAAGGAAAATGCAAATAACAGGACTTGAAAGACCACAACTTCTTGAGTGGTTAGACTGCAACCTTGGAAGTGCTTAGTAAAAATGGATTGCATGTAGGATGGAAGGACAGCAAGCAGTTGAGAGAGAGTGGGATAGATAGCGGCTGCAGCTTCGGCATCTAGAACATCGGAAAACTGTGAGTGATGGCTGATTTTTTTTAGGTCGACAAGATGAAAGGAGATCAGAGCTGGGATCGGGGCTGTTATCACGTTTCACATGTAGGTTGGAGCAGGCTCCTGCTGGTTAGCGGTAGAGCAGGTGAAGTCGGCGTGTGATAGCACGGAGAAGCCATAATGAGCCTGTGGTGATGGGGAGGAAGAAGGTTGGCAGCTGCCGATACCAGCAGAGAAGCAGGAGGTCTCCGTGGTGATCAGAGAGCAGAAGCTTGCTGGATCGGGATGAAAGGCTGGGAAGCTGGAATCTCGACAGACTGGATGATCACTGGTTAGATAAATACTAGCATGAAGAACACAGATCAGGAGATGGAGGCATGAACGGATCAATGTTTGTGAGTCAATTAGTCTTTTAACCTTTGAGAGGATCAAGTGTTGTCATGGTGACTTTGTGAGTGATTTTTGCTGGAGCTTTTGTTAACCCTAAGCCGGCCCATGTCCTCACCCACTACCGTTCCTTTGAGATGATAATGGAAACACAAGAATCCTATTCTGGGCCGTGCTGAACCGACCCATTTTGGAGCTGACCCAACCCTAATGAAAAAGTCGCATTAGAAGTGTCTGTATTTGGCTCCTTTTACCTAATCAACATCTGTCTGTGTACAGTTACTGAAAACAAGTTTCTGTAACTTGGTTTCTACAACTGAGAGATTTAGAAACAGGGTGTGGCTAAGCTGGCATGGTAGATCCTCATATCATGCCATGGAAATATGTTCGGCTCTAATTTCCACACGTCATCGGTGGACGTGGCCTAATACCACCACAGCGCGCCCAAGAATCATTAAAACCACCAGCCATATGTGATGCTTTTGGGATTGTGAGATGCAAAACCAATAAAGTTTCTGAAAGCACAAACAGATTGTTGAAGCCAGGTCCCATGGTCCACCAGATCAAAGGCTGCCATTTTTACTGTTTGATCACTTTTTCTTGCAGATTTTATCATCAGGCTCGGTAGAAGTGTTGAGATGGCACTGAGGCGTAGCAAGAGCCATTCAAGGCTGCTTGTAGCTTTTTTTTATCGTTCCTAGTTGTCAGTTGTAAATATAGCTTTTCAAGCAGAGCTGTTAAAGCTGCACAAATACATCTCCTCCCCCCAAAAAAAACGATGCAACACTTCCCTCTAGTGGACAAAAGATGAAAGTAAAACGTGTCAAAAATTGACCTCTTAAGGCGTTCCTTAACTCCGGTCCTCAGGGCCCACAGTGCATCGTGCTTATCTACGCTTCCCTGCTCCTGAAAACCTAACTGAAATAAATGGGTGATTACTAGACTTCCGGAGCACGCTGTGGAATGCAAGACATTATGTAATCGGGTGTACTGTAGCAGATATACATTTAAAATATGAAGGAACCTGAACCCTGTGAACACTGAACAACATTTAAGAAACACATTTAAACAACATAAAATTCACTGAACATAGCATATGCACAAATTGAGTTTTTTTTTCTACTATTTATTGCATAAGCAATTTTGGCTGAAATGACTGTCTGTTAACGTGAGAAGTCCAGCAGTAGCCATAATCAAGATGCTTCCTTATGTAACAAAACAACACGAGGAAAAAGAAGAAAGGTTGATCTTGATTTTCTCCTCTAGACTTCAAATGCATCAGTCATATGCCACAAAAAAACTTACCGGTATATAACTTTTATTGCGACCACTAATTATATAAATTAAATAATTCTCACATTGATAAACTTCAGTCATGATTTTAAATTTAAATCAAAAAATCGAAAAATTTGAATATGTGATAAAATAATATGCAAAACTTTAATTTAACTTTAACTTTAATTTTTACATAAGGAGTCAAATTATTTTATGATGTTATCTGCTCAGGGAAAGCTTATGTCCCCCAGTTTCAAATAATACGTATTTATTGGAAACATATTAATAATTAACAAGTCTTGACAGTCACAAAGGTCTTTCATTTTCTCTTGTTATATAATACACATAATTTCTTTATAAGTGTCTTTTTAAACATTTACTATTGAAAATATGTCATGTTAGTCATGTAGTATTAATTTTGAACTTGCAAAATTATTATTGTCCCGATTTTTCTTTTTTCGTTTTTAGATGTTGTCTCTTTTTAAACACAACTCAAATAATCTTACCAGTTTATCCATTCCTGTGGACGAAATATCCTCCAGACCATGATGCTTCCACCATCATGTGTCACTGTGGGGATGTCAAGTTTATGCATTGTGTTACACATCATCTAACCAGTGCAGCTTTTTTCAGAATGTGCTGTGTTCCTTACATGTTTGGGTTTTTTTGGAAAATAATAGGACTTCTTATAGCTTTCTTAAAACAGTGGTGGGGGTGGGGGGGGGGGGGGGGGGCCCCCCCATTCTTTCATGAATACAAATTTATGGGGCATAAAACTAATAATTATCCTGTCAGCAGATTCTGGCACCTGAAATGTGGATCTATACAGCTTCGTCAGTGTCAGCATGGACACCTTGGTAGTTTTGAAATTGTGATAAACTATATTTTATGAAAGAGCCGCCATTCGTGTGAGTCTTACCACAATTAATGGGCAACTTGAACATTTCTGAATATGTCCACTAGATGGTGACAAATACATTTTAGAAAAAAACTCATTTTGTTGTTCTCTAACCCGTAACATTTATGGAATATGTCATGCCAATGTATCCATTAGAAAATAATACACTCTGACTCTTCAAAAGATTTAGTTAATGATGGACCTGTAACTCATAATAGTCCTTTAGTGATAGGTCAGTGGTTTCTTCTTCTATGGGTTGCCTTTTGACACCTTGATAATTATGTCAGATGACTGAATTAGACAATGCAAATTTCAAGGGCAGTAATTATTTTACCAAAATCAGACTTCTGATGCTTGATGCCTCTTGGATCATGAGGATGACTCACAGTTGCACCATATGGCGATAAAATTACACCACAGTGTCCAATTTGCATGTGAAGCCCAGCAAAGACGGTTGAGAAGGATGGAGAGAGGGTGACTGTGAAAGGATAATGTGATTTTCACTCCATTAAACACAGAGGATATGATATCAACGTGGGTATATTTTTTCAGAGATAATTACATGACAGGAAAGGATGATCAGAGTGATATTAGGTTAACACTGAAGCAGTTGAATGAATTATACATTGAAACCGTTAGTCAGTGTCAAATAGTAGGCTAGCCTATCTATCTATCTATCTATCTATCTATCTATCTATCTATCTATCTATCTATCTATCTATCTATCTATCTATCTATCTATCTATCTATCTATCTATCGTTCGTTCGTTCGTTCGTTAAAATCAGTAGGCAGTGATGTGATGTGTCCCGTGAATCACCCAAACTGATCCTTTAACAGTGGGGTCGCTGTCTCCCTCCCACATCGTGGCAGAAAACAAAGGATTGGATGTCAGAATGGGTCAACCCATGTTGGCCCCCTCCAGCCTGCACAGATGACAAATAACTTCGGCAGGGGAGTGGCTCGGATTCAGACACAAAATGTGCAAATATTTTCTACAGACCTAAGAACATATTTATTTAATTTTCTAACAAGTAAACTGTGTGTAGGCCTAGTGACAGTTTAAGCTCAGCACTGCATGTGCAAAATAAAAAAATATACAAAAAGAGATTTTTTTTCTTTTTCATTTTTCATGTTAAGCACCTTGAGGAATGTTGTTGTCAGTGACATATATATATATATATATATATATATTTACTTAAATCAAATGGTGTTTGTAATGTTTAGACATAAACAGCATGGTATGAAGCAAAATGGAGTTAACTTGTTGACTTAGGTTCGGGAGCAGGGACCACGTTTCAGATCCACTTCGTACCACTTCGTAATTAGTCTTAATCAACTCTTCCGGTACCCCGCACCTGTCCTACATCTCTAATCACATCACGATACACTTATAAGCTCTGCCCGCTCTTCATCCCTCGTTTGGCTCGATTGTTTCGCCCCTCCCTTCCCCTCCCTCTAGGTTCCGGGTACCTGCTGACCCGTCGCCGCTCTTTGCAGGGTCTTGCCGACCCGTCGCCGCTCTTTGCAGGGTCTTGCCGACCCGTCGCCGCTCTTTGCAGGGTCTTGCCGACCCGTCGCCGCTCTTTGCAGGGTCTTGCCGACCCGTCGCCGCTCTTTGCAGGGTCTTGCCGACCCGTTCCCTCTCTTTCGGGTAACTGCTGACCCGTTCCCTCTCTTTCGCGTAACTGCAGACCCGTTCCCTCTCTTTCGGGTAACTGCCGACCCGTTCCCTCTTTTTTCGGGTAACTACCGACCCGTCGCCGCTCTTTGCAGGGTCTTGCCGACCCGTCGCCGCTCTTTGCAGGGTCTTGCCGACCCGTTCCCTCTTTTTTCGGGTAACTGCCGACCCGTTCCCTCTCTTTCGGGTAACTGCCGACCCGTTCCCTCTCTTTCGGGTAACTGCCGACCCGTTCCCTCTCTTCCGGGTAACTGCCGACCCGTTCCCTCTCTTCCGGGTAACTGCCGACCCGTTCCCTCTCTTCCGGGTAACTGCCGACCCGTTCCCTCTCTTCCGGGTAACTGCCGACCCGTTCCATCTCTCCTGGGTAACTGCCGACCCGTTCCATCTCTCCTGGGTAACTGCCGACCCGTTCCATCTCTCCTGGGTAACTGCCGACCCGCTCCTTCTCTCCTGGGTAACTGCCGACCCGCCCCTTCTACCCTTCCCCCCTTTTTCTCAGCAGCGTCCATCGGACACAGCCTCCACATTCTGTGCCCCTGTTCACTCCTCTACTAACTCTTCCAATCTCTCGTTTAGGTCCCGAGCCGTTCCCGCAGATGTTCCGTCGTGGGCTCGGACTGTTGGAGAACAAGCTCCATCCGGTCCGGCGTCCTGCTCAACTACAACGCCCCCTGCTTTCTGTCTCCTCAGACCCCCAGACGGTCGTGGCGGACGACCGCTTGTTCTGAGCCAGGTTCTGCCAGAGGTTTCTTCCCGCTAAAGGGGAGTTTTTCCTCTCCACAGTCGCTACATGCTTGCTCAGTACAAGGGATTGCTGAGGAACTGCTCAACCCCGCGTTGACGACTCGGTAATCTGCTGGGATTCCTTACTCAGACAAACTTTTATCTGATTGGATTGCAACGACCTCTCATAAAGGGCCTCGAGATGACTTTCTCTGTGCCTTGCACATTGTATAGGCTTTTGTCTGAGGGGGTTCTGAGCAGGCTCGGAAAGATGATTTCTCGAAGACTGCACCCCCACACTGAGTCTTCCCCTGGGTCTCCGATGTCCCTCCTCAGACTGTTCAATTCTCCATGCCTTCAATAAACTGTTAAAATTCTCAATCTGTGGCGTGGTCCTTGCTAGTGAACAGCTAATTAACAGAAACACTGTGTGTATATATATATATGTATATATATTTTACATTGTTAAAAAATGAAATGCAAACAGACATTTCTGGAAAATAAGAGTACAATAACAGACCTTCTTCAGCAAAAAAAAATATCTCTGGAGAAATTAAGATATAGCATTAACTATGGTGTTGTGTCAAAAGAGTGAATGGGGGCAGCACAGCAACATGACCTCACCACGAAGGTTCTTCAAATTTCTCCCCTGACTCCAGTTCTTTTCACAAACCAAGCACATGTTTGTTCTGGATATACTTTAAACAGAATCAAACATTCTCCCAGTCAGGACACCATCCACAGGCAAAACAAGTTTCTTCCATTGTTTCTGAAGGAAAAAAACTGAGCTAAACTTAATTTAATTCTTCAGTTGAATATAAGAAAATGCTTCAAAACCTTTACAGCAATCAGGACTGGATGCAGACTTGGTTTAATATTTGTGTAAATTTGTTTTTAACGTAGACACAAGACCATATTTTCATAATAAACATTGTCCTCAATGACCCTTGAAGGACAGTGCAGTCCCATTGTTATAAATCTTTTTTCATTTCAAATGAACGTACAAGGATTCACTTTTTTTTACAGTTACAACCTAAAAATGTTATGTAATAAAGTTGAA
This sequence comes from Apricaphanius iberus, assembly GCA_028564705.1. Lineage (NCBI taxonomy): Eukaryota > Metazoa > Chordata > Actinopteri > Cyprinodontiformes > Aphaniidae > Apricaphanius > Apricaphanius iberus. Next base: position 1,998,749 of record JAPXFQ010000557.1, read on the forward strand.
TATGTAAGATTAAGTAGTACCAACTAGTGGTTAATTGAGAAGTGAAAGGAGAATGCTACACATTTTTTTTATGTGGAGTGTGGAGGGTATTTATACTAAGATGCCTCCAAATGAGTAAACAGAATGCACTTGTGTAGCCTATAATATAACCTCAGTAGGAGGCATATAACTTTATTTACATGCCACATAAGAGAATATTTGAAAAAATATTAGCAATTTAAGATCATAAGTTGTGGAGAAGTTTGATACTTGTATAGCTTTATCTAGTCTAGTCTTTATCTATAGCGCATTTTCTAGTTCTGAGGAACCAAAAGCACTTCACATTATATTTATTAATTCATTTATTCACGAACACTCTAAACCTACTAAGACATACCCATCCATCTAAACACACAGGGGAGGCAAAAATAAAACCGCACATCACTGTGAACCGACTATCCCTAATGTGAAAGATGGTATTAGAAGCATTATTCCATGAGGACATTTTTTATAGGAAAAATAAAGCTAGTCAGGGTTTATTGGAAGATAGGTGGAGAATGTATATATATATATATATATATATATATATATATATATATTGCTTGCCAGTTCAAATAACAACTAATAACTTCTGTTACACCCTCTGATTCACATAGATTGTTATATAATTTAGGGGTTTAGTCATAACTGCAGAATAATTTCCTTTACAAATTAGGCCTGCTTGAAAAAATTACATCATGCCATAATCTATTATTAGCCAGGTCATTAAAGCCATCGTCAAACAATGAAGTAACCCAAGTAGCTGAGCCTTTTCATCTTTTGGTCGTGGTCCCTAATGGACCCTGCTGGCCCCCTCTTCGGGAACACTCGCATCACTATTGGGTGGTGCAAGACGGCGCGCAGCTCCCTAGGCTGCATGAGCAGCTTGTGCGCATGTTTTCATATACTAACGGGGCAGGTCTTCATCATTGCATGCGCTGATGTTCAGTGGGAAATAGCGACGGTTCGCAAAATAAAACAAAAGCAATAAAGACGAGGCTTCCAGATCGGACAAATTGACCAAACAGGCGACATCATGAGCAAAGTGCAAGGAGGGATGAAATGCGTGAAATATCTGCTCTTCGGCTTCAACTTCATCTTCTGGGTGAGTCCGCGCTCAAAATGGGTTAGCACGGAGACGTTGTTGTTGATACTAAACACTCAGATCTGTTAGCATCTTTCTGTGCAGTATATCATCGCAAAGGAAGCAGATTTCCATCTCTTTTGAGTTAAATAATCATATTGTCGGGTGGGATTTGTGTGTGTGTGTGTGTGTGTGTAATCCTGAACCAGTTCGCCGTAATATTTACATAACCATTATTTATGGCAAGCCATAATATGCGTACAGTTTATTTATAGCCAAGTGGATTTATTTAATTAATAATGGAAGCATAGTTTATTGTTTTATGCTCATACATTTCTACAGATAGCTTATGTGCACCTGGTCAGTCCACACCGTCTCTCTCAGTCTGTATTACTTCCCTACCAACTTCACCCAATCTTAAAACGCAACTATTGATCTACTTTCAGTTCTTTCTTTTTAAATGAGTTGAAGTAATACAACAGCCTTGTTTATTAATTATGTATAATGGGCTTTTAATTGTGCATTTTGTGGTCCACTCGTATATTCAGAATGATTTATGTTAATGTCTATTCTACAGCACATACTGTAGCCTGCATCAGAGCGGCACCGTGTTGCTATTTTTCCAACACAGTTCCCTTCTCATGATTTGGCACTTTGTTGTGAATTTCCTGTTATAAGTCTATGTACAGTTTAGAGCATTTACAGCAGGCATATTCGCATGAGGTTGTTTTAACTTGATGAGCTGCTCAGAAAAAGGGTAGATGCAGCTCTAGCTGTTCCACTTGTTTTTTATTCACTTTGTCAGCTGCTGTAGTCTAGCTAGCCCATGTGAAAAGTGGTCAATCTTTTCTCATATCCTCAGTTAACTGTGGTTAATAATTCAAGCCACGCCCACAGCTCTAAACATTATCGTTTAAAATAGAACCTGGTTGACAACATGAAGTAGGATATAAATATCTCAAAAAGCTCTAGAAAAGCTAAGAAAAAAAAGTTATTGACATCTATTGGTCTGGAAAGGGATCAAATAATTCTCAAAAGCTTCTGGGCCCATGTGAAGCAGCGCTATTATCCACAAATGGATAAAACCGATTTGTTGAATGTCACAGGGAGTGGCTGACTAACCACTGACAGCTCATTAAGAAGTTCACAAAAGAAACAGATATTAATGGACAGAAGTGGCATCTGCTTGAGAGCTCCAAAGTAAAACTACTGCTGATTAAAAAGAACACAAAGGCCTGGCTCAAAGTGGTTTGGGAGTGGGCTGGTCAAATCTGGACTTAAATCCAGTGCATCAGATAGTGCAGTTCTTCCAGAGCAATGTAAAAGACTGCTGCAAAGGGGAAGATATTTGTTTATTGTGATTAATTTAAAATATTGTTCAAATAAAACTTAAAAACAATAAAAAAAAAGTGGCATATTAAGGTTTTAAAATAGAAATGGGCTGTTCCTATGTTTTCCTCTTCTGTTTTTCAATTTTGTGTCACAGCCTCAGTATTTGCTGTAATCAGTTTAATCTTTTTTTGATTATGCTCATGTTTTAAACAGGCTTAATCCACCATTAGTTTTAAATTCATAGCTAGAGCTACATTTCATTTCTTACTCATTAAGAGAGAGGAAAATCAATACAGTTATAAAGGTAATGCATGTTTCAGCCGTCAGCTGTGGGTACTGCTGTTTTACTGTTAAATTATACACTATATATGAGTTTAAGAGGCAGCATTGATTCTGTGCTCTGTAAGATGATCTCTTGTCTCACCCCAAAACTGACAGGAGCCTCTTTGTTTTTGCTGTTTTGAGGCAGAAAGGAGAGCTCTTGTGGTTGGAGCCAAAAGAGGCGTACAGTGCGTTGTCATTTTGGGGTGCGCAGCCAACAAGCAGCCAATGCCAACGTGAGTTACATCACCAAGGCACTGTGAGGCTGGCACAACCAGTGGCTGAAGTGCACCCTGGGATATTGGCCCCCTGATGTTCTTGTTCAGATATAATAGTCTGTGTAAAACACGTGAGATGCTGTAGCGTGAAGTATAATCTCTTTTTAAAGATCTTTTTAATAAAGAATACTTCAGTTGTAGGAATCGAAAGTTTGATAATAAAACAAGAGAAGAAGGCACAAACTAAAGCAGAGAAGATTTAAATGAACATTTTATGTCTATAAACAATATCTATTTTTTTCCATGGTTTCTTTGTGATCAGACATTTAGGATCTCTTCTTAAGATCACTTTTCTCCGTACGAATGATTATATTTAAGTTCAAGGGGGGGCAAGTAAAAATACTTTTCTCAGGATTTATTTAAAGTCTAGCATACCCAAACATGACTGTGATTCACAGGAAACATACTTGAACTTTTTTTTTTTTTTTACACAGCATGAGACACTAAGGAGATGAACCATTAATATTCCTGGCACAAGTCTGTTTTGAATAAACAAAAAAACCGGTGAGCGTCAGAGGCCACCTGACTGAGGAGACAAAAGCAACAGCGCCACCTGCAGAGCTTTAACTAACAGATGATTAAGTCGAAAGGAAGTAGACTTTAGATCAGTTTCAACTTAATTTTGATCTATCAATGATCAGGTCATTTATTTTTAGTATTTCATTCTAACCTTGTGTCCATAATCACACCCCCTGGATTCCAATCTGATAAATATCTGATAAACAAAGATGAGGCAAATATGGAAAAACTGAATAAATATTGAATCACACCTAAAATCATTTGAAACAATCAAGGTACCTATGACTTGTACCTATTATGAAAAAGGTCTTTATGATTGTAAATGACAGAAAAGGACAATAAGCCTTGCAGAGGAAATTTTAGCAAAACCTTTCAAAAAATTCAAAACAATTGTATTTAAATAAAAAACTATGTTTTATTAATCTTTGTTGATATTTACTTTATTTTTGGTTATTAATACCCAACAAATATATACATTTTGAAATGTGATCATTTTGCAGTTGTCGGGCTTGTTGGTGCTCGCCGTGGGACTGTGGTTAAGGTTTGACCCGACAACAGTTAACCTACTGACAGGCGATGAGGCTCCTGATACCTTCTTCATCGGTATGTCTCAGTTTTTTGGCATCCCTCTCGTTCAAAGAGCCCTGAGATGTAACAAATTATTTATTTTTAATTTTCAGCTATGATATGTAACCGTCGGTCACTGCTGACGTTATACAATATTCCATTGTTCCAGGTTGAGTTTATTTGGAGTCAAAAGTCAAACATTTCCTACACTTTATCACATTTACAGATCACAGCATGTCACATTTAGATCTTGTAATTCAAAAACACTGCCTTCTTTGGTTTTAGATATATTTAGTATTTTACATCTAAATGTACAATGTACCATAGTAACATTTTGAAGAACAGCTAAATAAATTACGTTTCCTTGAGATATTTACCATTTTCAGGATTTCAGTTATGACTAAATGTCTGATTAGTTTTAATAGTTAATGTCTGTCTGGTTAATTTTTCAATCCATATTTCAATTTAAGTATATACTGTACCATATGTAGAACAGCATGTTAATATATGCTTGTTCATGATATATATGAGAGGTCAACATATCCAGGTGAAGTCATTTCATTTAAACTACGAATTACTACTTAAGCGATTTTACACCTACAAAAAAGCAAGAAGTCTGGCCATCACAGACCAGTTACTTCTTTAAGAAGCATTTATATCCTCCACTTATTACCTGTATTAATGGCACTTGTTTGAAGTCAATATCTGTATAAAAGACACCTGTCCACACCTTCAAGCGGTCAGACTCCAACCTCATCACGGTCAAGACCAGAGAGCTCTCTAAGGACACCATAGACAAGATTGTACACCTGCATAAATCACAGACAAGCCAATCTGCAAAAGCTTGGTCAGAAGAGATCATCTATTTGATTATTTATTAGAAAATGGTATAAATACAAGATCACTGACACTCTCCCTCAACTGCAAGCTGTCACCCTTTGATCACATGATCTTGAGAACGGTGAGGAAATAGCCTCACCTTTCACCGGGAGAACTGTTCATTGACTTGAAGAGAATTTTGACCACGTTAACAAAGGTTACTATTAGTAACACACTACGTTATCATGGAATAAAATCATCCAGTGCTCAAAACGTTCCCCTGCTTAAGCTACCACCTGTCCAGGCCCATCTAACGTTTTCCAGAGATCATATGGATGATCCAGAGGAGGATCTGGAGAATTTAATGTGTTCAGATGAGACCAAAATAGAACTCTTTGGGATAAATGAAACTCATCATGCTTTGAGGGGGAAGAATGCTGAGTTGCTGTTATACCACTTAAAGTAAAGCCTGGGAAGTACAAGGTGTAACGCAGAATAAGTGAATAATTCTACCAAAGTATACTTGGCTCAGTGTAAAACTGATTTAATTTAATGTTTTGGAGCATCAAATATTTTACAAGAAACACACAAAAAAGGAAGTAATGAACTTCAGGGTTTATCTAAGGCTAAAACAACAAACAAAGGAAAAACCTAACTAGAAAAAACAAAAAAGCTTTTCCCTCACAAAATAAAGAACACCGCCCAAGCTCCCTGGCTGGCCACAAAACAGGTAACAACTAGTTAAAGAAAATGGCAGAGAAACCCCTACTAAACTTTCAATCCAAAAGGAAGAAAAATGCAGCAGTTAACATGGTTTACAAAAAAAAAAAGATTCCACTCTGACATCTCAGACAATTCATACAAAGTAGTGCAGCCACCAAATCACAGATGCCCAGGTCAAAGGAAGGGGCTGGTATATGCTGTCTGGAGGCTTTGTGCAGTCCACAGATGAGGGGAAGTGTCTCCAGGTATGCACCATGGTGCGCTGGAAAACCTGCAAAACACAGAAAGGAGGCTCTCTTTTGGTTGGAGAGCCTGTAGAGGTCAGTGGACGCAACACCCTCCCCCATAAGAATACACAAGACACCGTAAAAAACTAAACACAATAGTAAGTGGTCTACACTAACTCCTAGACAATGCATCAGCCACCAGATTATCTAGTCCTTTCTTGTGTCTGATACCAATGCTGTATTGTTGAGCCATTAGGGCCCAGCGCATGAGTCTCTGGTTGTGGTTATACATACAGTTTAAAAACACTAGAGGACTGTGATCCGTATAAACCACAACAGGTTTGTTACTGGAATCAACTTCAAAATGTTGCAATGCAAGGAGCATGGCTAAGGCTTCCTTTCTCTATTGTGGAATAGTTAAGTTGATTTTGTTTGAACTTAACTGAGTAGGAGGACACAGGGTGACTTAAATGGCGTGTTAAAGTCAGGAGCAGCCAAAACAGGGGCACTGCAGAGAAGAGATTTAGCACATCAAAGGCATGTTGATGTCCGTCAGTCCATAGGAAAGGTGGTAGCCAACTAGACCTAGGAACCACCGGAGTCGATGTCTGGTGGTGGGCACAGGGTAGCTCAGAATTACTTCCACTTTTGCTGTCCAGGCCCATCTAAAGTTTTCCAGAGACCATAAGGATGATCCAGAGGAGGGTCTGGAGAATTTAATGTGTTCAGATGTGACCTAAATAGAACTCTTTGATATAAATGCAACTCATCATGTTTTTAGGGGGAAGAATGCTGAATTGCATCCCAAGAACACCATACCCACTGTGAAGCATGGGAGGATAATATTATGCTTTGGGGCTGGTTTTATGCAAACCGGACAGGATGACTAATCTGTTTTAAGAAAAGCTTTTGTGGGGCTATGTATTGTGTGATATTGGACAAAACTTAATTCCATCAGTGAGAGCATTGAAAGTGAAACGTAGCTGGATCTTCAGGCATGATAATGATGCCAAACTCTCCACCAACAAAATAAAGGAGTGGCTACCTAAAAAGCATTTCATTGTTCCGGAATGGCCTAGCCAGTCTCCAGACCTCAAACACTTAGAGAATAGATGGAGGGAGTTGAAAGTCCATCTTGCCTAGCGACAGAACCTTTGAAAAGAAAAGAAGAATGGGCCAGAAAAGAAATACTTATTTTCTTTTACAGATCTCTCTCATCTTTTTTTAAGTGGGACACCTTTCACATATACTTTCACATATATAAGGCTCTCATGTGCCAGGGCAACTCAAAGTGTTATTTATCGATCTATGCAAACTCAGCATCATTTGCAAGCATTAATAACAAATAATGTTGCAGTCAAACACTTCAGATGAAAGATATGTGTGGTTATTCATGCGCTCCTTTAACCACTTACCTTTTAGCCTTATAACTATTACATTTGAGGCTACTGTTAAGTTGCTTTAATATGGAAGAACACTGCTGGCTTCTAGATGTTGGTTACTCATCACAACTTTATCCAGTAAATCTAATTTCTTTATAAGTAACATTTACATTTTATCTTAAAGATAACCATGACTACGTAGAACTTGAACTTTCGTAAATTAGTGTGAAGAGTTTCTTTTAAAGGTTTTCATGACATCAGTGGCTTTTATTCAACAGTAGTTAGTCGGGAAGGAGGGCAGTCCGGCCCAGGGTTCAAACATCTGCATTGACAGCTTCTGTTTGTGGTGCACCTGCTCTTCCACTGAGCAGTGCTACCAGAGCTTTTCTTCTTATCCTAAAATAAACTGAAATGTAAACCTCAAAACTATATTTTCTTCTATACGGTTTTTACTCTGGTCCAGAAGGATTCAGAAGGGAAAAAGAGCATCAAAATCTCTTCATGTTTGCAGCTCAGAGATTGTTCTGTTTAGAAGAGTATACATTTTTGAAATTGTAAAATGAAAATAGTCAGAATGTCCGTCTGTTATAAAACAAACTGCCTTCTATTGACTAACAATGATTTGGATTGTAAGAATTAACGACTGAATAAATGAACTGCTCAGTGAGATCTTTGAAAATAGTGAAAAATTGAGCCTCTAAATGTTAAAAATGCAGCCCTGTTTTAGTTCTTTGTTCTCATTAACTTTGTGACACTTTGTAGTCAGGTGGCTTTTTGAATACAGAAAGAAAGTTTTTTTCCACATAACTCCCACTAAACACACAACAGATTATTAAGACATACAGTAGAGAAAACAAGTGGCTCTCAGTGTTCAGTTCTCAGCACAACAGGCTCTCTATTTCTTGTTCTGTGTAGGAGCACACGCTTTGAAAGAAGCCTGTTCTTGTTGCTCCCTTTTAGAACATGACCTAAAATGGTGACTTGACTTCATCAACTCCTTGCTGTGCTGTCATGGAATTGGTTCCTCCCTCAGGAGCAGTGGAGTACGTGTTTCAGATGGAAACTGTCCTGCAGTCTCTTTATTTTTTCTTTTACCCATCATATCTTGCTGCACAGAATTTAAAAACTGTTTCATATAAAAAGCTGTGCACATTTATTAGTGTGAAGGTACACAGCCTTGCAATGACGTTTAATAGTTTATTGGCTTTTTTTTTAGAATTCTACACAAGACACATAAGTGTTGCTTTGAAGCATGAAAGTAAAGATCAAATGAAAAAAAAGTAACTTTCTCTCACGCGGTTCAAATTCAGTTTATGCAAAGTCAGAGAAGCGGTACAACACTGTTTTTACAGTTTGATTATATGCAAATCTCCAAACATGTCTTTTTTTTTGTACATTATTTCACCATGAGGTAGCTTTGACCAAGTACTCCTGACAAAAGGGTCAAGAACAAAAGTCAGATGAGTCCAAGAGGAGGGACCCCTCTCAAAAAGATTAAAAAAGAACTAGAAATAGCAGGTAAAGTTTCCTCATGAAAAAGCATGTTGAAGCTTGTTTAGTGTTTTTACTTCAGAACAATCAAATTAAATACCAGGAGAATATAGTGTGCCTAATGTAGGGCTGGGTGATATAGAAAAAAAATCTGTCTATAATGTCCGATAACATGTTCAACTTTTGAAAAAAAAATCTTAAATCAAAAATAATTCAATTCTGTTTACTTACATATCGCCAGTTTATACATATCATCTCAAGAAACAAGTCATTTTAGTTCAATCATACAATTCATGCCAATCAGTTTCAAAGTTTTCGATTTAAGAAATGCTGGAATATCACCAGTTTCCCTAACAGGAAGTTCCATAAAAGAACAAGTGTTAAAACGACTGACTGATGGAAAATGCGTTGACACCTTATATATAGAGTGGAAGCTTTCTTGGCCCATCATATTTTATTGAGAAAAAAAATAAATCTATTATATATTTTTAAAAACAGATAGATAGATAGATAGATAGATAGATAGATAGATAGATAGATAGATAGATAGATAGATAGATAGATAGATAGATAGATAGATAGATAGATAGATAGATAGATAGATAGATAGATAGATAGATAGAAAACAAATTATTACTTTTGGTTTAAAGTCGTATTTTCAAAAGTTGAATATTGGGCAGTCAGAAAAATTAAACAAGGTTAGCGCTGGGTAATATAGATTAATCATAAAATCTTTGTGTGTGTGTGGGGGGGGGGGGTCATGCTAATTTTTATCTTGATATTACTTCATTTTTTCCTCCCTTTCTATTCTTACAAAGTAATTACAAATGACAGAAAATTGTTTTGTTTTTTACTTGCTTTTATTTCAATCACCTCTTGACCTGAATTTAAAGTCAAAATAAATAAATGCTGTAAAACATGCTTGTAAAACAAGATGGAAGGACTCGATGAATATTGGACTATTTAATATATTGCACACACCATGTTTAGAGGAGAAATGGCAGTGATATGAGGAGATGAGACCATCATGATTTGGGCCTGTCTTTCCTTCTGTGGTACTGGGAGACTTTAACTGAATAATGAATTCATGTAAACAAATAAAAATACACTATTAATAGGAATCTAAAAATGGAATTAGGATGGACTTTTTTCTGTCACATATTCCCTGCCAAGGAAACCCACTGTCGGTTAAAAAAAAAAAAAAAAAGCTGACATGTTCATTACTTTGTTTCCTTGTTTGAGTAGTAATAGATCTGCTTGGTGCCATATCAATGTTTACATAAATACCAAACAATTATTACGTTTAATTTCTTTAATTGCTTCCTATAGCCTTGAATGAACCCTTATTCATATGGCTGATATAGACAAAATATCCATCTTTACATAACTGGAAGAAGAACATGCTGATGAAAAGCCTTGTCAACAAGCTGCTGCAGCTCCATGAAACTCTTCCTGTTGAGGGATAATATTAGCAACAGCTCATGTTTCAGCTACGTATGTTGATTTAAAGCTTTAAAAATCTGAAGCAGCCTCAGTGAATGAGTAGGAGCATAATTACAAGAGGCAGCGCAACATGATCTAGTGATTTAGCGTAGTGCAGTGTAAATCTTATTTACTGCTCTCCTTTTATAAAATTTAGATTCAATATTAATGACACCTGGAGCAGTTTGAATACCTGTTCATTCCCAACGTGATGCAGAGGATCAGTCAACAACAAAATAAGTGCCATCATCAAGTCCTTAAAAACAAACAAACAAAAAGCAATAGGAAACCATCACCACCCACAATTCACTACAGGAAAAGACAGCAAACACAGTGCTACCTTAATAAGACAAAAGGACAGCATTCCCTGTGGATGATTCACTTGCCGTTCTGTCACCTCTGCACTTTCCACTGTGTACAAAACCATCGCGTGTGTATATAAGATAGCGACAGAGTTTAACTAAGAGATAATGCAGATGTGTACACTTACTAATGTGAGTTTTTATCCAGTACCTGCGATAAAAACAACCAGGTCTGCTTGGCTGGTGTCTGCAAGATATCAATGGTTTCACTAACAGGAAGTTGTTGTTTTTTTAGAAACGAACAAGTGTTAAAAAAAAAAAAAATGACTGACTGATGGAAAATACATTGATCTCTACTTATATGTACAGTTGAAACTTTCTTGGATCAATATATTTTTGTTGCAAAACCAGAAAAAATTGCTTTGAAGTTGGTTGTGCCAATTCTTCAGCTCCCTGCACTTCACCAGTTTAATTGCTTACCTTTTTCTTCCCCTTTTGTTCGACAACGGGAAAAACAACAGCTTGCATTGGGTCCATGTGGATTAATTATATTGCTCTAGTGATTAGGCTCTAACCATGGACCTCAGGGAGCAGCCTGGTGTATAGTTGCAGCGTAGAGGACTCAGTAGCCAAGGCTGGGAGCAGGGGAGCAGACAGAGGAGGTGACGTCAACCAGACTGGAGACAAGCAGAGACGGTCGTGGTTTCCCAGCATTTAAGCGGCCCAAAATTTGATTTGCAGCTTTACGGGACGAATGGTGTCTGTTTCGCTGCTTCGATTTCCAAGAGACTGAAAGAACAAAGCCCACAACTGGAAAATAGCCTATACATTAAAACAAATTGCTTTTAATTTAAATGTAATTCTGCAAGTACTCTGATCAAGCCTCTGATTTAAGATCTTTGTCTCCCAATCTGAAATATCTGTTTTACTTTTGAGTTCAGACAAATTATTTGCTCTCTATGGTCAGTGTGGCCGAGCAATTTACAAACACCCACAATCTAAAAATACTCTCTTTTAAAGAGGCAATCAGCCTGGCAGCTGGCACTTCTGTCCATAGAAAGCTGTGAAAGTCTCAGTGAAGGAGTAGGCTGATAATCAAACTGTGGGAGGTGGGAAGCAGCTCTGGAGTTTTGAGCTATTAAATAAGTTTCCACCTACATGTTTCTGCTGTTACTCAAACACAACATATTATATTATAAAACCCCCCAAAGACATGAAGGCACATTGGATCATGCTGCCATCATCAGGAGAAACTGATAACTGCAGGAATTTAATAATCAAATCTCCAAACACTGAATAATCTGTCTTTTTGTGTCTTTCTGCAGCTGTGTACATCCTTCTTGGCGCAGGGGGCCTGATGATGGTCGTCGGGTTCTTCGGTTGCTTCGGAGCCATACGAGAGTCTCAGTGTCTTCTAGCATCGGTGGGTTCAAAGTGTGTTTTTTTCATATCGCAAACTTGGTTGGCTTTTAATATCAGTGGAGATGAATACAAATCTATAGTTTATTGTCTCATGTATTACTTGGATATACAGTTGGTTTAATTTTTTTATTAGTTTCTCATTTTAAAATTTTACCATTAACCTACAAGACACAATCAATTGACTAATTAATACATTGATATGCTTGATTAAAATAATAATACACTAACAAAACAATAAACCTTCTCTGTTGTTTCTGCAGTTCTTTGCCTGCCTTCTGATAATCTTTGGAGCAGAGATCACTGCCGGTGTGTTTGGATTCTTGAACAAGGAACAGGTAACACAAAAAATTATTCTTTAAAGAATAAATTAGCCGGTCATCGTAGTTTTCAAACGATGAGAGCTAACCCCTCTCTGTTTCCTGTTTTGTTCTTTTACAATAGATTGCTGAGGAAATCCAGAAGTTTTATAGCGACTCTTTAGGTAACAACATCAGTAATGGCACAGTCATAGCAAAGATTTACCACGAAACTGTGAGTAAAGCTTAGCTCGTGTCCATTTGCTTCCTTAGAACCTAAAGCTTTGGTATAGTCATTTTTTAAATTTTTTTTTACCTTTTGCTTGTACAGCTGAACTGTTGTGGAGGTTCTTCTCTGGAGGAAAATCAAGATTTGTGCTCAGAGTTACCATACACAACGGTAAGCTGACTTGAAAGCCACAAGGTGGCAGTGTTAAACTAAAAATCAGCAACCACTTTGGATCTGATGATTGTATTCCTGCTTGTTAAACCTTTATTTTCTGAGTCTTTAGGACTGTCATACTGCGATAGCAGTCTTCTTTGATGAAAAGCTGTTCATCATTGGATATATAGGGATTGGCATCGCTGGAGTAATGGTGAGAATTTTAAAAAAGTACCTGTTACAATGTTTCAATACTTATCCAATGATACTGGCTTGTGGTTTTCATCAAATAAAGAATTACGAGCTTTATTTTGTTACTTGTGTCTGTTTTCAGATTATTGGAATGATCTTCAGCATGGTCCTGTGCTGTGCTATCAGGAACAGCAGAGAAGTTATATAGGTGGGCGGAGTGACCCTCTCAACCACCCACTCACACAACAACAACCGGACCCCTACACATACGCACAAACCCTTCATAATCAATGTTTGCGTATTGGTAGAGCAGCGGCACATTTGCATGTCTGTGACACTCTTTTTAGATCAGGTGGGGAGGTTAACTGCACAGACTGCATTCAACACGACACGCTGGATCATTTCAAAACTTTCCCAATGACTTTACCAGCCCAGAAACACTAATTTATAACTATTTTCCATTTTTAATGCTTTGCTTCGTAGCACACCGTTGTGACTGTTTTTCCTGCCTTTAACATGTTTTTTGCTACGCTGCTGGTGCTCTGCACAGTTTGTCACACTGCACTGTAGCTATATACACAGTACACAAGGCCTTCTATGACACAGGAATGTTGTGATGGAGGAGTATTGCTGTAAATATGGACTATTCTACACATTTGCAGTTTCCACTATTTATCTTGTCCATTTATTTTTTTAATTTTGGCCTGATTCTTGTCCAAGTTTGTGTGGTTAAAAGTTTTGAGGACTAGCCTACCTTTGCAGAGTGAATTTCCATGATGTGCCTATATGAACCTTTTAAGTCAAAGTCAAACCTCCAACTTACAGAATAATGTGTACAATTATTTGTGTATTTAACATGTACATAACTGTGCTTGCTCTCTGCCTCCACTTTCAAGTATTTGTACTGTAAAGCACGAATAACAACTAAAATTGCTCCTGAGGTGCGATGAAGAACTGCCCCTTTTGTAAATCTATGAGTTTCTCTCTGCTGTTCTGAGAGGTCAGTAATGTGTTCTGCTGAGCTCCTCTCGAGCACGTTTGAGCTGTAACAGTAAGCTAGTTTGTAATTTGTGTGAATTTCTGTGGATGTAAATTTTGTTGGGTGTGCCAATAAGATATGAAATAGAAAATAATATAGTTTGTTGTGTTAATGAAATAAAACATACTGGGTGCTTTTACGGAGTTTTGTCTTGTGTTGTAATCTCTGCTGCTCTGGATACAAGAACTTGTAGCCTGTTCTTTTCAGCTGAAGCAGAGCTGCAAATCATGCTGAACAGAGAATCCACACGTTTTCTAGACCAATAATTTTTCAAATATAAACGTGATGTCGATGAGTAAAATAAACTTAGCCTAATTAAAGCATTCAGTTCACTGGACAAATCCAACGTTTTGTGACCAACATTCTAGTAAAAAGCATTGGACGAGCTGAAGAGTGCATTAAAGGACCAAGAAGCACGGTCAGTAGAAAGAGATTCTGTCAAGGGAAATGTATCTCAACCTTTTGTCTCAGAGGGAAAAAGGCTTGGGGCGGGGGGGGGGGGGGGGGGGGGGGGGGGGGTTTAGGAATCAAAAGCAGTGGTGCCAGTAATATAGGTAGGGATGCATCGGTTAAAGTTAACCAATACCATGAACTGATACTTAAAATGTGATAACTGCCATAATTTCACTGAAAATGTTTTTCACTTGAAAATTTCGTTTTGTGGTAAAATGTGTTCCATCTAATTCACTATCATGTGTTGTAGCAATCAGTGAATAAAACCTGCCTTCCAATTCATTTTGTGTGGTAGAAGTATCAATATCGCTAGGTAGTATCAGCAAGTACTCAGATCAAAGTACTGGTGTTGTATTGGTTTGAAGAAAAAAAAGTGGGATCATTGCATCCCTAAATAAAGGCGTCAGCAATGATTTATATAGGATCCATCCCCTGGATTAAATAAATGCAGATAAAGTAGGATTTTTCCAAGTGTGAAGTTGTGGAGCTGTAGATCAAATTCACTTCCAGTATTAAAAACGAAACAAAAACACTAGGGGTAACAAGGATACCTTTATACGTCAGCAAACATTTGTTTGCATTTAAAACAGACAGTACACCATGCAACCAAAAAGGATGAAAAGGAAATGTTTAATGGATATGTACAAAATGAAATAGTGACAGTATGTAACAGTCATCTCTCACAGTATTAATGTTCAATTCAAGTCAATAATGCTGCCTCCAAGATCCCAATTACAATAGAATCCAGAGATTAAATTTGGAGTAAAAGCTTAGGTCTGTATATGTAAAAAGGTCTGAAATTAGATTATGTATTCAAGCAAAATTTGACTACATAATGCAAAGCTTTGTAAAGGAGAGAAACAGTAACATCAATATGATTATTAAACTTATGAGGACACGTTTAAGGTTTGGTAACCTGCATGGTCCCACACCAGTAGGAAGGCTCAAGGTCAGTTCGGAGTAATGGTAAAACAAAAAATTTTAAAAACAGAATATAAAAACAGGTTTATAAAAATGTCAGTGTAAACTGGGCCCCATATTTTTAGAAATCACAAACCTTATTTCTAAGTTGAAGGCTCTCTATGAAGAAACAAACAGAATCTGGGAGAAAAATAATAAAAGGAACTATCTATAATAAATCGCAAAGATACAATTTGAAACATTTAAAAACACAAAAATAGGTCTGAGTGAGTTCCACTCCCTCATAGAGGGAATCCGGACATGAATGTTTTGGGACTAGAACACTGTAATTCTGAGTCCATAACCTTAAAAAGGCCAACAGATTCAAGTGCAAACAATGGGCTCAGTTGGTTTCAAAGTCACAAAAGTGTGCAAAAGCAATGCAACACAGCTGTCAATAATAAAGATTTTTAAAAAAGAAAAAAAGAACTCCTGAATCAGGAGCCATCTTTCTTTTTTGTTGTAAACTGTACTAATAAGCATGAAGCTGCCAGTTTTTCCACCAGGCCCTGGGTGAGGGTGGTCAGCTGATCTGGATCAGACGGACAGGAAACTTGGAGAAAAGTTGTCCAGGAGATATTCACCAACGCCGACAAAATACATGACTTGTGCGATTCCAAAGAGAGGTGCAATGACCAGGGCCCGGCAGGCCGCCCCCTTCAGGAAGGCAGAGGGGCCCTCCTTCTGCATGATTTTACTGTTTAGACAGAAGGGTGGGTATATTTAGATACATGCACGATGAATTAAGTATGCATCAGGAAATTGTCTGGAAAGAATGGGTAGTCTTACCTCACACAGTCCATAACGCCGTTGTAACTCTCCTCACTTGCTGCTTTGTTGAGGGACTGCAGTCTGGTCTTCACCACTGCAAAGAGAAAGACGAGACGCTCGTAAGACGCGTTGCTACTCGTGCTTCATGGTTCACGCTGAACAGAACAAAGGAAGAAGAAAAACCTACCATCGCAAGGGTTAACAGCGACCGCAGCCGTAGATCCTGCAACACACCCAGAGAGGAAGGCCCAGTAGAACGGGGATGACTCTTCGGGGCTGGCTTTACCTAGCCGGTTCAGGTTGGCAAACAGTGGGAAGTAAATGATAGAAAAGGGTACATCCCTGCAAGGAATCAGAAAACAAGCTCGCTTTATCGCTGAAGACTAAGCAGACACTTTTGCTTTCTTATATAGGAGGGAAAAAAAGAACGAATTAACAAATAAAAGTTTTTACATGAAAGTGAGCTTTACCTCATCAGTGTAGCCCCCAGACCCCTGTACAGGCCCTGGATTCCCTGGGTTTGCAGGAGTTCCCTGGCGATCTGCGTGGCCGACACGGCTCTCGGCACAGACGCCACGGGGCCGGAGTTGTACGAGCGGCTGAGCACCGTGTTTGTTACCACCAGCTTCGTGGGAGACATCATGACTGGCTTCTGTTGTTGGGCCGCTTTGGAAAACAAAATTTAAAAAGAAACGTTAAAAATACATAAATCAGGTTCTTGGACCAACTATCCTTCACATATACTCGGTTGTTCTCTTACCGAGCCGGCCTGCATCCTGTAGCTGGATCTTGAGCATTTCCATGGGGGTGGTAACAATAACCTGGCACATACCTGCGCCACAACCTGCCAGCATTTCTTTGAACACATTCAAGCCTTTTCTGTTAACGGAAAACAGAAGCAAGTCATAAAAAGAACAGCGGTGACTCATGCAGAATGACTGATCGTAGACGAAAAGCTGCTCACCCGTCCTTGGAAAGATGATGGCGGAAGAGGTCATTAGCTGCCAGCTTGATGGCCTTCTCAGGCGTAACCAAAGTCAGATTTACAGCCGCTCCTGAGGAACAAAAAAAATATATAGAATTAGCGTCGATGACAAAATCTAGTTTCCAACAACAGAACAACATTTCCTGCCACTACTATTAAAACATAATAATGTAGAACTCAAAACATCTTTAACAAGTCTGGCAGAGAGAATCATCTCATGAGATGTTACACTTAAAAAATTGCTTTAAAAAGATAAATAACAAAGACAGAAAATGAATGGTGGGGGACAAATTATACAAAGATGACATCTATGAAATGCAGTCAGAAAAACAAGGCAAGTTACAGGGAAAAAAAAGCTTTGCTTTTAAAACGGGTCAGTCAAACATGTACAACACAGAAAATGAATTGAATGTTAGTAACAAGACAGAGTGACTTGAACACTATATACAGTGAGCAGACTTTGACTAAACTTACAAAGTTATCTGTTCATGTTGTGTAAAAGTAAAAAAATAAAAAAGCTTTAGGTCATTTTGCAAGCTCAAACAAAGTCTGTTTGAGGACATGTTCTAGTCCGGAAAAGAACAAGCCAGGACAAGTGGACAAGACAGTGAAGACACAAACCAGTGGTTACTGACAGGACGTCAAATGACAGGGAAAAAAAAAAACAGATGGCAAGACAGGAACTTGAGCCTATAGTTTTAAGTAGAGCAATATTGTAAGAACCATTTAATATTTGCCTCCAGCGTGGCCTCGCCTTATCGGCTAGCCTTCAATATCCCAGGGGGACCCAAGTCTGTAATATGGAAAAACACAGATGCAAACAACAGCATTCCTCAAAAGAGCAGACGCCTAACCTAATAGTCTCCATTTTCTTTGCAGAGCTAACAAAAACAGCACTTGTACCATGTTTAACAATAAAGTTCACTTTGTTTTGCAGAAATTTACTTTGACTTTTAAAGGCAAAACCCAATTGTCTCAGGCAATAAAAATACAAGAATGATCATTAAAAATAAAAACAGAATTACAGTAAAAACAGAACTGTTTCGACAGAGTTTACCATTTTTCTACAATTAATCCTATGAAATAGAACTTCCACGTTTGCTAAACTAGAGTATTTCAATACAACTTTGTATTATCTCACCTCTGTACATTCCAAAGTATCCCTCTGATCGAATAGTTTTGACAAGGCAGTCCATCCTACACAAAACAAAAGTAACAAAACATTACATCAACTCGCAGCACAAGGTAGAAGATTCTAGACTATCAGACTAGGCTGTGAAACTCCACCCAAAATATCTGAATGACTTTGTCAATAAAGAGGATAGACAACAATGCACAGCTGTCACAATCCATCAGGTCAGGACAGGGATCGTAATTCCACGAATGCGTCATTGTGGATTTAGTCAGGATGGCAACAGATTAAACACTACGTAGTAGGTGTAATGCCCCAGACACCATGCGTTGTGTAGAGTGTGGCTATAAATACTTACATGCTCTTGTAGACTTGCTGTCCACTTCTCTGGTTCTGCAACCTTGTCTTTGCGAGGTCAATGGGAAAGACACACGTAACCCCAACAATGCCAGCAATACCACCATTAATGAGTTTGGCTGGGAGGCTGAAAGGTAACAGAAAAAAAGTTGTTTAGATTTCTGCTTCAGATAAAGTAATACAATGAAAAGCTAAGATTAGTTTTATAGATCATACTGTAGGAGCTCAATATTATGAGAAGGGGAGGAAAAAAAGAGATGACTGAAAGACTTACCTGATCTGCTGCTGAGACATGTTGACTCTTTGATATCACAAGTGAAGAAAGATGCAAAAATGAAGCTTTGTAGACTCAAACGTTTGGAGTTAAACTGATAGTGTCCTAAAAGAGAGAAAACCCACAAGAAGTCACCACGAACTCTTTAACAAAATGTGTAGCAGCTAGAGCTGTTCGTACACTGAATTTATCCCAGCCAGAGCTTTAAACTGACCGGAGGGGTCACATGACCCTGATGCGCCCGCTCTGCCATTTGAGTACACCCCGTGGGCGGGTTCTAGTTTACATTCCGGAATACCTTACATGGGCATTCCCGCCTTACATAGAATTTAACACGTCTAATGTTGAAAAGTTAGATGACTGATTGACCTAAAATAGGTTTCTTTGTAAAACAGGTTTCAGCAGATATCCTATATTTAAATTAGTAGTGCATACCTCATGATTTCAAGTTAATCCAAATTCATTCTCTGGCATTTTTACAAAACTTACTTTTTGTGCTTGCAGCAGGACAACTCTGCATACTATGCTATACCAATTTATAGTTATGACTTCTCGTCGTTTACCGTTTTAGACAAAAGAAATAGCAGTCTAAGTAATCAATGAAGCAAAGGATAACATCCATACAAAATATCGCGAATAATTAAAAATGGCTTACATTTTTTTTTGTCCAATAGCTACTCAATTTACTCAGACATGAATGTCGGCTGGTACTTACCAAATGCTTGTCTTAAACACTTTTAAGAAGTTTCGAGATGTTAAGGTGTAAGTCGTTTCGAAAAGCTTACTACCTCTGCTGATACAACAATGAGTAGAGCGTCTGGAAATTTCCACTGGTCTTTATCGATGGAAAAACCCCACGCCTCAATATCAACCAATGAGAATTCAGTTCTTAATCTATTAGTTATAGTTGGTTCCTATTGGCCGATAGGTCCGTCAGTTAAAATGTTTAGCCAATCATAGCCCTGTAACTAGAGACAGTGACACTACTAAATGACAGATAGCGAAAGAGACATGAAAAAGAGGAAACTATTGTTTCGTTTTATCAAATCTCAAAAATATTTGTAGACCTTAGGTGCACGAATAGAGAAAGCTTCATCCAAGACTGTCGAAGTATACATATAATTATATATAATTTTTTAGCATAATTCTGTAATTGGCTTGGTTAAGATTAACGTCATGCTATTAAAATTGGCTTTCAAAACCCTGAGGCGTGGGTGCTGGCTTCATAAAAGAGAACTAGATCTTTTCTATTCTATGCTGATGTATTCTGCGCAAGATCAGGGATTAGTTTTACGAATATACTTCTATTAAGCAAACAAAAGTATAAAATAAATACATATTTTTGTTTAAAGAGCTCGAATTCTAAATGTGTATTACCTAGAATGAAAAAATTATGGCAGTATCTTTTTTTTCCAGATAATTTTATAATAACTCCAAACATTTTTAAAAAAGCTCTCATGGATCATTAGATCATAGTCAGATGTAGATGCTAACTTATTTTAAAAGGACACATACTCTTGCCCAAGCACCTTGAATTGGCTTGTGTTGAAAGTGTGCTTTATAAATAAAATTGCCATGCCATCTGCCTTGCCCACACCTGAATAGATCATGGATGAATTAATACTACACATTTTGCAGTTGTGTCTAGTGTTTGAAAATCTGATGAATTGTTCTAGAAAGGTTCCTGTTTAGCTAACAGTTTGGAATACTACAAACTTATTGAAAGCTGGTTTTAAAGGTTTAAGTACATTCCAAGGCATTACCAGGAACCGGTTTGTTTAGCTATGCATTTGGGGCAAAAATCTTGTGTAACAATGGGTGGTGCAGTATTTTGCAAGTCAAGCACATACTTTTTGCCTTAATTCATGTCATACTGCCAATCACACAGTGATATACCTTCTTAAGAACATTTTGAGCTCAATAAAGAATTCAATGAACTTAAACCAAAAAAGATTAAATAAAATAACAGTTGACATGTGGGAAAACCATAAACTAAAAAAATCAAAATAAAGCTTCAGGTTTTGGAGATTTAAAAACGGTCGTGGTGGAGGTAAAGTAGTATGACTTTTGCTAAAGTTTTGGCCCTTTTGAAAGAAAACAAATGCAAACACTTTTTTTTTATAACATTTTTATTTATTTCAATAAAATTGCATATTAATAGTTCTCACACACTTAAAATATATACTCTGCCTAAATCTAAGAATCTCTTTAGCTAGTAAAGTAACTTAACAAAATTTGAATAGTAGCTGAAAGAGGAAATGAGGCACAGTCTGTTCTATCTTAGCTTATATCTGTTAGGTGTTACAGAGGAAATACTGGTGGAACCGTAATTGAAACACAAAAAAAAATTTAATCCTGCTATAGTGCTAATTTGGAAATACAACATTAGCTACCTGGGGTTGTTTCAACATGGTACTGTGGACTGTGGAATAAACCAAACACAGGCAAAACTCCATGATGATTGACTGAAAAAGTGATTGGTATGTTCACCACATAGCTGGTCTTTATTCAGCGCTGATGCAGGCAAATTCCTCTGGAATCTCTGTTTCAATCTTTAGGTTGCTAGGGTTTACAAAACATAACTGGAACCAGTTCAATGCATCAGTGACTTATCTCGTGTTAGGGTTTTAAATCACTTCCAAAGAACTTAGTTGCTTGCATGAGTCATTTTTTTAATCAGTCCAAGTTCCCGTATATTAGCTTAGTTTTATTAAAAACTTCCTTTTTACTACAGTGTTTTAGCAGAATTTGATTCAAAAAGTGCAAAATGAGCTACCTTAACTTGTTAGAACTTGAAGTAAAGACATACTTCTTCGTAAATACATGCCTAAAGCAATCTAAAGAGTATATCGAGATATTTCCCAGGAATCAGGAGAAACAAAATGAATCTTTTACTTTTTTGTTCAGTTTGCTTTGTAAAACTCTTTGGTCAACACTTGGGTTTGCATAGTGCCATATGATTTAAGTTGAGCTGAAGTGGCAGCTGAGAGCTGCCTTCCTTTCCACTTTTAGACACTGTAGGAATCTTTACTAAACCTGCACTCTGAGAAGGACACACTCTTTTGCGTATACAAGCCCAAAGTCACATATATATTTGGCACATTTAGATTTAAAATACTCTTTTATTTATTTTTTTCAGTATTTTTCTTGTGATTGGAAATTATATTAACATATTAGAGAGGCCAAGCAATACTTCCAACTTAAATCTGATAAGGAATTCGTGGAGGGAGCTGAAGTTTAGGTTGATGATAAGCCTTCTACCACAAAGACGAACCGTCAAAATACCAGCGGAAATATACAAAACACGAGTCTCATTACTATGAAGCCAGTAAATACTTGAAGGGTACTAAAAAAAATTCTACATGGACTTTTTATAATATAATATGAGTATATTAGTGGCCTGTGTAGAGTAGAACTGTAACTTAGCCTAGTAACTTAATAAACGTGGTGTCTACTGGGTAATGGAGTTTATATAGGGGTCATTTATGTCACCCACACATTAGGTTTTAAAGTGTATAATTGAGAAGACAATGTTGGCAATATTTTACTTACATTTTAAAAACTCCATTTAATTTCTGGCTGTAATATAAATTTTGATTTTAGGTTAATTTGAGCTCTAAATTTTGACTCTCTGTAACACCTTTTAACCACTGCAGGAAAGATCTGGAAGTCTAACACAGGAAAGGTTGCTATCTTTCAGTTAAATGCTTTTGTTATTTTATATTTCAAAACACTTGTGAGTATCGCTCTGAGCTGTAAAACCAACTGAAAGGATTGCAACACTTCCACGTTATTATTCAAGGAAAAGACATTTAAAGACTTCATACCATGATGGATTGTGAAAGAGGAACGCCACCTCACCCCAGAGGATGACTTTATCAAACATTGTCTCACTCAGGAATACTGAGCTATTAATACTCTCCAGCTGTCTTTGAAGCACCCTATGAGGACTTGTATAAACCCTGGCTGAGATATGGACATAACTAACAAAATGGCACATTAAATGTGCTTTTTTGTAAATCACTTGTAAGCTGTGTACCAAATCTTTCAGATTTCATATCCGCCCATTTAATTCTATTTAAAAAAGAGTTGTGTCAACAATCATGTATTTCTCTGAATGAATTCTCAGGTAAATATTGAATCACGAGGAAACCTTTTGACATAAACAGCCTTGGGTTTGTTATGTAGTAAACAGACAGCTACAGTAAGAAACAGAACGTGATTAACTCAAGCACACCTGATTCAGAAAGCTATTTAGATGATTAAGCGAGATGATTGGTTTGTATTCAGATCTATTTAAGAGTGATTATTATTAGTCTGGAAGAAAAATGATGTTGACAAAAATATGTGGAATCAACCTTTTTGTAAATTGAGAGTCAGACTGCAGCAGGTTTATTAGACAACCAGATTAAATTGGGATGCAGAAGGAAACAGTGCAAACACCATATGGTCCATTATAAGCTAAGGTAAAAGCCTTTTCTAACATAAACAGAGGAATCAAAATGGGATCATGTAGTTGCTTTGACCAGGATAAGGATAAAGTCGTCTGACTGGTTTAGCACACCTAGCGTCATAGCTGTTGGCTCTGCGTGTGCACTCGTCCCTGTCAGTCCTGCAGGCACCACAGTGGCAGCTGAGAGCTACTGGGAAGTTATATACAGGGTTGGAGTGGACAGGACAGCCAGGCAGAACGACTGTCCGATACTCCACCCTGTCATAGGTACAGCTTCTCTGGACAACGAAGCGTGGGCGGAAAATACCCCTCATGTTGCTATCCTGGGGGATGCACAAACATATGGGAAACAGCAAATGAGTGATCATCCAACAACATTCATTTAACAGAGAGAGACACAGATACACACAAAGAGTGTGTGTCTGAGTCTCCAATGAATACATCTGTAATAATGTCAAGCTAATCTTCACAAATTATTGATTTAATTAGAATACGGGATAGCAAGACTTTAGTCAAAATGACTACTCAAACAAACTAAGCAATTACTATAAAAGAGACATTAACTAACAAAGGTAGGATTTATTAAGCCTTCTGATTTTTTTCAATAGCACAGTATATTTATTCTTAATGTTATCATTTTTATGCACATTTTTCTTTTTCTATCTAGGAAATAATTAAATGAAATCTGACAGTTCTAAGTAATTTACCTCATCTTGGATTTAACTTTATATGACATCTGTGCAATAAAACAAAAATATAATTTCTATCTGTTTTTAGCGAAAAATACATACCCTTGTAAAGCAAACTCCCATGCAGATAGTAGTGTTGATTGCCACACAATAGTCACATTCTGGCTTTTCCACGAACAATGTGAACTCTGTGGGAAGACACATGGGAACAGCTGGGTAAAACAGCAGAAAAAATACCCAGCAGCTGAACCCTGATGTCTCCATTATTTTTATATATATATATATATATATATATATATATATATATATATATATTTTTTTTTTTTTAGCAAGGCGGCTTCTTCCTTAATCAGGTTTGGTCCTGTAAAGTAATGAAAGATAAAGAAACAAAGAGCACAGGATTACATCAAACAGCATTTTTTCTTTGTTCAATATTACAATCACATTTGAGAGAAGCAGTCACTCACAGATCTACTACTCCTCTGACTCTGAACATCCTTGCAGAAATGTATATATATATATACAAACTTAATTTATTCCACCTTAATCCAAGCTCTTATCTTCTATCTGTGACGAAAGGGGTGCACTGACGTTTTAGCCCATTTTGTAGATGATATGAACATATTGATATCCTTGATGAATGAAGTAATTAAAACAACATGATTCTGTCCAAAAGCAGTCTTCAACACAGTGTCCGGTAGATGTCACAACGTACCATCTACAGATCTTGTGCTAGAAAAAATTTATATGTTATTAAGGGGTCGCATAAAAAGTGAAATTAACCACAGTCTACCAACCAAATCAACCTCTTACGCATTAGAAATTAACAACATTTCAAACCAATCCAATTTATTTAAATAGCACATTTTAATTAAAAAACGGCATTATAGCCGACCAAAGTGCTTCACAGTACAAAAAAAACAAGCAATACAGAAAGATTTCAAACCAGCGGGTAAAACTATTTACTAAAAACAGTTAAATAATTTGGCGGTCCACAGTGTCAAATGCTGCGGTGAGATCCAACAGTAGCAGAATGATACTGCGGCCAGTTTCAGAGGGAATAATGTCTGTGTATGTGTTACCGTACGTTTAAATTGTGTTTTTATGTGTAGTGGGTTAAAAGCTGACATCAGCAAAGATGCAAGCTGGTAAAAAAAAAAGAAAATTGGCAGAACACCCACTTTTCATGCAGGTTTATCTAATCTGCTTTCACAGCAGGTATATCCCAAAGCACGGACCCTTATGGTAAAAAACAACAACAAAACAAACAAACAAACAAAACAAAAAAACTAAGGACTATAAAACTATTGTTTTATATAGTTTTAAAACTATAAAACTATAAACAAAACAAAAAATTACCCAAAAAAAAAGCTTTTATGCATGGATTTCTTATCTGTAATTTTGATTAATGATTTGCCAGACTAGTCAAAGTGTAATGGAAACATTAAGTGATTATAACGCCGAAAGCAGCTGTTTTGAATGCAATGATGTTTCAGTTCTTATCTGAGCTTTGTTTGTATTTCACCTGAATTCATGCAAGCTTAAAGTAAATCTGCTCTGGTGAAAAACAAAGAACTGCCATGTTGAAAAGGCTATACATATCTTCTTATGTCAGAGTCTTTTTAGACAGGAATTTCAAACTTTTATAATATTTATCCTTCCCGTATATTAGACATATTCTTTATCAGTGGCAGGGAATAATGCTTACTGGAGTGTGAATCAGCATTAGTGTAAAAAGGCAACTAACTGCTTCTCCCCCATTGTTATAAATCTGACAAAATTATTAGTACCTGTCATTTTTATTAAACAAATTTTTGCAACTACTTATTTTACAACTGAAACCTTGCTTAATATTTCTAAGTTATTGTTTTCTGCTAAGCCCATTACTTATTTGAAAATGAAGTAATTGTTTTGAAATAATATGAGGAAAATTTAGTAAAAGATAACAAGAATAAGTAAGGAAATAGTAGTCACAAGTGACATATTGATTTAGCAGCAGGAGTGGAGACCAAACCCTGAAGATTTACCTTTTGCTCCCCTCAGAATTCCTTATTTAACCAAAAGGTACTGTGTAACCAGAAGACAAAAACAGACCTACAATTAATGTGTCACTGCATCACTTTATTTCAGGTAGAAAATAGATTTACTGTCAGTGAAGAGTTTTAATTGTCTCCAGAGCGCAACAGGAGACACACCAAGGGATCATTTTCTTTTATAATCTCTGAAATTATGGCAGGCTTGTGGCCTTGATGGATCATTAACCAAAGTGAACTAATCTTTATTGTCTACTGAATGCATTAGAGCTGACCAAACTACTTCCAGTTGCACGGGAGGTGGTGGAACTATCAATGAACTACTGATCACTGAAGTAAAGTTAAAGGTAAGGTAGGTTTAAAAGGCTTTAGAAACATCAACACTTTGGGAAGGGTTGAGGAAAGACTTTTAAGAATACAGAGGATTTAAACAAGCAGGATTTTTTAAATATAAAATCAATTTCCTTGCTATCTTCAGTAAATACTTTTCTTATAATATTTTACCTTCACCAGAGGCAAATCTTTTATTTTTTATTTTATTGCGATTCTAGGTTCAAGGAACTCGTTCTACTCCTTTTGCATATCAACAATGGTTGGAACAGGTGGCCCAGTGCCCACTTTCTCCGTTTGGGATTATGTGGTGTTTGCTGGAACGATTCTGGGAGCGGCAAGCATCGGCCTTTTCCAGGCCATCCGAGGTCGGAAGGAGACCAGTAGCGCAGAGTTTTTGCTAGGTGGACGACAAATGACAGCTGTGCCGGTGGCCATGTCCCTTACAGCCAGCTTCATGTCTGGCATCACAGTCATCGGCACACCTGCAGAGGCATACCGGTTTGGCTCTGCCTTCTGGCTCTTTGGTTTCTCTTATACCATCATGTGTGCCATCACTGCTGAATTTTTTGTACCACTTTTCTACCGATTGGCAATCACCAGTGCCTATGAGGTAGGAACATGCTGTGCACTCTGAATTATTACATACTAGGAGAAAGATGAAGCAGAAAAAATCTCAAAAAAGAAAGAAAAAAACAACAACCATTTA
Source organism: Apricaphanius iberus (assembly GCA_028564705.1). Classification (NCBI taxonomy): domain Eukaryota; kingdom Metazoa; phylum Chordata; class Actinopteri; order Cyprinodontiformes; family Aphaniidae; genus Apricaphanius; species Apricaphanius iberus. Next base: position 2,025,771 of record JAPXFQ010000557.1, read on the forward strand.
CAAGTGGTTTTGAGACTCTTATTTCATTTTAGTCAGGGAGAGCCCATCTGTTAAAAATGATAGGTAACGAGTTTATAGGTTTAAAAATTATCTTTAAATGTAACAGAATGTTACCATTTTCTTTGCTTAGCCGTCTAATGGTAACCTATGGCCTTTTAATGCCCAAAAGGCCCCTGAATCAAAGACTAAACACGTTTTTTCACATCATCTTTTTGGTAGGTCTGGTGTTATTAACAGCCTGCCAAATAAATATGAAATGTCTTCTAAATTTATTTTGTTGAATAAAAAAAGAACAAAGCATAAGACAGCATGATTTGACAGACTGTAGTTTTTTTTTTTTTTCAAGATGATCCAAAAATGAGAAAATGAATATTAAAGCCTCATTAATGCCTCATCCCTGCCTCAGCTGATCTATTTATTTGTACCAACATCCTTAATTAATTAATTAATTTTTTAATGCATGTGTTTTGTAAATGTAAAAGCAAAATTGGGAGCATTGTTTAGCTTTTGGGGATTCAGGTCAATGAAGGCAACTTTATTTGCATAGCCCACTTTCAACAGCAAGGCAATTCAAGGTGCTTCGGGTGATAAAGGGAAAATAAAAGCAGCAATAAAACAACAGCAAAAGCATAAAACAACATTAGAGAACATATACATATGACGTTTCAGCTATTGTTAAACTACATATTTGAACTTAAATGCAGTTAATAAGAAGCTTTGACATTTTATGAGTAATAAACCCTTGAGTAACCACATGAGTAAAGAGCTTTTTTTATGCTTGAGTAATGGCTAACAATGACTAACCATTGACTGGGTTCACAAAATATGAAAAAATAAAGTCAGGTAAAAACATACAAGTTAAGTGTTAAAAGAGCATCTGAAAAATACAAGAAAGTCCTTGAAAATTTTCAAGATAATAAATAAATAGAATAGAATATGGTTAATTTGAAGTAACAGGGAAAAACTGTAAAAAAAAAATATATAAATGTTTTGTTGTAACCTCTATATAGCTGAAATGATGGCATAATCATTTGGGTTAAGAATTATGAAAACTTTCCTATTGTTTTTATTTCTAGTACCTGGAGCTGCGCTTCAACCGGATCATCAGGATGATCGGAACATCCATGTACATTGTGCAGACGGTAAACCATGCTACCTTAATTAAAACAAGATGATTAGTCAGACCAATCATAAATATTGATCTTATTTTTGTAATATGAAAATCAACAAGAAAAAAAAAATGTAACAAACTTTTATGATGCACATTAAAATCATTAAACAGCAGCTGTTCTTTTGTCTTTCTGACTTCATGCAATACTGATTGTAGATACCTGTGCCATGACAACATAAATATGGTAATGCAACCATTTTGTGCGTGAAACTAATTCATTAATGGTGCTGTTTTTCAGGCTCTCTACACAGGCTTAGTTATCTATGCTCCAGCTCTTGCACTAAACCAAAGTAAGTCCCAACGCAAAAAAGATTGGGCCTGTTCCTCTCTCACCGATTCACCTGTTATAAATCTATATGTAAATGTTAAAGAAATAAAAATGAATTTAAAAATGGCGTAAAATTACATAAAATGTAAATTTATTTATAATGGAGCATTTACTTGGCTGCATAGTCACCGGGCTGGATCTGTGGGGAGTGCTGGTGGCAACAGGGGCAGTGTGCATCATCTATTGCACTTTGGTGAGTATTTTCCACTCATTAATTCAATCCCAAGGTATCTATTGTACATAATAAGTACAAGTATGAAATATATTATACAGAGAAGGACATTTTTAACTCCAAGTATGTACATTACATCTAACAGTAGTCATAGTCATTTAGCAAAAACAGACCACATTTGAGCTTTTAGATCTCATATCACACTGGAGTTTGTGATACAACTAGTATTTATTATTCAAGCTAAAGTCTACAAGCTTAGAGTAGTATAACTTTGATGAAGCACTAAAATGTCAAGAAAGACCTAAATCCCCCTGGTTTATAATATGAAATCTGTACCAGGGTGGGCTGAAAGCAGTTATCTGGACAGATGTGCTGCAGATGGTGATCATGCTGGCAGGTTTTATAGCTGTTATAGCTAGAGGAGCCGTCCTACAAGGAGGCCTGTCCACAATTTGGAAAGATGCTGGAAATGGAGGCCGACTGGAGGCTTTTGAGTAAGTGCACAACAGTTGTAAATACTGTCAGACAGTAAAACAGTCACACTTTAGAAATCAGAGGAATTTAAGATAATTTGTCTTGAATGTCATGAACAGAAAGTGTGCTCAGTTAGCAAAAAATGTTAAAAAAGAACGAGTGAAAGACAACTAAAGCTACAGTATGCCATGTTTGGACATGTTCTGAGCTCGCTGTCATACCGCTGCTCTTTTTTCACAGCTTTGATCCGAATCCTCTCAAGCGGCATACTTTCTGGACCATAGTGGTCGGTGGCAGCATAATGTGGGTATCCATCTACTCAATTAACCAGTCCCAGGTGCAGCGCTACATCTCTTGCAAAACTTTGGGACAAGCCAAATTGTGAGCATAACTTGATATACGCAAAATCCTCTGGCAGCAAGCAGAAGTTTGTGTGCTGACAAGTCTTGTTTGATCCCTCAGGTCTTTGTATATTAACATGCTTGGTTTGTGGGCAACAGTGAGTCTTGCTATGTTTTCTGGTCTCACTATGTACTCAATTTACAAGCACTGTGACCCGCTTTCAAATGGGGATGTAAATACTCCTGACCAGGTGACCTATAGAATTTTTCCCTCGCTGAACATCACATACACTATATGCTTTTAAAGTTCAGTAACAAAGCACCGGTTGACTGAAAAATTGGTTTGTATTTGTGAACCAGCTGCTGCCATACCTTGTGATGGACATTCTGGCAGTCTTTCCTGGAATCCCTGGCCTGTTTGTGGCTGCAGCCTACAGTGGTACACTCAGGTAAAACTTGCAACAAAGACGGGAAAAAGAGAAAAATAAACATAAATTACTTCTAGAAATTCTGCATTGGTCAGTGTCCAAGTGTTTCCTTATGATAAGGGTTAAATTAAAACCACAAAAGATATGGCTTTGTCTAACGAATATATTAGAGCATCCACCTAGGAACTTGCAAGCCATGTATTTAGCCTTTATATGTGCCCATTTCTAATTTATGGTTCTAAAATTGTACTTTTGCACATGTTTTAGCACGGTGTCATCCAGCATAAATGCTTTGGTTGCTGTCACTGTGGAAGATTTCATTTTTCCATTCTACAAAGATCTCACACAAAAACAAACAACCTGGATGAACATGGGCCTGAGTGAGTTTTGATCTATCTATCTTTCTATCTATCTATCTATCTATCTATCTATCTATCTATCTATCTATCTATCTATCTATCTATCTATCTATCTATCTATCTATCTATCTATCTATCTATCTATCTATCTATCTGTTTCGCTTTTTTAATTTTAAATAACAAGCTGCATAATGCAGCTTTGCTGTTGTTTGCACAAACACATGCAACTTTTAACTGTCTCTCTCAGCTGCAAATTTATTTTTATTGTAATATACTACGTTACATTTAAATATTTTGCCCTTATAGTATAGAGTATCTTCTGTAATCTGTTTTTATATTTCTATTTTTTTTGTAACTCTACCTGTCTGTCATCTTGCTGCTGGTACATCTGTATTTCCCCTCTGAGGGACGATTAAGGTTATGCCTATTCTATTATTTTCTATTCTATTCTATTCAATTCAATTCAAAGTACAATATCAGCCAGCCACTGACTCCTGAAAGGGAAAGTTATTTTTTTTCAAGGTAGACCTTGTTTTTAGTATTCATTACATTCATTTACTTACCCAGTCAAGTTTAGAGCCACTTGGAGTCCTTCAGAAGAAATTAGTATATTCAGTCACGATCAGCATATATCTATCAAATGTGAGTCTGTGGGGGCACCCAAAATACAGCCTCTAAATAATGCATTGTCTGCCATATAACTCCTTCATTTAACCAATCTTTTGTTATGAATAGTTTTCAATATTCCCTTGTGGGTTCGGAATGTCTCAGAGGTGTTGCGGTGGGATGGAGCACAGCAGTGACGTAACTGAAATTGCGCATTTATTTAGTTGTATTATAAACAGTGTTTGAGGTTAGGGGAGTTTGGCTCCCCTTAAAGGTAGATGGGCTCCCCTGAAAGCCCACTACTGACAGACCAATGGGAAGCTCTAAAAATACTCCAGTTTCAGTTTAGTTTAGATTTTTTCCACAAGAATCCTAATGTGTTTCAGATTAAAGTGAAATCCTTATTTTTCCACCTTGTATGTTAAATTTCTCACATCAAATTTCTGAACACTGACTCCTTAAAATAACTTTCACTTAATTCCTTCTGTGAACATAATTGTGTGGTGGTGCTGTTTTGCCGCTGATATGAGTTGTTTACTTGCTAATCAATCACATTTGGAACGTCATGGACACTGCATCTGATTTGATTGGACAAAGTTTTACTATACGTGATTTCTAAAAGTAAACTGGATCGTTTTGGTTTAACCAAAAACAAAAATGAGCGGTGAAGAGGACACCCCGGTCTCTTTAATGAGTCTCAGTAAATCATTTCATGCAGCCTTTCCTTTTAACTGGTCGCTAAAGCAACAGAACAAGTGGAAAGCTAGGAATACCAGGCTCTTCACTGGATATCACAAGTTAGGAGGTAGAATAGGTATTAATGCAAAAAGTCTGCTGCTTGCCAAAATCATAATGTGCCAAGGATAAATGAAGAAGTCAGCAGTGAATCATGGAATAACCTTAAAAAAATTGCAAGCAGTTTGGCGTAAAAAAGAGGAGTTGAAATGTCAAAGAGAAGATAAATGAACGTTGATTTAATGCAAGAAACAAATGCTCATTACAAACATATTGCCAATTCAAAATGGCTTTAAAAAATCAAATCCCCCAAGCATGATGACTAAAAAACGTAATAGTGCTAACTAAAGTGTGCATAAATCAGACCACCCTGAAATAATAGGGCAAATTGCCAATCAAATAAGAATAGGTTTGTTACAAATATTAAAGAAATTGGGTCAAATCGGTCTTGTTCAGCTGTGGTCCCTAATGATTTAAAGATAATAGGCGATATCCTACTTGGCTGATATTAGTTCTTTATTTAGTATTCATTATTCGTTTTGACAATGGCAATGATGATCAACATAATCATAATCATGGTGTTTCTGATCCAAGTTGTTCCATGATTTGTTTTTCTTGATTGTTTGTAATGCAAAAAGTGTTGGACTGCATGCGGATCCATTATTGTTTTTTGTTTGTTCAGAACCTGTTAAACTACCTACTACTAAACAATTAATAGCAAAACATGGTTAAATGAAGAGGTTTTGGGTCAGATAATGCCTTTTTGCAGGCAGGAAATCTCCTGCCCTGATTGACTCCCATTATATGGATATACACTGATCGTGACTGGATATAAATTTCTTCTGAAGGACTCCAAGTGCCTCGAAACTTGTCTGGGTGAGTAAATGAACGTAATAAATGCTAAAAATAAGATCCAGGTTGAAAAAATACAACATTTCCCTTCCTTCTCTACTTCCAGTAGAATGCATGATTATGAGTCACAAATGCACGGCGCCTGTGAATACAGCAGTCACTGCAATGTATTTTTCACAAGCTGACTTGGAGCAGGCAGGTTAATCTTTCAGCAACGTGCAGAGTTTCCCCTTACTGAGAAGTAATTTAGGTTCTTAGAAATCCTTTTGAAAGCCAAATGAAAGGTGGGACTCTTTTTGTGAGAGAAACTCCACACACCTGATCCAATTTAACAGAAACATTTCTTAGAAAGACCCTGTTGCACTCTAAAATACGGCCATTTCCAGATTCACTTGGTTGCTGTATTTAGTGTTTATCAGAATATCAAAATGTCCGACATATATTTTAATAACCTGATCAAACAATAAACAAGTTTACTAAAAAAACAACAACATTAAAACTGTTGCAGATTTTTATATTGGACTACATATTTACTATTTCAACAAAATCATATTTTAATATTCTATTTTATCAACACACAGGTGTGTTCTTTGGAGGCCTTTGTATTGGAATGGCTGGAGTTGCTTCAGCAATGGGAAGCGTTCTGCAGGTAAAATTCTCTTATCATAAACCTATTTATAGCTCTACAGCACCATCAAGTGCTACTGCTTGAAAACTACAAGTTCATTTTTTTTCTATTTTCAGGCGGCTCTTTCTATATTTGGTATGATCAGTGGACCTCTTCTCGGCCTCTATCTATTAGGCATGCTTTTTCGCACAACAAACTGCACGGTGAGTATGTCGTGCCACAGGTATGTTTTCTTGCACAAGTGAACCTTAAGACAACAGAAAAAAAAAGCTTTTGAAAAACAGGTATGTGACCCCTGCAGAGGAAGTTTACTGAAGTCATGTTTACCTTTCAGGGAGGACTGGGAGGATTGATCATTGGACTGGTGTTAACTTTGTGGGTGGGGATTGGAGCTCAGCTTTACCCTCCAACAGCTGACATGACAAATCCCCTTCCCCTCACCACTGTAGGCTGCAACAAAACAGTGGGCCTGAACAGCACAGCAGCTCCATGGACCAGTCCAACAACTCTGACGCCACAACCAGAGTTAGTCATTTTACATAAAAACAGAGCCTTGATTCTAAAACATTTATTTATTTAATGAACTACGTTTCTCTTTTGAAAAATCAACGTCAGCCAGAAAAGGATTCAAGGTTTAAAACCTGATCGGAAGTATGAAATTCATCATTAAAGTGTAAGGTTTTGAGATGGGTAATAACAGCGACAATATATTTTCCCCCACTTTGTTCATGCTTTGATCTTTTAATATATCTCATTATCCACCTATCAGGCTTAACATTATGGTTATGCAGCTACATACTCAACAGACTGCAATCGACTGTTTAGCCAACTGTACCAGAGGCGGCATAAAGTTATTCAGCAGTTTGAACTACAGTAGCCCAGCTGTTGAATCAGAGCAAATGAGCAAGTAGAGAATCAGTGAGTCTTGACCCGTTCACTTCTCTTGTACCACCACTAACAGAGGCTGACCAACTGGCTGACCTTGTCAAATCTTATGTATGTCCATGTTTCCTGCTTTCATTACATGAAATGTAAGACTACAACATTTGCTTTCTCCTTAACATTTGAGTATTTTTCATCTGACATGTAAGTGAACATCATGTTATGCCGGATCAATGTATGTGAAGGGGATGCACATTACCAAATTGGTCCGCCTGCAAGAGTAATATAACTTCTTCCAAGTTTCCCTGAAACAATATGTGGAAAGATGGATGGTTTTCTCTACAAATTAGTTAAAACTAAACTTTGATTGAGTGCGATCTTTCGTTCAGACAAGCCTACTTTAAGTTTCTAAGCAACTAAGGAACATTCAGATTCAGTTTATGTTTTATATTATTGCAAACTAAAGGAAAAAATCTGCTCATCATCACCAAACATTTTTGACAAGCTACTCCCAAGTCCTTTAAGTGGCTGTTAGTTTGATTTTTTAGTAAGAGTGATCCGTTGTTTTAAGGACATTTGCTGACAGAGCATATACTAAATCCATTCACTTTTTGTGGCAGTTACAGGCCTCCTTTAGCAGACACCTGGTATTCTCTGTCCTACGTCTACTTTTCTCTTTTTGGCACGCTGACCACAATGGTCTCTGGCCTGCTATTGAGCATAATCACAGGTAAGGGTTTAGTTCTAAATCTCTACTTTAAAAAGAGTAAAAAGTTTAGTGTATATGTTTAATTCAAATGCTCGAACAACAATGTGATTATGTGTATGTTTTACAGGCGGATGCAAGCAAACAAAGATGAACTCTGATCTCTTTGTGAGGAAGAGTGATTTGATATGCTTTGGTGGCTGCAGTAATTCAAAGGTAAAATGCTGATCTTATCATGTTGTTAGATAATTAGTAACACAGCCGACCAAGTGTGCCTTTTTAATGTTCTTAACCTGACACTATTGTTAACCTACTGCAGGTATCTGATGAGATTGAAAAGGCTCCAGCAGACCTTCACATGGGAATTGACAACAAAGCATTTACAGCGATGGATGTATTGCAGGAATCTGAAAATGCCACCAAACTATAATGCTTTTGTTGTTTATGAATTTACTGTATCAAACAAATCTAAAATAAGTTATGGTTATTCTGTAAGGAAAAAGTGCAACAATGCATATGTTGCTCTCTGTTATTAATTCTATTTAAAACTTGATTATTTGTATTTACCATTTACACTCAAGAGAGTAAAAAGATCAAAGACCATTATGTTCTTTACTGAGTACCTGAATGCCAATGCATTCAAACAGCGGCATGTTTTCATGTATTTGTGTCTGCATTGATGAAGATACCTTCCATTTCATGTTTTAGTGGTGTTGTTGCACTATTGTTATGTAAGCATTTTTTTTGTTTTTGTGGTGATTTAAAAAAAAAAAATACTGGCATTTATTGTTCTTTTTCATACCGAAGCAGAAAGACACTATTGCTCTATGTTGTTAAAATATTTTGAATGAGAGATCTGTTTTGAATGTACTTTAACTTCTGTTTATTTTTTTTCTATGAAAACTGCACTCTTTATAAAAAATCCAAAAAGTATTTCTACTCATCCAAAAAAAATGTTGCACTGTTTACATCTACCACGACAACTTCAAATGCTCAGATACATTCACATAAACTCACCAAAAAGAACATTGCTGATCAATCCAAAGCTGAGGATAGTTTTAAAATGCAGTTAATGATTTCATGGTGTTTGTTTATTAATGGCTATAAAACATATTTAGGCTGAGGGGTAAAGCTTGAGCTTCGGACTTGCTGCAGCCACCCCCTTGTCTCCTTGGAAACAAACAAACGAGGAAGCTTACAAAGAACTGGCCTGCCCACTTTTACCTGAACCTGTGCCAGATAATCTGTCTTTTAGCTGTTCCAGGAAGAGAGTTAAGAGTCCATCTTGTAGAAGCAGACTCCGAACAAAGGAACTGAATAAAATTTCAAGTTTCACTCGTTCCTACAACACAAGGTGAGGAACTAATATTTGATCATGTAGCTAGAAACATCATGATTATTTATACAGGATGTAGTCTTTGTAATTACCGTAAATAAGAGCAGAAAAGAACGTGAGTTGTCTCAAAAGTTCAACAGTTTGTTCAGTATGTTTAAATCTGTTTCCTTCTGGCCATATTTGTATCTAAAATTTTAAGATGGAAAAAACGTTACCCTCTTACAAAAGCTCAATTCCCTGCAAGTGACTACTGGGGTATGAAAACATATAGTCTCAAAGAACCAAAATATTGCAGACAAGAAAGAAAAGATTAAATGCTTTTATCTGCCTAATGTTTCTTAAGCATCCATGTTATGCTTTCCAAAACAGGATTTAAGAGCTATGGAAACTATTTTGCCACCGATGGTTTTCTTGCTCCTGGTACTTTGCTTTAAAGCGGTAGATGCCGAAAACAAAACGGTAAACTTCACAACTCCCGCAAACCGTGGCTTAAACCTGACAGAATTCACCACAGCATCAACTTCATTCAACTCTACTGGAACTCCAGCTACTTTCTTGAACACAACCGACGTCACAGCTGTATATACCAGCACAAAGCGGAACAATGAAACCACTACAACTGTAGCTGCAACGAAAACCACGAGTCAGCACAAAACCTCTCAGTCATCTACCTTCTTGACCTCACCAACAGACAGTGGACCACCAAAGAGCACTACACCAACTGTCCCATCATCAACACTTACAGTAACCACACAAACCATCCAGACTACAACACATTTGAAAAGTACATCTGATACATCAGGAAGTTCTACTCACAGCATCACTACATCCACAGATTCAATGAACACCACAGGAGGTAAGCATCTGTGCCCTTGTTCAGTTTTAACATGATTTGCTTCCGTTTGTTATATCAATGAGCTTAACCTTTCCTCTCTGTGCTATTAGCTTCGAGGCTCAACATATCAGAGAAGAATATGACAATAATATTCAGCGGTATGCTTGGGTTTTTTGCTGTGGCAATAGTTCTGATCATGTTTTACAAATGCAAACATAAATTTTACTACTTGCATCAACCACTTAACAACACAGATGATACAGGTAAAGACTACTTTATCATGTATCATATCCAATCCATTTCAATTAACATTACCTTATAAAAGCAACTGTACAACCTTCAACAGATGGATTTGTAGCCGATGAAGACACCCTTGTTATTTCTGGAGGACTTTACGATGGCCATCCCATCTACGATAATGTACCACCCACTCCTGCAGAGCCGTCACAGTTTCGCCTCCAGTTCCTTCAATGAAGAGACGCTTCTACATTAAATTGCTAAAGTGCCATCTTTGATGACCAACTGACATGGACAGAACCCTATTCCTCATGAATGGATCAGTGTTATTTCAGGACTGAATCAGGACCTGTGGAGTTGAATAATTTACCAACAGTAAACCATCATGAAACTAGCTAATCAAAGAGAATGGCTGATGTAGCTATAATGAACTTAATACTTTTATTAGCTTATGACAATTACAATACAAGCATGCTTTACTATACAATTTCTACATAACTACAATTTTACTAAATTAACAATACAAATGTACATAGAAGGAATTAAATAAATTGACAATAGTTCAAAGCATAACTTCCTTTTAACAACAGCGTTATAACAATTTTATTTAAAATTAACTTTCAAAGAAAACGACTAAATAGTCACAAAACGTAAACTGCTGTTTTTCACAAAATAAACGTACAATTTTAATGCTAAACATGTTCTAAAAGAGCTTCTAATTTAGATAGAATATTTCTTCAATTAAAACGATCAATGTGTTACATTAGCACGACAAACGTCTGTAAAAGTAAATAAATTCATTACAAACATACATAAAGATAACTCATCTTCAGCAAAAGTGTAACATTTTTTTCAAAGAACTTTGAAGGAAAGAAGGTAACTCACTTGTGACTTGTTATCACAAAAGATGAAGTTCTCAAGTAGTTTTCATGAAATGAACCGTTCAGTTCTAAAACATTTAAGTGAGCAAATATAAGCATGTTCAAATATATTGTTCTATTTAGAGAGGATATTACTTTCATTCAAACAACTTTAGAACATATTTACACAAACTTCTGCTAAGCTAACAAAATTCATTGCAAAACATGCATCAAGATACTTTAGTTTAGCACTTTTTACATTTTTTCCCTATATAGCTTTAAAGAAAAGAGGGTGACTCTGTAGTGACATAAGGTGAACTTTCAAAGCAAATCAACATTATATGAACTATAAATTCCGAATATGTATGACTAAATTATATTAAGTCTAAGATAAGAGCTTTCAGTTTAGATATTAGAATAATCGATTTTATTCGAACAATCAATGTATGAAGGCCTAAAATAACAATGCCTACCTAAAATGATCTATTATTCTGACCCATGTTGGCAATACTCAGGCAAATATTTTCTCATTGGTCTTCTTCTTTTTCTTGTCACTAGAAGTCACAGCAGTCCAACCAGCATCTCTCATTCTTTTCATTGCAGCCAGTTTTAAGTTATTTTCAGGTGATTTGGGAGCAACTGGGCTCTGAATCTGACAAACAAAAGCAAAACAAAACAGACTAGGATTAAATGGCTCAATTCTTTCCTCTTGTCATCTCAACCACATCACCTTATACGCTATCATAATGTGAAAAAATATGATGGTCATATTACCTTTTTGAAAATGTTACGTTTGTACTGCGGGATAGAATCACTTGGTGTGGGTGTATTTCTAAAGGTCTTTGGGAACAGAAAACAAGCATTATAGTTGGAAGCTTTCAGACATTGTCCAATAAACTCTGCTAAACAAAACAGGTTTATGGCAAAATCAAAAAGTAAAAGCAGCACTCACAAATAAATCACTATGATCAGAGCTGTCGGACTTGAAGTCAAGTTCGATAGTGTTCTTCCCCCACCGTCCTGCCTTTTCACTTGAGGGGGGTGTTCTTACTCTGTATGACTGTAAGATAATTCACAGAGTAAATGTCAGGAAAAAGGCACACTTGTTTTTGTTCCTTATGGAAAATGTCAAAAAGATATAGTGTTTTACTTTAATCTTTGATGTTCCACCAGTCCTATTTACACTACTTCCTGGAGTTTTAGCATCTTTGGTGACAACAGGCTACAAAGCAAAGTCAGTGAAAGTCTGATTTATTAAAAATGTTTCAGAAAACTGTCTACTACATTGATAACATGATCGTGAATAAGTTAATGAATAAACTGATTTGCTGTGTACCGTTGTCTTTGTTGCTGTTCCACATGGTGTCTTTGGCATTTTAGTGGCTGATACCTTATCAATGAAAAATGCAGTGTTATTGTCATGAGTCAATAACAATAGTTTCCACAGATACACATAATAAACTGCCTACAGCAGCTTGCTCACATTGCAGTTTGGTATATTAAGGTAGACCTAATATACTTATTTTAAGTTTAGGGATATGTCAATTATCATGTAATAATTAGAAGTGGAATCTTAAAAGCGATTACCTTAATTTAGTTTCCTAGAAAAGTCAACAACTAAGACCAGTTTAATGATAAAATGTGTTTAAAGCTCAAACTTACAACTTTCTTAAGAACTGCAGGGCTCTTGTTGTTGGAGGGGGTTTTCTTGGTCTTGGAGAAGTCAAATACGTAGCTTTTTAAAGAGCCTCTTTCTGGGGTATCAACACTCATGTCTTGTTCAGAGTCTAAATCAATTGACTATAAAGATAAAAGATAATTCACTTGGAGTGTACAACTGATTACAAACTAGTCTTCAAGGACCAAATGTAGTGCTGTTATTACCTGGTTTTCCCTTTCTTGTGACAACTGCATGACCTTTGCTGTAGAAATTTCTTTTTTCAAATCAGTTACTTCTTTCTGTAGAAGTTCCTTAAAATGACACACATATTTGTGTCACTTCAAGTGTAGGGATAGACCAATATGGATTTTTTTTAGTGCCAATGCGATACTGTTTTTTTTCCATCAGCCTTAGCCGATGTCCGATACAGGCAGCCGATTTTGTTAAGCCGATATTTGGACCTGTCACTGATTCTGCTTCCTCAATTTACATCATGAAAACAATGATGATAACAAAAGTTACAAGTCCCAATTTAATATTTATTGAACTCTAAAACAATATTTAAAATAATATTTAACAAATAGTAAACATAGGTGAGGTAGAACAAGTAAGAATAAGTAGATAAACAATATTTAACAAATATAAAAAATATTCGGGGTAAAACAAGTTAAAAAAGAATTCAGCGCTGAAAAACTGCGAACTTAAAATTCTGAAAATAAATATTTAAGCATAAACAAAATACTTACACTATTGCACACAGTAGGAACAACTAAACAGCATAATAAAGTGCACAGTGCGCAATAGTGCTGGGGAAAAACTATCGGCGAACACAGCAGCCGCTTATCGGCCGATGTTGATACACGTAAAATGGCAAATATTAGCCCAATGTATTGGGCTGATATATCAGTCTATCCCTAGTGAAGTGTTTCAGAAGCTCCTATACAAACTTTAAATTTTCATGGTCAAAAAACATTTTCTTCAAACAAGGGTCTACCTTCTCTGTTTCTTTCATCTTCAGTTGTTTCTTTAATTCATCATTTTCTGTCTTCTGTTTCGACAAGTCCAGCTCCTTATGTAAGATGTAAAAATTAAATGCTTTCTATTCTTCATTTATGGTGAAACTGTACTTTTTCAATCATTTCTTTTTCACAAATCATACCAGTGATTTTGCCTGGGCAACTGCCTCTGTCTCTTTCTTCTTATTTTTATCGAGCTCCGCGTCTTTCTCTTCGACAATGCGGTCATACTGCCTCTAACAATAACAAACAAATAGCAAACCTATGCAGCAACAACAAACTATTTCAAACTACAAAAGCAACTTAATCATACCATACCTTGTGTTTTTCCATCAGGGCTACAATGTCTGCAATTTTGTGCTGGCATTTGAGCTCTGCATCCTCTTTGCTCTTTATGGCCTCTGCTGTTGTTAATTTGAGCCTTTGTACCTATAATATCGATTTTTATTAAAACATTTCTTCGACTGAGGTAGTGAGGGAAAAAAAAACAATAATATTGTGGCTGACCTCGTTTTCAAGCTCTTCTGTTAAGGCTGATTTGGATTCAAGATCTTTAAGCATTTTCTGATAATCTTCCTCTTTCAGTGTCATGAGGTCTTTGGACTCCCTCTGAAGTTTGTCAATCTAAGAAAAGCAAATAAACCCACCAAAAAAACATGGCCTCCATTAAGCAGTGTAATTAACAATGCTTTAAATGCTTATTGTTGTAACAACAAAAAAAGAAGCTGAGATCAACCCACCGACATTTCGAGATGACCGGATTTAGCAGTTTCTTTTGCAATTTGCTTCCTCAGTATTTTATTCTGAAGGGTAACAAGACAAACTTCTTAACAGCGTAACTTGATTTGAGTAATGTGCTTAATATATAACGTTTGGTTATTACTTACTTCATTCTTGAACTCTTCCTGCAATTTAATTTTCATTTCAAATTTTTTCTTGAGATTGTGAAGCTAAAAAGCAGAAGAATTTAATTAAGCTCCACGGAATGAGTAAATGGTTTCAGAATTAGTTTATTAATTTTTATCACCTTTGCTTCTGCAGCTTTTATCTGTTTCTCCTTTTCTGCAATTTTTTCCCCCAAATGCTCCCACTGTTCAAAACACGTGCAAAAACACAAACAAACATGATCATCATATAAGAAATTCTGCTGTTTCAACTCATTATAGCTGTAGACAGTATGCTCACAAGGTCTTCAGTTGTCTTTCGCATAGCTTCTGTTTCTTGGATTCTTGTTTTAACCGTGCTCAATTCATCCCTATTTAAACAAAATATAACAAAATTGCTTAAAAATGACATACTTATGGAATTGTTTAGACTCTTACAGAAAACTAACCTTAAACACTGATTTTCCTCTTCCAATTTTTGTGCTTTGCTTTTGAGTTTTGTTATCTTCTCCTCGTTTACCTAAGAAAAGTTTTTTCAAACTTTGCGACTGATTTCAGTGATGGAAGTAACAAATTTAAATTATAACTGCTTTTACCAACAGAGCAGCTTTCTGTATCTGCCTACTTAAGGCTTACCAGCATGTTTTCCTCAGACAGTTTTACTTTGGTAAGTCCGTCTTCAAATTTCTGCTGAATGGCCATATTTTCAGACAGCAGCTCCTCATATTTCACTCTTAAAGATAGCATCAAATGAACAAATTACTTCATGATAGGAGCAGTGCAAAAGTAGATACAGTAATGTAATGGAAGAGCAGAACCCACTTGTGCTGCAAGATGTCTTCCTTCAGCCACTCCATCTGAAAGCTGCATTCTTTATTTTTCTTGATCTCAGCAGACAACTGCACCTCAAGTTCCTTCACTTTGATCTGTGGACATGATAACATTTGATAACTTAAAACATAAAAACTCTTTTTGAGTCAAAACAACACACTTTTCATGGCTCAACCTGGAAAAAAGGTGTCAGACAGACATGGAAAATCAGGAAGTACAGAAGGAAAGAAGGAGTGAGAAATAGAAGGACAAATATAAGGATGATAGTTTAGAATTTAAGAAAGGAAAGACATGAGGGATGGAAACAAGGAAGAAGAGAAGATAGGAAGGTATAACAAAGAAAGTGAAACGGTGAAAGAGAATGGAGAAAGAGAAGGGAATCTGACATAAATAAGAAAGGAAAAGGAAGGAAAAAATAAAGGACTGACCCAAGACAAAACACAAACAGGAAAGTTGAAAGGAAAAAAGAAAGAACTGAAGGAAAGAGAGCAGAAAAAAAACAATAAGGACAACAAACAAAGGGAAGAATATATATATATATATATATATTTATAAGGAATTAATAGACAAAGGACAGTAAAAAAGAACACAGGAAGGAAGGAAGGAAGTTGCAAAAGAAAAAAAGAAGGATATATGAAAATGACTAAAGATAAAAGGGCATGTGGAAGGAACAACAAAATAAAGAAAACAAGAACAAAGGACACAAGGAAGGTTGCACGGAAATAAGGGGAAAGAAACAAAGGACATGAGGGTAATGAGGAAGAAAAAATAGAACACAAGGATGAGAAAAAGAAAGGAAAGGCAATGGAAGGAAAAAAAGAATAGAAGAAAGGAAAGGGAGGAAATAAAAACGACAGATGAAAGGAGGGAGTGAATGAAGAAAGGGAAAAGAAGTGAGGAAAGAAAAACAGGTAAATCAATCAGTCAATCCATTATCCATCCTTTATTTATAGTGCACTTTTCATTCAAATTGCTTTACAGAACAAACATTTTCTGATATATCTCATCCCCCACCCACACACACAGATTTAAACATGACCCTATTTATACCCCCTTAAAAGGACATTAAAATAGACATTTTAGACAGAGTATTTCTAGTGCAGAGAACACAAATGGTTAAAATTGGTAACACCATCTCTAATGTCAAGACATTAACCCTGGAGCCCCAAAGGGGTGTGTTTTATCGCCACTTTTATATTCACTATACACAAATAACTGCAAATCAGAGACTGACTCTGTTAAAATGTTTAAATTTGAAGATGACACAACAGTGGTGGGGCTCATTTCTGGGGATGATGATTCTGCCTATAGAAAAGAAGTCCTCTCACTGACTGAATGGTGCTCCAACCACAATCTAGAGTTAAATGTCTCCAAAACTAAGGAGCTACTGGTTGACTTCCGTAGAGGGGGGAAGTCGCCCCAGCCTTTGTACATCAAAGGAGAGGTGGTGAAGCGGGTGAATAGTTTTAGGTTCTTAGGAAGAATAATATCATCATCCTTAAAATGGGATGACAATATCACCACTATTGTTAAAAAAGCTCATCAGAGGTGCGCCAGCTAAGGAAATTTGGAGTAGCCTGTAAGGGTATGTTGCAGTTCTACCATGCTGCTATAGAGTGTCCTTACTTTTTCTATCACTGTCTGGTATGGCAACTCCTCAGTCCAGCCGAGGTTGCAGCTAGACAGGATATTAAATACAGCCTCAAAAATCATTGGCTGCAAACTCCCCCCTATCTGTGAGATCTATGAAGTCCGTGCCCACCCGAAAGGATTAAAGATCTTACACGATGACACTCACCCCGCTAACTCCATCTTTTCAATACTTCCATCAGGAAGAAGCTTGCGAGCTATTAGGACAAAAACATCACGCTTCCTTAATAGCACATATTGTAGAGCCATCAAATCCTAAATAGCCGTCAACCCTTGAACCAGCTCTTGGGGGGAAAATCCTCTGTTAAATAGTTTACATATTTTTAATTTATATATATATATATATATATATGGTTTTTTTGAAATATATGTCATAATATTGTTGTCTTAATATATATATGTATATATGTATATATATATATATATATATATATATATATATATATAGTAATGTTGTGGATCCAACACCAGCCACTATATCTCCTGGGGTATCCTTTTATTTTATTTTTTTAATCTGCCAGTGTCTTATGTCTCAGTGTCATCCTGTGGGGAATACTGTTTGTGTACATTTGTCTTGTCTCTGGCTGTATTTTTAATGTTGTGAGTATGAGCAAATGCACTGAAGCAAATCCCTAACAACTTGTAACGAGTTGTATGGCAATAAAGTATTGAATTGAATTGTACAGATGAGCCTGGTAAGGTAGGAAACCTCATCAAGGAAGCCAAATGCACCGGCAGAAGCAGATCAACAACAACAGCCAAGGCACTGACCCAGAGTGCCCATAGAAGGCAAGGCAGAGACCCCACCTTCACCCAAGTGCTACCTGGAGAGCACCCAGGCAGCAACAGCCGTCTACCACTCCCGGGGCAGAAGGGGAAACACTGGAGGAAGGATAAAAATTTGAAAATTTGCCTTGGGTCTGGGTAAAGGATAAAAGGAAAATGGTATAGGTCTGAAAGGGTTAATACTCTTTCCCCTGGTGAACCCTACCCAGTACTGCACCATTGAATTACAGTAATGTAATTAAGGTTAAAAAAAAAAATGTTTTTAATAGCACTGACCCATATCAGTGTTGAATCGGAACAGAGTGGATTGGATCAGATTGTGATAATTGATTCTAATCAATCAATCAGTCAGAATAAAACTGATTCTTGAAGATTGAATCGATACCAAGCTCTATTAAGGATGAAGGAAATGATGTAAGAAAGGGAGCTTGGTGGGAAAGACAAAATTAAGAAAGACAAGAAGAAATCCAACAACTTTAGGAAAGATATGAAATACAGTGTGCCAAACCTCCTTAAGAAGACTGTTCTCAGCTAACGTCATCTTTTTCTCATTCTGTGTCAGCAGACAGAAATAAAATAAGTTGCATGTTTTCATGCATGTATACAAGATTATTTATAACAAATCACCATTTTAAGAAAAATAACTTTTTGTATTACCGCTAACATGTGACTTTCTTCTGTTTTCATTGATAGCTCAGAAACAAGTTCATTCACTTTGGCTTCCAAAGCATCAATTTCAGTCTTCAAAAGCTCAGTGGATCTTGATTTTATTTCCTAAGAAAAACAACATTTAGAATCTGTTATCTTGCATTTACTAAAGACACAAAACAGACTGAAAACAATAAATGTTTTAATGATAATCAAATACAACTTACAAGTTCCTCTGCAAGAGTTTTATTCAAATCTTCTTTCTTTGCAGCTTCATCCATAGTCTCTCCTGTTAAGTAAATAATTTGACTTAAAATAATATAAAATTTAATAAAAATAACCCAACATTAATCACTCAGTAAATCTTACCTAAAAGTCTGCAATTTCTTTCAAGTTCACTGCTCTTTATCATTAATTTATCCTCCAGATCTTTGGCCCTTCAGCAAGAATTAAACAGTTAATGACAAATGATAATTTATTTTAGTTTTTCAATATCCTGTTTATGGAATTCACTCCACCTTTGTATCTCTAGAGCAAGAGAATTATTTAAGTCTTTGATTGTTGTTTCAGTCTTCTTCAGATCCTCTTCTTGTTGAATCTTTATTCTGTTGAGGTCCTCCATGTTGAGTTCTTTGTTTTTGATAATCTCTTCATAATCCTTTCTACTTTTTTCCAGGGCTGCAGCAGTGTTTTCCTCTTTTCTCTATTTTTTTATTTTATTTGCACCATTATTGATCGAAGCAAACTTAATTCAAGATCAAAGTTCAACAATCGGGGACAAATATGTTAAACACTAACCTTGATTTCTTCAAGGCGTCGCTCAGCAGTATCCAGGTTTTGAAGAAGAGATTCTTTTTCAGTTTTCAAGCTTTGCAGAATTTCAAATTGTTGCTCTGTTAAAGCAGAACATAATGTGGTTTAATTAAAAGAATTGTAAAGTGTATTAGTACAGACATGTACGTTGCAGTAAAGCCTAGAAAGGCCTACAATGTATCGCATATAAAAGTGTTTGGCTATCTATTTTCACACTTGTGGTAGTTGTTAATGGTGTTCAAAGCTGTTCTAAAAAGTAAAGCACTAATTTGATCCAACTTAATTTCTTGTTTTGCCTGAATGGCTTAGATGTTTTAATAAAGAACCAAACCTAACCAAATCTTTCATATTTTTATTGTGGTGATAAAACGTAACACCTATAGACAGCCATATTCATGATCTTACTCGTCGAGTCTTGCAGCTGTTTGCAATACTTCTGGGTTTCATTAAGGTTTACCAGGGCTTTCTGGAGCTCATTTCCCTTATCCTCAAGTTTGTGCTGAAGCATTTCAATCTGAAAAAAAAGTTCAAATACAAATGAATTTGTTTGATTTAACAAGTTTGCAAATTATTTTGCCAAAAATGTTCAAGCAACTGACATAAAATCATGTTTTTAACCGACCTCTTTATCTTTCATTATCTGTTCCTGGTGATACTTCTCTTTTAGGTCTTCAACCTGCATTAAGCCCTCCTTCACTATAAAGAATGCAAAATGATTAATTGTTTAAAAGTGGAAATAAAGTCATGATTGTTCATTTAGTCATACTGTATGACATATCTTTCATGGACCAGTATAAATTGCTCCTTTTTGTTTGTAACTGACAATAATTATTGATATAAAATAAAGAGAAAAGTGAATGGTGTAGTATATTTCGCCTACTCCTATTTCTGTACATGTACCTTTCTGCATCTCTTGTTGGTCGGCTTCTACTCGAACACGAAGGATGTCGAATGCTGACAGTAGTTTCTATGATTTAACAGAATAAAAAATATACATTTTTTGGGTCAGATAATATGAAAAGTGATCAAAAAATATTGCATGACCAGCTACTTTAGTAACAATGCCACAGATTATAATTCAAAAAATGTTTACACCACTATAATCTACCGTAATACTCTGACTATTCTCCAAGAAGAGCTGGTGTGTTTCTGCCCTTTCAGATTCAACTACAAAAAAGCAATAGGATTTCGAACTTTTAGTATAGTTTTAATATCACAGCAACTGAAAGATATAAAGTTTTTCTTCTTACATAAATGTATTCTCTCAGAAGATCTCTGACAGGTTTCCTTGAGTATATTGCACAAGTTCCTTGTTGCATTGCTTCTGTACATGAAATAAAAAACAAAAGTAAGGGCATAGGTTAGGAAATGATCCACTTTTTTGAATAGTTAGATTTTTGTGTTTACCTGTATATGACATAAAACATAATACACCTGACAGAAAAAGTCTACAACCCCCTAAGTCAGGGGTTTGCAACCTGTGGCTCCGGACCCACAACGGCTCTTAGAAACTTTGGGTAAAAATAATAACTAACCAAATAATGTTTTTTTTTTTTAAATTCAGGTTTAAGGAGGGTTATTGAATAACTGCTTTTAATTTCCATGATGGCAAGGCACTAAAAGTAACTTTTTTTTTTTTTTTTAGATCAGTTTTTCTGGTTGTTAGGTTTGAAACTATATGCATTTTTTCATAATTTTCGACAAATATCAAAAACTCATAGAAGAAAATGAATACATACACTTTTTGGTAAAGTTCTGTTTTAGCTGTTTTTTTTCTTTTAAAACTTAAAAACAGAAATAAAATAGTGTCTCTTTATGAATGACATAAAGATCATTTTTAAGTTAGGGTTCTCTATATATCATGTAACATTTGCAGCTCTACATGAGTTTTATTTAGCTGGATTGAAGCAAAACCGCTCTTTGGATAGTAAAGTTTGTAGATCCCTGCTCTAAGTGGAGCTTTGTGATATAACAATAAGTTCAAGATCTTTTCAGAACTCTTTTTTTTAACCTTACATCTGAAATATATATTTTGTTATGTAACTAAAAATATATATGTGCAAATACTTCAACTAGTATTTTGTTTCAGTGCATTTTCATTCATTCTCAGCAATCAGTCTTTTTGGCAACGCATATACCATCACAAATAAAGAATCTGATTAAGCTTAGGTGCAGGACTACTAGTCAAGGCCGGTTGTGTTCTACATGTTACAACCCTCATTTGTATTTTTATATTGTTAAAATTACTGAATAGGGTGTATAAAAATGATTTTCTTCAGAAAAAAACATCTTGGTCTGGTCTAAATATACTTAAAACGTTTTAAATCGGCACTGAACAGTGTTCACTAAACTAATGAGACTCTATATTTTTTTTAGATTTTATATTAGTAATTTTATGGATAATATAGCTTTTCTTTCCTTTTATAGTATTTCTTATGGGGAAAAATGTATCAAAAGTTTCTGAACTTGTTCAACATGGTTAAATCAAAAACAATAAAATTGAACATTCCCATAATCTGGTACATAAACTTGGACCAAACTTTTAGATTTCTAATGAATGTTTATTCCAAACAGGTCAAATACACACAAGTTGTTTCTAATGTCTGTTAAATAATATTAAGAAATTAATTTAATTTTTCACTTCCCTACCATATGTCCTTGAGACATTTGTTATAATTTTATACATTGACCTTACACTGAAGGTGTAAGTTGCTAATTAAATAATAAGCATTTTAAAAAGTTGAGTATAACTGCTGTGTCTCAGTCATCCAACATAGAAACAGTTTAAACATAAATTTGTAGTATTTGGTCACATGACCTGGAAACTTTTAGTTTTTTATGTGTTTTGACTAATTAAAACTTGTAGATGGTCCCAAAGCAAACCGGTGCATTAAGGGTTGTGTGCACAGTCCATCTAGCCACGTCTCTGTGACAAGACAGTAAGAAAAGCCACTGTGACTGTGGTGAAAAAAGGAGTGAATGTCTGTTAAATGTCACACTTACACAGTACTATAACTGGAAATATGGATTATTGATCCAATCAAGAATTGAACATTCAACTCTACTTGCTATCTGTCCCTGTCCCATTCTGTCATTTCCAGCTGGAGTTTATTGAAATAAAATGAAAAGTTGGTTTAACAAAGTGTTTTTCTATACACCTTGTGAATCCAGATTGTGGCACATTTTGTGTATTTTAACATTTAGATGATTCATTTATTTTTCAGAATAATTTTACAGAATATTTGCCTAATAAAGGTTTGTAACTGAAATAATTTAAATTTGGTCTTATTTTTTACATCAAAAAAATCTTCTATTTTAAGATGGCTGTATGGAATATTGATAGAAAATTGGACATACTTGTTTCTTAGGTCCTCATTTTCACATATTTGTTCCTCTAGCTTTATGCTTAGAGTTTCATTGCCAAACTGTAAAGAAGAAGCATAACTTGTTAATTGGTTTTAAAGCTAAAGACACACCAACATAAACCAAAAGCAAACAAATATACTCTATTTCTGAATGGGTGGAAGCAATCGACACAAGGCAATGAAAAACAGCTATCTCTAAGATACACACCTGCAATTCCTGAATGGCTTTTCGTTGACTTTCTATTGTTCTTTTGTTATCCTGCAGTTTTCTCTCTTTCTCCACAGTTTCAGTTTCAACTTTGACTTTCCAGGATTTTACTTTATCCACTTCATCAAACAGCTTGGAACAGAGCTCATCAGCACTGGAATTACTCTGGGGAATATTTACAAAGGCAGGAAGTGAACTGAAACCCATAGGAATATACAATTTAGAGGTCAAGTTTATGCAGAGTTAAGATATTCACACTGCACATTTGTGTACAATGAAAATGAACACGTAAACAGAATTCATATATTCAGTCACTTATATGATTGATTCTGGATTTTATTACACTTTCAAACTCAAAAACTTCTATAAAACTACTTGTAACAGCAGGTTTAAGAGAAATAATGGAACAAAATGCTCTATTTCCTTGAAAATTTGTACATTAGGCTAATGGAGAAGGTGAAACACCAAAAAACATATGAATGTAATATAAGAAGACTTATTTGCTTTACGTCTTTGCTTTTTAACCCTTTAACACTGAACAAACGTATCATAGTACATACATTTTTGTATGCACAGTCTGTATTACCACGAGTCCGCCATCAGAAAACTTCAAATGAATATTCGAGAAAAAATAAGTTGTGCTTTCAAGTTCACATAATGTTATGGTAATTTCTCTCCTGTGGTTGAAGGAAGCCTGCAAAAAGGCCTTTTCATCCCTTTATATATGAAAGGACATACAAACGGTGCAGCATGAGGAGAATGATGGAACGCCAAAGTGCACAAAATTAGATAAATACATAAAACTACATAATAAAAATGTCTACATAAATAAACAGACAAATATATCATGTGACAACGAAATTGTGAAAAAAAAAAACTAAATTTATATGAAATTTTAAACTCATAATCATGAAATATTTTCCCTTTCCTTTAAAAATAAATTATTATAAAACATTATTCATGGTAAAGAAAAAAAACATGCAAATAACATATTTTAATAACATAATTTTAATTTGTTTTTTTATCTGATTTTTTTTTTTTCAAACTCAGTTTCTTTTTCATAATGGTGTTTTTCCAGCGGTTTATTTATTTCAGAACAACACTTTCCATCGAAAGCTGATCTACCAATCAAGGTCGATCTTCCTGGTTTTGCCTAGTTTATGCCTCTCCGTTTCGACGGAGACGGATTGACGCAGAGCCATTGGAATCGGATGTTGGCCATCTCGGTCACCTACGCAAGGACACAAGAAGTAGAGGCACAATTTTTAACAATCCGTCTCCATCAACTGATAGCGTATGCATCTGACTGGTCAGTTTCAGCAACAGCCAGAGATCACTTCACCGGAATGGTGCTCTATTGTCGCTGTAATCAGTAGTTAATGCAGCATTTGGCCACTACATGCTCCTATATTGAAAGGATAATTTATCTAATCTGTTCTTGGGGCGATTTTGAACACAAAGTGTAGGAAAACAACAAAAAAGGCTGCTGTGCTTGTTTCCATACGTTTCTAGAGGATTCTATGAGCTGCACTTCTAGTAAGAAGCTTTACAGCTTAACCAAAACTTACTTTCTGTCTTTCATTGCTCTTGGGGAATAAATGAGTTCACAAGCCTAGAAAAAAAAAATGAAACAACGCTGTGATAGTAGGCAGAGATGGCGAGAAAAGTTAGCACGCTCGGCTGTCCTGGTCGAGCAACACTGAAAAAACAATAGAGTGGAGAGGAAAAGTGAAGTACTGTAAACAAAAAATTTCTCCCTCAATAAGTCTGTGCTGAGTGCAAATTTGTGGTCGGAGAAGCATAAACTAAGCTTTAGCCTTCCTCACTCACTTGTGACCACCCAGCTGTACAGCTTAGCATGAAGATCAATGTTTGACCAGCAGCCAGTAATCATTCATGTCCCACCTACTTACCCTGATTGGCCAATGAACTTATTCAGTTGAAAAAAGAAGGTTTGAAAATAGGGTTGAAATAAATAAGTCACTGGGAAAAACAACCTAATTAAATAAAAGCTGCCTTTGTGACAAAGAAATTCTGGAATAAAAACTGTTGGAATTAAGTAAAATAGCTAAAAAATAAAATCTGCTAGGAAAGAATTACAATTAACAATGTTTTATATTAATAAGTCAATTTTATTTGGGGAAAATCAAAAATATTTTATACTAATGAGCTAAGAATTTCATATGAATAGCCTACATTTTTTTTCACAATTTCATTGTCTCATATATTTGTCTGTTTATTCATGTACATTTATATCATAAGGTTTTATTTATTTAATTTAATTTTGAGGTGTTCCATTGGGGAAATGAGTGTGAAGGGTGAAACAAAGCAAAGCGCAAGATAACGAAAACCGCCTTCCCAGATGATAAAACCACCACAGAGGTACCTGGATGGTTTTCCCACCAAGGTTCATATCAAAAAGAAGCCTTGGTGTCTTAACGTGTAACCATGAGAAGAAAAGAAAAGCAGAAGACCCATCAATGTTTCCAGTATGAGCTTACACCACACCTCCTTGAAGTTCCTTTGGGAATGGGCCCCAGAAAACGGGGTAAACACCTACCTGTCCCCAGCACCACCGGACAGATTAAAGCTCAGAGAGTAAAGTTAGCCACAGGAGCAGTGCTTGGAAATGTTGAAATCTGAACCTGTCAGTGGTTGTTCCACCAAAACTTAGAATTATGAAAAATGCAAGAAGGCTGGGGGAAAATGCCTGTACAAATTTGAATTTTTGGCCTGTTATTTTATTTCATGTTTTGCACAAGTGAGAGAAGTAAAGAATAACTTATAAATAATTTCATTAGATACTGTTGAAGTTGTTAGTTCATGATGCTGCATGTTCATCTGATGAGTTTTTTTTTCAATAAAACTCTAATACCTAACTTAGTATCTTTGCTTTTCTCTATTTCAAATTGTTTTTACATTTTTATAGTACATAACATATTGCAAAATTCTATATTAGTATTCTGGAAATATGAGCCAGAGCATTTTTCTCATAGAGCATTGTCTGTCCATTTTATAGTTACAAGAAGGGGGACAGGGGAGGGTGGTGGGGGGAGACTATTGGAGGCTTATTGTAAGAGTTACTATTGCTTGAGAACATTCCTTAAAGTTACTTGAAACTATTTGACCAGTGCTGTTGTTTTAAGATCAATTTTGAACCAAATATTGAAGAAAATGTATGTATTACCAGGGTTCGAATTAACCCAAAGCTTTTAGGGGAGCCATATTATTAATTTTTCACTGATTTCCAAATTCACGTACACGCCCCTGTATATTTATGGCACAACGGTCAAAATAAATAAATAAATAAATAAATTGGTAGTTTGACATGTTCGGAGTAAACAAAAAGCAACAGGGGATCCAAATGCAATCCAACATATTCAAGAACAACAAATCACTCAACAAGTTATATTAAAAATACCATCATTATTATTATGATTATCATCACCCTTATCAAAACCAAAATAATTTCTAAACAAAGAACTAATATCAGCCCAGTAGGCTACATTATCTTTAAAGTGAAAGTGTGTAGTTTTTGCAGTACATCTTTGAAAATAGCCATTAAAATATTATGTAATAATAATTACGTAAAGCACATTAATTGCAAAATATTGGCGATAGTGTAAAATATGACTTTAAAAATAATTTTTAAAATACGTAGGCACGGGTCCTCTTTTCAGGGGGGAGCCATATTAGATGACGTCTTTACTTCTAAAGAGCCAGGACGGACAAAGCGCACGTAACACACCCGTTATTAAAACATTTATTTCCCTTCAAAATGCAAAAAAGTTTCGCCATAAATACATTTTTACGTCTTCGCTAGTTCCAAGCGATGAAAGAGAGACTGATGTGCTCGTCATGTTGCTGCAAATAGATCATTCTCAGGGAATTGAGCGTTTTAAAACAAACAGTTGGACCTCCGTAGTTGAGCTCCTTACTCGAAGACACCGATGACTTATTAAGTTTTTTTTAGACATTATGGTTGGGGAATTTCTTAAAGCCATTTTGAATTAGCAATAAGTCTGAAAGACGTATTTGTTTCTTGCAATAGATGAGCGTTCATTTTCTCTTCTGTCTGACATTTCAACTCCTCTGTTTTTAGCTAAACTGTATGAATGCTTGAATTTTTTTTTAGGTTATTCTGTAATTCACTTCTGACTTCTCCATTCATCCATTGCACACCAGTTTTGATTTGGCAATCCGCAGACTTTATGCATTGATACATACTGTACCTACTAACTTCCCACTAAAGAGCCGGGTATTCCTACCTTTTCACTGCTTTTGCGTCCAATTAAAAGGAAAGGCATGACCTGATTCAGTAAGACTCATGAACTGCCAGGGTCTGGGTGCACTTGTCCTCTTCACTGCTCAGTTTTTGGGTGTATAAAACTGAAATGATCCAGTTTACTTTTAGACATCATGTCCAAAATTTGAGTAAAACTTTGTTCAATATAATCTCAGACAGTTTCGTTCGTTCCAAGTGTGCTTGATTAGCAAGAAAACAATTCAAACAGAGGCAAAACACTGCTACCGCTTATGATCAAGGAAATAATTATGTGAAAGTTATTTTATGAAGAAGTCAGTGTTCGGAAAACATTTTTGTGAGAAATTTGACACAGGGGATGGACAAATTAGGATTTTATTATAATCTGAAACACATTAGGATCCTGTGGGGATCAAAAGTGGGGCCAAAAAAAAGCTGAAGTAAAATAAAAATGGATTACTTTTAGAGCTCCCCCTTTGTCTGTCAGTTATGGGCTTTCAGGGGAGCCCATCTCCCCCGTAATTGGAACCCTGCGTATTACCTGGTTTAATGAGGAGTTTCCACGCTGCACTTTATGTAGGATATCGCCATGGTTTTCCCCTATTTCTTGAGGTCGTACGGCATTTATCTGGCTGTGGTTTAGTCTGGGAGGCACCAAAAGTTTGAACCTAAAATTTCGCTCTCTTTCCATCCTGACCTGAAAGAAAGAAAGAAAGAAAGAAAGAAAGAAAGAAAGAAAGAAAGAAAGAAAGAAAGAAAGACAAAAAAGAAAGAAAGAAAGACTTTTAAATAGTTTATATGCTTTAAAAGCGCGAGTTGACCAAGATTAAATGCAGCACAGGTTACAATGTAGCGGTTAGCTTGTTAGATGTTAGCTTAAATTCGGTTTTTATCATCTTCATTAAACAGATTTAATTTCACCTTAACTGAGTGCTTGCTAATGAAAGTTAGATTACTAGCATTTCTTACTTAGAAATAAGCAAACATATTCACCTGGGCGTATCGCTGGTATTGAACAGATGCTACGAATGTTATAACAACTGTGAGACATTTACAGCTAAAGCCTTACCTGCTCAAATGCTGGCCTCTAACGGTTATTAACCGTCCGCCCCACAAGCGCGAGACTCACTTTTGCGTCACGCACGTTAGTCAATGGCGCTGTAAAAAGATGAAAGAGATAGACAGACAGACAGAAAGACAGACAGACAGATCGATCGATAGATAGATAGATAGATAGATAGATAGATAGATAGATAGATAGATAGATAGATAGATAGATAGATAGATAGATAGATAGATAGATAGATAGATAGAAAGAAGCTGGTTAACAATACTAATCTTTCCTAATTTACCTGCTATTAGTCAGTTCATGTTGGTAATAAACCAAATCCTCTTATTTCAGTGCAAAACCTGTGCTCACCATTGCTCTCATAAATTGAAAGAGATATAGTTAAACAAGAAAGCAGGGTAAGGGAGAGTCTGCACAGGTGAAGAGAAGAAGTGACTGAGGAAAAAGTATCCATTGCACAAAAAGGATTTTGTGGCTAATTTTCACAGTAATTTCAGTGCTACTCTTCCTAATTTTATTTTCACATTTTTTTCTTTACATTTTTGTATCTTTATTGCCACAGTGGAAACAATCTGAGTTAGGGAGGATCATTAGGACCAGAGGCCAGCAGGAAAGATGACATAAAATCTTCACATGTAAGCGATTAGAACTTGCTTAGAGAGAGATCAATTGGTGGGAGAGACCAGGCAGTAACCAGGACAGGTAATAACTGACATTTTAGAATTAATATTACTGCCACACCAACATATATTTTGTCTGTAATTTATTAGGTAACTTAGGATCGATGTCAAGTTTGTTAAATGGACAGGCTGCACATTTATCAGTATAGCAGTAGAGGAAATAGAATTTCAATTTATGTGATTTGAGTAAAGCCTATTGGAGAAGAGCAGAAATATTTATTTTGTAGGCTAAAGAAACAGAAAAAGTTGTGTAGGGGCAAATGTGCAGTTTTTCTGTGTGATTACTTTACGTTCACATCAGTATAGGCTCCCAACGTAACTCACTCTTGGAATTTTACATTGATTACTCTAGACAATTTATTTGTGGCATAATATTAGTTTTCTCATATAGCCTATGTTCTTTTTTTTCATTTGAGGAAATATTACTTCATGCATCTTTAATGAGTTGAAGTCGTGATAGTTGTGGGTTATGAAACAATATGAATGAAGAGAACATTGTTTGATAAATTGCTCTTTATTTGTCTCCCATATATACAGAAAAATACAACAAACTGCAGTTGGTTCCACATATTCCTCTCATGTTGCAGATAAAGCACTGTGTAAAGACTTTATTAACTTCAAAATACTTAAGAACTGACTGAACAATTTATTATAAACATGTCTGCAAGATAAATTGAACACTTGAATAAACAAAGTTGGGAATAAACAAAGTTGGAGTGGTGCAGAAATAAGTCACTAATCTACAAAGTTAGATTGTGAGGGCCACACCAAAAAATAGGGGGAAAAAAGGTCAGTAACAATCCCTGACTAAACATAAAATCTTCATTACATATCTTCTAAAATTAAAGAACAAGCAAATGGTGAATACTAGTCTCGCTGCATATACGAGGTATTTTTGTTGAATATTTATTATAGCTTAAAGGGCTTTGATAAATGAGTCCATATTTTTTGCAAATCAGTGCTTTTTGTGAATCAGTGATGTCACTGATCCTTTTTGAAAACAGCATATAGTGAAAGAAAGACATGTTGGTGTGAAGTAAATCACAGAGGACTGAACATTCATTTGAACAGCATTGGATTGCATTATAAATTGCAAGCAGGAATGTAATAGAGTACTAGACAGCGTCCTCCGTGTTCCTAACCTCTCCAACCTCTTTGGCAGAGTTATCCCTGCTAGTATTTGGTTGTCTAACTCCCATCCTGGCCTTCCTCTCCTCCTCTTTTTTCTCCTTGTCCAGAAGTCGATAGTTAATTCCCATGCCAACAAACAGGAAGACACTGGAGATGATAAGAACAATCCCACAGCCCTGGTAGGTGTACTTGTAATCATGGTAGATGTCTTTGAACTTTCCTGTAAAAATAAAATAAGTC
This sequence comes from Apricaphanius iberus, assembly GCA_028564705.1. NCBI lineage: Eukaryota > Metazoa > Chordata > Actinopteri > Cyprinodontiformes > Aphaniidae > Apricaphanius > Apricaphanius iberus. The sequence continues at coordinate 2,055,966 of JAPXFQ010000557.1, forward strand.
ATAATTTATTATTTTGTTACAGGGTATTGTGTGAAAATGAAAAATATGGGTATATTTAACTCACCAAGTAAAGGTGGGCCTAACAAAACAGGAGCACACTCCATAACAGTGACCAGCCCAACAGCACTTGAAAATCGCTGGACCCCAACCAGATCCATCAAGGTCTCAAACAGCACTGAGCTCAGCCAGCCAAAGGCAAATCCAAAGAAGATGGCATAAATAACAAAGCCTTTGTAGTCGACCGATATTGGAGCAAGAATATGGCACACGCCATTATACAAGACAGAAATGGCAAAGAAGTACTGTATCCTGGGACGGATCCACTTGGTGTTGGCTACAATGCCCATTGAGGGCCGTGCAACCATGTCGACAAAAGCCAACACAGAGAGGAGAAATGCTGCCTTCTCTTTAGGGATGTCTTTGCTCTTTGCATAATTGGAAAGAAACACCAATGGAGCAAATAAACCAAACAACATGACAACATTTGCCATAATGTAGAGCAGAAATCCACGGTGCTTAAACAAAGTGAAGTCCAGGAAGCTGTTGATGGTCTCCATTACACTCTTCCTCTCAGTGGACTTTTCTGCAGGTTTAGGTTTTGGTCCTATTGGTCGCATGAGTGAACCAGCTACACAGCAATTAAGAAGCAGGCCGCCCAGGATCAGAAAACTTCCTCTCCAACCAAACTGGTCATAGAACCAGGTGTTAAGAGGAGCCAACGTAGATAGAAACACAGGGCTGCCAGCCATGGCAATTCCATTAGCCACAGGCCGCCTCTTAAAAAAGTACTTTCCAATCATAGTTAGGGCTGGGTTGAGGTTTAAGGACAATCCCAAACCTACAAAAAACAAAATGATAAAAAAACATTTAAGTCTGTGAAAAATTGGTTTCCACTTGATCAAATTTAAATATAAATATATAAAAATCAGACAAACACAAACCTCCCATTACACCAACGCAAAAGTACAGTGCCTGAATTGAGTTGCAGAAAGAAGCTGCAACAAACCCACTTCCAGACAGAAGTCCTCCAACCATCATGACAGGACGACTGCCATATTTGTTCACCAGGATGCTGCTGATAGGACCTGAGAACATAAAAAAAAGACAGAAATAGTCAATAATTGCCATGGGGTTTTGAGACTAGATCATATATGTATTCAACATTCATCCACCAGGGGGCTCTAGTGTCACATCAGCCTCTTAGCAAATTCCAACAGTTCCCTCAATCATTTGTGTCAGTGCTGCACTGCAGTAAATGTGTTTTCATGTTGCTAGTAATGTGATCTGTCAGAAAAAGAAAAAAAACCCTACACATATTTTATTAAAACAATTTATCTAATTCTGTCATTTATACAAAATGACAGCATGTACTGTTTTTTTTAATTCAATTGGATTCATTTTAAAATAAAATATTAAACTCTTCAGACAAGTTGCTGGGGGTATTAGAGTATACGTTATAGAAATGTGTTTGGAAGTATTCACTGATCTGCACAAGGAAGATAAAATAAGTATTGTTTGCCCTTTTGGCATTTTTTGGCACCTGGCACACTCATTAATAAAAGACTGGCTGAATAAGAAATGTGTGGATCAGCTCATCAAAATGCATACGGAATTAAAAAGAAAAAAATATGAAAAATCTATGACTTACAGACAAATGACAAAAATTCAAGCAGAGTTTCGGAAAGCAAAGCACCACCTCCATCTACCACATATAACAATGAGTCTAAATGAGTATGAGGATCCACATGGAAGACACTTCTGCCTCCCTGCCAAATCCCTGCAGTCCCCAGTGAAGCTAAATGGAAACTGACAGTTTTTGTTTAGAGGTTGTCCAAACTCATTTGCCAGCACAGTGCAAGACAAAGGCTTTTTAAATTGTAATGCAGTCCATATCCACGCAAAACAATGAGTTCCTTCCTTCCACTTGGCTGAGAGGGTTGCTTAGGGTATAAAGGTCGGACAAAAACCATGGTAGAATATTATGAACATAATGAATCAAAAATTAAAGGAGTTCAGAGATACACAACAGTTCAACTGTTACTGAACTTCTCCTGTTGATGTGCTCAGAATGTCCAAATCATTATACAGGTCTATAAAACAATTCCTCATCTTATTATTAGTTCTAATAGAATGCAGAGTATAACTGTAAATGTATATGTTCACATCTGAATTTGCAAGAATTGTCTTTGTTCCTCCTACTCATTGACATCTGATAGGCTTGCAACCCGTCTAAGATGTATCCATTAACCTCTCACCCATCAACCCCAACTAGGTACCACATTAAACTGGCATAAAAATGAATCGACAGACACTTGGTCATTTACACATTAGAGTAAAAATCACAAATTGAACCACCTCAAGCAAAGCTAAGCAGGATGAATGTGAAGTTGGGAAAGATGTTATATGTAATAATGTAGTAATCAAAATGACACAAGTTATTTCTCAACCAAGAAAAAGTGGACAGCTAGCTGAACTTTTGACGCTCCTAACGCTCTTGATGCAGCAGGCAACCAAATAGAGCGTCTCACTGTATTGACGTTGCCAGAATCCACTCACTGAAAACTCACACTCTGTCAATTGAGAAGATTCCCCCTCCTGAATGATTCAGTTTCAGTTGGCACAGAAATAGCTCACAAGTTGATAAAGATGATCTCTCAAAACAACTTGGTATTGATTTGTATTGAGACTATTCTCACCAAAAGGTTCAGTGGACCCAAAGAATCCCAGTACTATAGCCATAAAAGGTTAAGGTTGCTCTTGTTGCCATTTGTCCAAGATCTGATGCCACAGAAGGTTGTAACAAGTCAAGACATGCAAGAAGCTCGCTTCATCCAACCACACTAAAGCTTGTATGTATTTACTTTTATTGGTAAAATGTCTTAAATACACTGATGTAAAAAGATAAGGTCAGTCAAACAATTTTACAACATAACTCAGTAACTGTTAACTGTACAACTGCCTACGTGCTTGTTTGCACGTACTTGCTAGAGTAACTGGATACCAAACACTAAGCATTACAGATTCCTTTAAGGATTTCAACACGATGATTATGTTTAGCAGTAATGAGGACTTACACTAAATGAGTTGTTTTAGTTGTTTCAAGCATGTAATAAACATGTATCATGCCTCATTTTGTTTTCACACTGTCTGAGATTGATTCCGATTAAATTTAATTTAGGTCATTTTAAACACCGGAATTTTTTTGGGTGAAATGTCAAAATTTTTACAGATAGATTTGTTAGAGATGATTTAATGCTTTCTTGCTTTGTTCAAATTAAGAAGTTACATACATAAAGATTTCTTTACTCCTAAGTAGGGATGCACTGATACTGGTATTGGGTATTGGTGCAGATATTGTTCTTATGTACTGCATCAGTATTGGTTAAAGTTAACTGATACTATGAACCAATATTTAAAATGTGTAAACTGTATTTATTTAATAGAAAATGTTTATTTTTTACTTTAAAGTTTAATTTCGACGTAATTTTTATCAATATTTAAATTGTTTTATCTAATTAACCGTCATTTGTTCTAACAAGCAGAGAAGAAAATAAAACCTGTCTTCCAATTCATACAAATTTTTTCGAGAGGGAGAAGTATCGGTATAGGTACTCGGTATTGGCATGTACTCATATCCACGTATTGATATGGTATCGGTTTGAAAAAAGTGGTATTGTTGCATACCTACTCCTAAGCATTTGGGGAAAAAACAGATGGTAAGCTGATGACATTGTAAGCTTTTGGCAGGTTAATTCAAAAGATTTCAGTAATTTGGAAGAACACTTGATGATTACTGTTCAGACACCACCCAAAACAAAATGCTTTCTTGTGATATCAAGAAAAAATGAAAACTACTGAATAAAATAAGAGAATAGAATAATCCTTTATTGTCCCACAAAGGGGACATTCAGCTGTATAAGCAGCAAAGGGACAGATACTAAAACCAAACAGGATCACACAGTATGGAAAAGTATTGTGAAAAAATTAAGAATAATATATGTACATTAAGGAGTTACATAAACTAAAGTACTATGCAGTTATCTAAATATGTAACTAAGTAGGTTGATTTATTAACACAAAAAAAAACTTACACAATGTGCATGTGTAGTTGTGTATTAAAAAGTAAAAGTACTATTTACAAGAAGTTAAAAGAATAGAAACTGAGAAAATAACAGCGCAGAAATGTTAATTAAGCGAGTTAAAAAGTGCAGATTACAGCAGGGATTTAAACATTATTGAGTTTGTTCTTAATTTGGTAAAATAATAGTAGGAGAATTGTGGACCTTTACAAGAGTAGTTCTTCTGATTTTCAGGATACCTGCAAACTTCTTTCTTTTCAGGAAAACATGGGTCCTGTATCCCACAAATGAAAGTGTCTGAGAGTAAAATATGTCCATAAACTAAATAACTAAAGCAAAAGACCTTATGAAGATGGTCACTGAAGCTTGTAGGAGGGTTTCATTATCCAATGCAAACAACTGGGGTACCGACATGGGCTAAAAGCCAATATTCTAAAAGCAGTGTAAAATGAGAGATTACACTTAATAAATGCACTTAGGGATAAAGACATAAATTTTGGAGATACAGTATCTCCTCCAGTCTGAGGAAAGTACATTTAACGTATTTGGTCAGAATCTCCATTGTTGAATCAGAAGGAATAGGGGGAAGAGAACAGTATCCCTATGATGTATGTATTTTGTTGCAGAGAAACTGGTGTACCTCCCAAAATTGACATAATGAGGTAAAAAAACATTGTGTTTAAACATTGATTAAAAAATTTAAGGCATCAGTCAAGAAAACAGCTTAGTATGAAATAAGTCCAAATGGAAATAAGGTTCTAAGCATAAAGTCAAATAAGTCACAAAGCACTTTAGGAACAATAACTGTAATATTCTGAAGTGATTATCTCAGTCCCACGAAAATTTGTGAGCAAATATATGACAAGGCAACCCTCAAACCTTGTGCAGTTACACCAATTCTGTCAGGAGGAAAGTCCGCAATTTATGCATCTCTGTTGTGGACAGTTAAACAACATGTTTCACCTGAGTCATGCAGTTTGAAAGGCATCTCTATCTCATACCAATTTACATTTACGAGTCTGACGAAGGGGAAAAACACCAACCATAATGCTGGGATTAAGCAAATTAGGATTTATGTCAAATTGTGAGAAAAAAAAGTAATTTGGCTTCATGCAGTGCAATTGAATATTAAGTTGAATTTTTAAAGGCAATTTAACTTTGTACAGACAATATTCCCTTTTTTTATGAGGTCTTATGTTTTTCGTTTCTCTTAAATATCTTTTATGTTTGGTCATTTTACAGAGTACCAAACATTAAAATAAAGATCACAGCAGTGTAATGATTTGAGAACCTTGTGGGACATGTGAAAGCGTCTTTGAACTGCACTCTGTTGGCGTACATGAATAGAGTCTTATCACCACCCAACTGTCCAGAAGTTTGTGATATCATCCCCCAACAACACAACCAAACTTCCTGGTGGTCTTCCACTCTCAAAGTACAAGAGAAAACAATCCATGACTACACAAAGCAAATCCCATTCATCCACTCCTGAGACAGATAGTATTACAAAAACACTTCACTAGTGGAGCTTCAGTATTGTTTCTCTCTCTCTCAGAGCGACATATTTATTAATCTGGTCTGCTGAATGAGTGTGAGAATCAGGGGCCTCTTTGTCCCTGTATGACATACTTCTATAAAACATTGTATTTCACCAGAAAAAAGAAAAAAATAGACTGATTTTTAACCAAACACAACAGGAATAAATCTTTCACACTCATGCTAAGAGCTAAGAATTTATTTAGTCGAGCTTCCTGATGTGCTAAATGTCAAGTGTTATCAACGGCTCGTGATTTGGGGTGCAGCTCACCTCCGCCGTATGTGACTGCTAACATGATGGAGGAGATCCAAGACACCTGGCTGCTGGTCACATCGAAGATCGCTTCGATTTCCTTGAAGAAGACAGTGATAGACTTGGCGGTTGCATAGGAGAAGCCGATAGAGATAAAGGCACCAACCACCACCAGCCATCCCCAGCCACCCTCGGGTGGTGTGTAGCCCTGAGGCCCTCCGATGGCAGCTGGCATTTTTCCTTAATTACAGAAATCTTCTCAGGGGCAGAAAGAAAATACATAAACAAAATGATTGAGTGAGTTTAAATGTGTTTTTTAGCATACTTAGACAGTTTGGATATCATGTTATAAATAAAACACTTAATGATTAATCCTGTTTAATAGTGGGAAGATTTTGATCTACAACAGTTCATCTGTAAATTAGTCAACCTGTGAAACTGAGTTACAATTTCATGTTATAGTTTCACTGTTACAGTAATTCTGAGTGAAACCAAACTGCTCAGCATTACACTGGCACATTTATTTGTGATAGTTTTAATATAGTTGAATTCATAGCGGCATAAATTCGGTCTGCAACATCAACTAACATAATTTTCAGGTAACATGAAATATACTAGGCAGAGAAAACATCAAAAATAGTTCTCTTTCAAAAGTGACAATGTCTATTATCTCCTCACATACTACTATATCCCACTGATATTAACATTTTAAGTTCGAGATTTATCAAATTATAGAAATCTGGAGAAAACTGAGGGTCTGTTTGGTCTTTTAACCTTTAACTTCTCTGAAGATTTATTCACTTTTCTACAAACTAATGGCAATGTGACATATGTCTATTGCAGAAGGAGGTACTTACATTAACTTAAACAAACTTAACGTAAACAATCTTGACAGTTTCTTCAACCCAGAAAGCTGATGGTACATATTTTGAAATCAGAAAAACACTTTTCTCATTGTACCAACAATGACAGTGAACTGTTGCTATGTAAAGTCCTTTTTTGGTTTAGGCAGGTGCTTTTTTGTTTGATTAAAAGTAAATAACTACACAGCTAATAATGTTCCATTTTATTCTGACCAGATACGGCTTCTGGTCACGCTTTGATTTAAATTGCTCTCTGCCTGAGCTCACTGAACTCCCAATCAGAGTATCCGCACAATTTCACTTTAGAGGCGATGAATAAGAGTCTATTTAAAGAGTCAAATAGCTTACTGTATTGTTTACACGGGGGGGACTATACAGAGAGTGCATTGATCAGACTAGGAAAACACGTTGAAAACACGCTCCTCTATAGCTCAGGGCTAAGCTCTAAAGTGGGTGATAATATAGAGTTTTTCATGCGAGCAGGACTTGATTTGGTTGATGAATTGGTTTAGTGCTCTGAAAAGTTACTGGATAAGCCGGTCTTGCGCAGCAAGTAGTGAATATTTAATGTGTAAAATAACTTTTGTTATTGAGCTGGGATTTTAGCTGCAGCTGTGCGGGTGTAATAGCAGCTCCCGTGATGCTCAACGGATACATTAGTGGGAAATAAAAATAAAAACTCATCCTATCTCTCTCTTAGTCATTCATTATGGGTAAAATCTTAGAATCTTGTAGGATACACTTGGGTAAATGTTTTGAAATTTGCATATATATTGCTTGAAGCCAACATTATTTAACATTAAGTGGTTGTGTTTGTTTGAGACTATGAATGTCTTGATTTGTACATCTTTTTGTTTTGTCTGTATAGAAATGGAACAATGTCAACTGGAGCTTTGAGGTGAGTTAAATATTTAACTTTTTTTCTGATTGTATGTCATATTATGTTGCTTTTAGTATTAAGAACAGTTATGTGTAACAATTCCTCTTGCAAAAAGTATATCAAACATCCAAAAAGGATCACTTACTTGTCATTTAACACCTGTAAAATAAATAATAATATAAAACTTAAACAATGTATAAAATTGTATAAAATATGTATTTTGCTCCAATGTACAGTAAAAGGTATATATCTTTTTGAATTTTTTCTAATTTTATCAAATGAAAAGATTTGTGCACTGTAATGTTTTAATGTAATTTTTTTAATATAGAAAATTTTTGAAAAGTAATCTTTTATAATTAATTCCAATAAAACTTCGGGGAAACATTCTCTTTTTTTAACACAGTAAAGGTGAGGGGAATTGAATGCTTGAATTGATTCTCTTAACATAACTCCTCAGTAGTTAAATCAGGGGTTTTCACTATTCCTGCTTTACCAATAAAACCCTTTGTAGAGATCTCCCAAACATTCTATTTTTTATATACTGACATTACATAAATGATTTTGTTAATTTGATTTTAGTTGAAACTAGACACACCCCTGACAAAGCAAAGGTACTCCCACTCTGCATTCTCACCTTTGACAAATGAAGGATATAGATGGTCTGGATTACAATCCCCCACTGTTAAGAAAAAAAGGTTCAAATGTTTTCATGCTGTGAAAGGTTAAGCAAAACATTTTGAGGTTGTCTCTAAAATTAAAATGTTCAGCAGGAACATGGTCATGTATTTGCTACAGAAACTTGGCTTTCTGTCTTTTCTACTAAAGTTCAACCACCATGCTCAAATGTCAGGAATCAAAGTCTCAAACAATACAATAAGGTGAAAGAGTGAAATAAGAATAACAGAGGGATGAAGCCCCTGTCTTTTTGAGAAGGTCTAAATAAAGCAGTAAATGTGGCAGCCTGATAGTGCTACATTATAACAAACAGACCAGAAAAAAGCAGGACTAGCTCACAACTGTTCAAAACCTGAAACATTGTGGATTTTTACCAATTATTTTAATATTTTTACTTAACAAATTTGGTTTGGGGATGTTTGATCAAATCAAATACCCTGAAGAGAGATTCAATTTTTTCCTTTCCCTAGTGGGGTAATGTGAAGCAGTCATAAGATTTTAGCAGACCACATCTTATCGACAAAAAAATTATTTCTTCAAACCATTAAAAAATTCAGTTTGACTTGTTTTCTGACATTAATTTTTTATGTTTCCGAAAATTATCTTTCCACATGACGTGTAAGACAGAGCCTACTCCTATGTGCCTTACAAAATTTCTGCACGGGTTTCCTCAGTCCTCTGATGAGGAAAGCTTATCAAATGTGTTGAATCACACAATAATCAAGACAGTCATATAACAATGAAAAAAGCAAAAGCCTCTTCATAACTGTTCAGCTCAAGTTTTAAGCAAGTAATTACTTTCAAACAATGAATGTGCAAAGTGTCTGCGTGGAGCATCTTACCTTGGACGGAGCTTTTACAAAAAAAAGGAAATATGAGGTTTGCAGAAAACTCTTAAAGGCACATTAAATACAAAGCAGACATAACTGAATATGACTGAGCAGATTTTGATATGGATAAAAAATAAAATAATTAAGATTCACTGCATATTTTTGACAGATTCGCCAGAAGGAATCTATCGGTCTGTATCTACTATGACAGACCAAAATTTGCCAGAGGCTCTTTAGAATCAACCTCTATCTATTTCGAGTATCTAAATAAAAAAAAAACCAACCTGAGTTCTCCAAGTGACCAGATCAAACAGCGTGTTGATCTGGACACTATAGTACTAAATGAGGTGGTCAGTCGTTCTTATTGGCCGTGGGGGACTTAGCGCCATGCCCTCTTTACAAAGCTTTCTCCACCCCTCCGTCATGTGCGTAGCTCAAATACAAAGTCAGAGTAATCCACCACAATAATACTGTATGAGACGTCTGTGAGAAAAAAACAAGTTTGCTTTAGAGAAGATTAAACATTTCTTAAACAGCATACATTGTTTACTTCAAGCACCCAAAGAAAGACTATTGAAAACTTGAGAAGTCAGTCTTGGTTGAACTTTCCTGCCTGGCTCCTTTTGGAGCTATTAATAATTCCATATCAGGTCTTGGGAGAGGAAAAGGCTTGAGTACTACAACAGCTTGCACTTAAAAGTTGCTGTCAAGCCACTTACATTTCTCAAACCATATTTCTCTTTTCCTTATTGTTTCACATAATCTATTTTGTCCACAAATTCAATTCATAAACACACTCAATAATAGCACAATTGACATTATTTTTAACAAAACCCCAATTAGGTGATATCTAAGATGGCAGAAAGTGACCAATCTTGAATTTGACCGTAGCTCGAAAAACCTCAAAACAGTTTAGTTTTTCAGAAGCCGAACATCCACTCAGAGCAACTTCATTACATCACTAAATATTATCCGGCATTTTTAATATTTAGAATTTTTATATTATTTCTGCTCTTTAAAACAACAGAGTGTTTGTGAACTGATGATAGTTATCAAACTCACTGCAATCAGGAAGGATAGTGTTTAAGCAGAATTTCTCAGCTCGACCTGGGAGTATTAAAAAGCAGATAGTGTTTACAAACAGTTTGACTCTTAGATGAGCAGTCAGCTAAAAGATGAAATCATCAGGTAATTATATTTTATGCTTTACAGTGCTGTTAAAAGGTATTTGTCTCCTTACTGAATTTTCCTGTTTTGTCTATTTGTTGTCACACTAAAATGCTTCAGATTAAACTCATATGTATGCAATAACTTGCAAAGAGTATTTAAAGAATTGCCCTGGGAGGAATGTTTGTGAAATCTGCTTTGCACAATTGTTTTATATCATTGACTAGATCAATCCAAAACCAATTTATTTGTTGGTAAAGTCTCCAGTTTTCTTTGGTTAATTGTCCTACTGTTTAACCTTGTAAGCCTGAGTTTAAGGCCCACAGTTTAAGGAAATGATGGTGGGACATTCTTCTTAAGGATTGTTTGTAAGAGCAGAATTCATGGTATATATATATATATATATATATATATATATATATATATATATATATATATATATATATATATATATATATATATATATAGATATATATCCATCCATCAATTTTCTTAACTGCTTAGTCCTCAAGTGGTCGCGGGGGGGCTGGTGCCTATCTCCAGCTGTCAACGGGCGAGAGGCGAGGTACACCCTGGACAGGTCGCCAGTCTATCACAGGGATATATATATATATACATCTAGTATCGTCTATACATTATTCTATTTATATTTATATATATAAATGTTAGATTAGCCTTGTTGTACATCTTGGTCAGCCATGGTTAAGGCATTGAAACTCTGCCAAAGTCACATTTCTTCTCCGTCTATTTCTTCTGTGAATTCTTTAACAAAGCATATAAGGCCTGCACTGCTTACCATAATACCAATATGGGTTACTTCATGACATAGGGACAGGTTGTTTTGAATAGCGAATATCCTCAATGAAAAAAAAATCTTTAACCATAATTTGTCTTTTATTCTGGTTATCTTTGTCTGGTATAAAATAGAATAATAAAAATAAAAATATATATCAGATCACCCTTTATTGTCCCACTGAGGGGAAATTCAGCTGCAACAGCAGCAAAGTAACAGATAATATGAGCATTTGATTCACATGAAAAAAAAAAGAAAAACAGAAATAAGAATAATATACTGTGTATATATTAAGGAAAAACTAAAGAACAGAACAGTTATTTAAAGAAGCAGACTGTGCACGTGTATGAGTGTATTAAAGATACACTCTGTAACTTTCAAACCTTGAAAAATGTGCTTTTAAAATGTTTCAGTGGCACACCAACATTAATTATCTTCATTTTTGAAGGTGTCAACGCATAGAAAGGATGCACCACTGAAAAAAAAAACCCCACACTTTACAATTTTTCAACCGTGTCTCAGCGGGAAGTAGGCTACTGACTGATTTCCACTTCATGGCAGTATGCTACATGCTACCAAATTATCTAAACAATTCCACAGTTTTGAGACATGAGCCATGGTTGCTCCATCAAAAAAACCAAAGAAGACCAAAGAAGAAGCGAGGAAATAGAAAGAGGAAGTGTTAGAGCTGGAACAGCCCGGTTCCAAAGCTGAAAGCTGCAGGAGAAGCATATTAAGGAAAGCTGCAACTAGCAGGGATAGCCGCGGAGCTCCACAAGGTTCTCAACTCATGACCATTTTGCTCCCTAAAGCGTACTTCATACTAATCTGCCAGTGAATTTGCACTCAGATGCAGACGTATCTATGGTTGTCCGTTTCTTTCTCTCCTTTCTGCATTGATTTTTCAGTGTTGCAAAGCAATTCTCGACCAGGACAGCAGGGGGTGCTAACTTTTCATGGCGGCTTCTGCCTATCATTGCAGTGTAGTTTCTGTTTTTTTCTTAAGCCTGTGAATGCATTTCCCCCTCAAGGAGCAATGGACGACAGAAAGTAAGTTTTGATTAAGCTGTAAAGCTTTTCACTATAAGTGCAGCTCATAGAATACTCTAAAAACGCATGCAAACAAACACAGCAGCCTTTTTTGCTGTTTTCCTACACCTCCCAACTCCTTGTGTTCAAAATCACCAAAAGACCAGATTAGATAAATTATCCTTTCAATATAATACATTTAGTGGTCAAACGATGCATTAACTACTGATCACAGCGACTATAAAGCCCTTTTTGTTGAAGCAATCTGTGGCTGTTGTTGAGCTGACCAATCAGTCATCAGCTCTATGTTGGTGGAGACAGATATTTAGAAAATGGACCTCTACTCCGTCCGTCCCTGCGTAGGTGACGGAGAGCCCTTGCATCAACAGATAATGGCGCTGTGTCAATCAGTCTCAGTCAAAACAAAGTAGTATAAACTAGGCTTAAAGCTCACCGCGCACCTCCTGATGTTCCTCCTGCTGCCTCATGGAGCAGCAAGACAAAGGATGACACAGGTCAACAACACTTCCTTCACCTCACTGCTATAAAAGATCGTTTCTGTCAAACTGTTTCTCAGTTTAGGTCAAAGCTACTTACCCAAGTAGAATTAGCTTTTACAAAAAAGTGTTACAACTTTTCTGTTTTGTGTGCGCAGTGAATGAGCCGGTATAGATAAAATGGGACGTGCTGCAGATTCTAGATAGCCATATTACTACTGGAGTGGTAAGTAATAAATGTTTGTTCTGGCGTTATTTGGTCATGATGATGGTTTACTAACTGACACACTGCTGGTATTATGTTTTGTTGTTTTGACTGGCCAGCTGTAAAACCATCAGTACACTTCTTAAGAAGCGCTCCATAAAGATTTGTATTTACAACAGTGACGTTAATAGAGATTTGCAAGTAAGAGCAGCAGAAGTGTTTTGGAGGTGAGATTAACAATGCATATTATAGCAGGGATTTAATAATTTACCGAGATTGTTGTGGGCAGCGGTGGTTGAATAGTCTAACAACTGCTGGGAGGAAGGACTTATGATAAGGTTCCTTCATGCACCTAGGATGCAACAGTCTGTTGCTAAAAGAGCTCTGCAGCTCAGCAACAGGTTCATGCATGGATTGAGAGACATTGTCCATTACTGATGTTATCTTGGCCAGAGTCCTGTCTTCCACCACCTGCACTAGATCGAGTGGCCATTCTGGAGCATAGCTGGTCTTCTTGATGAGCTTACCCGTGACCCAGTTTTACTCTTTTCAACAGTACTGCAGCTTCTTTTTATTATTTGGATTTTATTATTTTTTTGTTGTTGTTTGTTTTGCATGGATAGTAACCATTTTCATATTTTAACCTTCTTAATTCTAATTGTATCCTAAATTTACTTTCAGGGAGAAAATGTCTGAATATTTCTACCTTCATGCATATCCCTCTGACAAAGTAATTGCACTTTTTGTTATCCAGAGGGAAACATAATCTGCCTGTTTCATCAAAGGAGTCACTCAGGGAGCCCACTCTCATCTGACTCAGGGTCAATGACATCATCCTCCTTTCAGCACATCCCAGGATATCTGGTCGTCGGTATCTACGTGTCAAACAACCTGACATTGCCTCAGGAGTTGAAAACATTGATCATACACTGAAGAACCAAGAAATTATTCCAACCATTAATAGGAAAGGTGGTTAATCTGGGTCTTATGTTGGACTATAAACAGGACCCAGGTCTCACTGATGGCTAACAGACGTCAACGTCAGTGTGTATCAGGACACACACACACACACACACACACACACATACACAAACACACACAAGTAATTATCTAATAATTTTAATGACATTGTATTGGTGACCACAATGAAAGCAATAGGTATTACATTTATACACAATGTCTTTATTCATGCATACATATATTCTTTCTTACATTCTCTCAGGTCAGTTAGAATTCTGAACATTTTCTTTTCTATTGGCTATATGGCACAATAATAAAAAGAATATATCAGAGATTCGTTTATTAAAATATTCAAAATTAGAATCTTACATGCATTTTCTCAGTTTTTGGTAAGAATTGATTTTGACCTGTACACATCTTGTTAAATATTTTGGGTCTCCTTCCACAAGATTCTCACGATGGTTTGTTGGAATTTAGTCCCATTCCTCCTGACATAACTGTTGTAACTGAGTCTGGCTCGTGGGCAACTTTGCCCTCACACAGCATTCAGACTTGCCCACACACTCGATAGGATAAAGATTGGGCTATGTTATGGCCATACCAAAACAGCGGCTTTCTAAGCATCTTTGTAACTACTTAGGCTGTATGCTTAGGGTCATTGCTAATTTGGAATATTTATTGAAATTTGCATCCCAGTTTTAATTTCCTGGTCAATGTATTTAAATTTTGTTTAAATATTTCTACATAATGTTCTTTCCTCTTTATGCGATTCTCCTGCAGCTAATCAGCCCCACAGCATATTGCTGCCACCCCCATACTTAACAGGTGTGATGGTCTTTCCAGTAAAAAAAAAAAAAGACTTTAGTTTCATCAGACCACAGGCTGCATCTCGTTAGCCCTGTGTGCATTTGCAAACTACTTTTTTTTCATTCATCTTTTCGAGTAATACCCAAAAGCCACACCTTGCTGAGTCGCTTTTCAGCTGCTGTCAGGACAGGATATGTTTCACTGTGGATAATCCCACTGCCTTACCAGCTTCTCTCAGCATCTTCACCAGTCATGTCAAACAGGAAGGCAGTATGTTCGAGGTGTGGTCTTAAAATAAATTCACAAGCGTGCCTTCAGTTAACTCAAATTTGTCAGTTAACCTATTTGACATTTCCAAAGTCTTGACATCGTTATCTGAGCTTTCTTTAATTTAAAAAATATCAATAAAGAAATGTTAATTATTTAGCCACTTCTGATATAAAACAAGAAAAGTCTGATCCGTCTGATTTAACATCAGACAGTGAGGAAAAAGATTAGGCTATGTGTGTTTTTAAATAATGTAGTTTGTAAACTTCTGATTTAAATTATATTTATATACATACAAAATGTAGTAGGTACTTGTTTTTGTGATAAGATATGAAAGCAATAGAAGGGATCTTCACAAATAAAAATCATATTTTTAACTCTGTGTATTTTTAAAGTGTAAGATAACACTTCTCAACTTTGCAGAAAATGTTCTGCAGTGTAGAGCCACAGCTTTTAGAGCCACTGCTACAAAAGACCTTATTCATTGTAAAAGGGATTAAAATTGATTAGTTCAGCCTTGTGAAATCCTGCTCCTATGCAATGAAATAAGCTGCAGTAAGACCGCTATATGTTCTCAATCAGGGCTTCCTCAGCTAACATGCACCATATTTCTGGGTTAATTACTGTGACAGCTTTTCCAACCAGCAGCCATGTTTTCAGTTGTTCTGCCTTAGTTACAGCTTTCATACCCCTACATTGCGACTGCTACATCTTAGCCTTTTTCATACTCTGCATAAAAAATGGTTTAAAGATGCTCCCGAGCAGTGATAGATGAGACAGCAAATGTCTGCAGGATTCATTCCTGAGTTTTGTTATTATCTTTCACCTGGGCAGGGGGATGGGTTTGATAAGGCCTTGGAAAAATGCACAAAAGTGGCATCACATCTTCCAGAGCTTCTCCTCTGAGTGAGCAAGCATGAAATCAAGAGTTCCACACCGGACTACCCCCTGGATAAATGTTTTTTTAAACGCCACACACACATGCAGAGACATGCACACTCTTATTGTATTTCATATTCTGCAAACAGCAACTCTGAAAAAAAAAACCCAGACCCAAGTCCGCAAATGTATCTGATGATAAGATAGACAGCAAAAAAAAAAAAAAAAAAAAAATACTAGCTCTGGGTGAATTCACCTCTTTGCCGATTCATACCCCAATCTTCCCCACCATTTTTTTTTAGCTAAAATTCAACCATTGTCATTAAAAGTTGTTTGTAAATGTTGTTTTGTTAACTCAGAATTTCAATAAATAGTTCATTAAAAAATATTCAAAAACAGCTACATCATGTCTAATTAAATTTATTTCTACATTAAAGGAAAAGTTCAGGGTTTTTTTCAACCTGGACCTTCTTTTTAGGGAATATTAGGTTCATTTCCTCACCCAGACAAGTTTGGAACTACTTGGATCCATTCAGCAGGAGTTTATATCGAGCCGCAATCAGCGTATATACATATAATGGGAGTCAAGGAGGTTTGCCGCCTGTAATAAGGCATTATCTGCTCCAAAACGCCTTCATTTAGCCATGTTTTGTTATGAATAGCTAGCGATATTCCCCTGTGACCAATTGGACTAAGCACTCCAGGCTCCCTTTCAGCAACCTATGCAGGTGCGATGTAATTGAAATCTCAGGCTAGTGTAAATTGGAATCAGTTACATTAAAAGCTTGTAAAACACCAGAAAGCACCTCCGAGATGTTCTGAATTCACAGGGAAATATTGCCAACTATTCATAACAAAACATGGCTAAATAAAGGGGTTTGGGGCAGATAATGCCTTATTACAGGCGGCGAAGTCCTGTCACCATTGACTGCCATTATATGGATAAAAGCTGATAGTGACTCGATATAAACTCCTGCTGAACAGCTCCAAGTAGCTCCAAACTTGAAAAAAAAATGAAGTTTTCCTTTAACCTCTGAAGATATTTTATTCCACCTTACTTCTATTACTTGCTCAGTATGAGGGATAGCTGAGGAATTGCTGTGGTTGGAGCCATGCATGTCTTGCCTGATCCGGGCACAACCTCACGTAGATGACTCAACGCAATCTGCTGGGATTCCTTACATAGAAAACTTAACTGATTGGAATGTTTGTATTGAAATTACTTTTGTTGTAAAGTGCTTTGAGGTCACATTTGTTGTGAATTGGCGCTATATAAATAAAAGTGAATTGAATTGTTGTTCTGATCACTATTAGGAATGACAACTAATGCCAAATATGAATGATTATCACCCCCCCGATCAAACCAAAATATTATAAGTAATTTCCTCCTGATGCTTGGCAGTGGCACTTTTGTAATGTACTGTAATAGGAGCACCTCAGAATTGTAAAATTTCTAATAATTTGTGGCAGTGTGGTTTTGCTGGTGAAAACATTATGCATGCTACTTGATCAGATGTGCAGCAGGGCAGAGATGGTACCTTGTCTACCCTGGCTAATAGTGTTGTGAAACATTTATTAGTTTAGATTATATGAGAAATACTTTTCAAGGAGCATCTCTTTGCCAGTTAATCTAAAAGGTTTTGTTGAAATGAGCCTGTTTTTGTTTGGGTAAAGGTGAAAGTCGGAGTAAGAAATCAAATCTGTTGTAGTGTAGAACAAGTCGCCACTGTACTTCTCTCCCCAAATCCTTGGATATAGTTTTTACTTTTCTCCTTCGTTTTCAGGCAAGACAAAAATTATAATATTTTCTGTTTTAAAAAAAAATCAAACAATAAAAAAAAAGAGACAAATCCATACAATGAATAAAGTCTGTTCACCTGGCACTGATCACAATTAATTATTTTCAGGATATTAATCTTTAGGTTTACTAAAACTCCTTAATTTTTAAAGGTTTTGTGGCCATACTGGCATTTATTGGACAGTGGGGAGGGTGACATTTGGCAAGGGTCTGTAGGGACAGGACCTGAACCCACGCTGAAGACTGAAGCCTCTGTACATTGGACACTAACTACTAACCAGTATGCCATGCAATGCATTAATAAATTATAGTTTTACATCTGTTATATCTATTATCATGCACTTAATCAAGACTTGGTCACAGGGGCAGCAGCTCAAGCAGCCAAGCAAAGACTTACCTCTCCCCAGCCACATAGGCCGGATCCTACAGAGCATTCTCAGGTCGTGCAAGAAACATAGACCCTCTACCATGTCCTCTGGGCCCGGTGGAACGTGCCCAGAACACCTTACCAGGCAGGCGTCCAGAACAGAGTGGAGATACAGGGAAATAAAGCAAAACAAAAAAAAATAGTTAAAGGAAAAACTAGTTTCAACTGGTGGGTTTTGAGTACTGATGAAGTTGGATAGTGAGCCTGAGTTTCTAACAGGTGGAGCGAGTGAGTTCCAGAGGGTTGCAGTCATTCAGTTAGACCAGAGTTTATTCAGGGTGATAACAGAGGTAGCAGCTCAACATATAGAATAGAATAATCCTTTAATTGTCCCACGTGGGGAATTTTGGTTGTGACAGCAGCAAAAAAACTCATGTACAAACAGAACAGGACACAGAACAGAAACACACACAATTATTAAAGAGGAAAGAAAATATTTACGTCATGTACTATGGTTACAAAACAGGGTACTGTATAGGTTTTAAAATAATTAGAAATTTAGAATTCAGAAATTTTGAATAGTATGGATTGTGCGTTGAGCAGTGCAATTAAAGAGTAGACGTGCAATTTTCAATAAGTTATTATATATAGTCTGTTAAAAGTAATGTGCGAGTTATAACAGTGTTGATGTGGATTTAGTGTGATTTAACAGCAATGGTGTAAACATCAATGTTTGTTGGGAGCAGTTTAGATTGTGCAGTCTAACAGCTGCAGGGAGGAAGGAGCTTCAGAAATGCTCCTTCATGCATCTAGGATGCAGCAGTATGTCACTGAAGGGGCTCTGCAGTTCAGAAACATTTCCATGCATGGGGTGGGAGACTCTGTCCATCAGAGATGTTATTTTTACCAGAGGCCTTCTGTCTCCCACCACCTTTCTGGATCCAGGGGGCATCCTAAGACAGAGCTGACCTTCCTGATGAGTTTATCCAACCTCTTCCTCCCAGCTGTCGATAAACTGCTGTTCCAACATATAACACTGTAAAAAATGGCAGAAGCCACCACAGAGTCATAGAATGTCTTTAACAGAATCTGATCTTGCTAATGGATGTGTTGGAAAAAATAATATAGATGTGAACACATGTTGAAATAGATCTACCTTGAGAAGAAACTAACCCTCATTTGCATTGAATTAGACCATTTAAAAAATACTCTGAATTATAAGACTTTACAGAAGGGTGTGCTTCGTAGCTTTAATATTATAGGTTTTAATTAACTGATTTTATTAATAATAATAACTGGTTGTGACATAAAGTGGGCCAGTCTGAGGCATGAAACTCCGTGGCTGAAAATCAGTCCCACTTTGGCCTTGGATTTTTTCTACACAAAACGACTTACACTACATTTATTCAAGCTAGAGACCACAGCAAATTTATTGAAAAAGTGAGTAAATGAGACCTGTAAAACTTGGCTAAAAGATGTTCCTGCAACAGGTCAATGACTTTGAGCACACAGAAGAGAATCAAGGTGGTGGAATGAGTCTGTAAATGATCAAACATTAACCCTAACAAGCTTAAATTAACCAAAGCAAAATTTAACTTTGCAATATCTAAAAAAAAAAAGTTTTATTAGATTCCGCATTCTCATGTTCTTTGTTTTGGCAAGCATTTACTAATATTTACTTCAACATTTTATGCCAGTTTTTTCTCACATGAAAATGTTATTTTAGAATTCAAAGACAAGATATATTACTTCCTAATATTCTAAATATCATATCATGTGTTTAACATAAAAAAGCCTTTCAAAACTTAATTAAATTAAACTGATAGTGTAATTCAACAGTAATGCAGATTGAGCAGTTTTCACTTCGGTGATGATTACAAAAGCCATGCTTCTTAATTATTTTAAACATTGCTGCTTTAATGTCATAATGGAATTTAATATTTGTAATTGCACTGTTTTGTATGGAAGATCTAAAAGTGAATGACTGGTAATAGAGACATTTAGGAACAAAGCAGGGGACGTGTTTGTTGCAGGAATATTAGATCTTCAGTTGATGTATTCTAATAACACAAAAACATGTTTTACACAAAATGCACAACAATAGTTTCCGCAAAAGCAACTGTTAAAAGGATCCGAAGTTAATACTTTTCCTCCAGTAAATATCAAAGTCATAGAGTTGTTCTGATCTTTTGTTTGTTTTCTAGCCTTACACCCTCACACACATATAAAGACTATATTGTCTCTTGAAAAACAGCAACAATTCCTTTGTACTGACAGACATCCGGTTTTACAATACCTCCTGGTATAAATTTGGGTCACTATAAGTTATACTTAGCACAGTGTGGGGGGTTTAACCCTGTACTGATGCTGTCATTTATTTATTTTTGCACTACAGCAGTCTGCCTATATAGTATATAAAAGCACAAGTCATATTAAATCAATCTAAAAAAAGGTAACAGAAGGCTTTTACATCTTGATGGGTTCAATGTCATCAACTATAGAACTTGTCCGGACAAAACAAAAATAAAATAATAATAATAATAATTAAATGCTAAATCTAAAATTAACTTTTTCACTTATGTTTTCAGGGTTCAGCAATTACTGAGCTTATGTAAAGATCATATAAGGTACAACTTGCTGTTAAGGCTTAAAGTTTTGAAATTCTATTGCACTAGAATAAAAAAATGCTAAATAAAAAAAAAAATATATATATATATACACTTTTAGAAGCGTCTATAAACAGCTGTGACTACATGTTGCAAGAAAAACAGAAAAGCCTAACAAATTTGGCAAAGGCAATTGTATTTGAACATATAAAGACATTTATTTTGAATTCTAACATATTTTTTAAATTTATTGTAGATTAGGTTTTATATGTTTTGTCAAGTGAAACATTTTAACAGAGAGTTTTGAAATTAGAGAAGGCATTTCTCATAATGTGCGAGGAAACCAGAGTACCCACAGAAAACCAAAACATGCATGGTGAGGAAATGCAGAGTTCACACATATTGGCCCTAGAGATTTGAATCAGTAACCTTCTAAGTCAGAAAAAAAAGAAATAAAAATGAAATCAAAGTTTGATGCATAATTCTATTTAATGCATGTAAACATAAGATGGTGTATTCTTTACGCTCCTTTTAAGAAATGGTTCATTCAGATAAAAATATGTGTTGCCACAACGTTGCTGGTGTCTAATAATTACAGTCATACAGGACCAGAAACAGAAAAAACGTTTTCGAATACAACAATAAAACCTTTTTATTATGAAGGATACACGGCAGGGAACAAATGTTTTTAGACTTTACTGGCTAGGTACTGGCTAAAGTGCTAGGGTTAAAGCATACCAAAGGGAACAGCAAAGAGTATATGTTTGTTTATTTATCCTTGATGTGTTCTATTGTTTAAATATCTTTAATGTTCTGTTTTTATGATAAAGTCTGATCTATGCAGGATTTCCTGGAGCCCCACTGACCCCATTCATTTAGATTCAATAAATAAATGTGAAATAAATAAAAGCAAAAGCATACATTTCTTACTATCAACAAAAACCACAGACATGTCTATTAAACGTAAAGCCATAATAGGAATTTTAAATTTGATATGCATTTGTTTCTTCCCTGCTTGTAACCTGTTAAGATTTTTTTAAACACATCAAACACTTACCAGAGTACGTCCCTGTGTAAACAGATAAAGTGCCTATGGCGGGACATTTTCCGTCTCTCCAGGGGTCCCATTGTTTGTCGACACTAAATTTCAGGAAGTGATGCGGGGATCCCTGCAACAGATGGTCAAGCACGCAGGTCAAAAAAAATTAAAGAGGGCAAGAAAGAACCCTTTGAGTTGTTTCCTTTCTTTTCATGCACAGCTAAATGATTAGGGTTTGTCTTTGAACAATGACAAGAAAGTCTTCATGTCTCTTTTATGAATCACCTGGTACCAATAGCTTGTGATCTGAAAAATAATAGCCCATTATTCTTCAAACAATGGGACACTTTAATTATTGATTAATATGACCATTTTAATTTAATTTATTTTGGAACCGGGTTGGCTTACTTCCCAGTGCCAGTAATGCTCAATTGAAAAAACTCTCAAAAACTCAACATGCTGTTGATACAAAAGCAGAAAATGCAAAAACAAAATAATTATGAACTTACCTACTTTCTGATATTTGGACTCTTAAAGGTTTGGACATATAAACTCAGATTGTACAGTAGTGTATTTGAGACAGAAGTCAGTATTACTAAAATGAAGAGCATTGTCCAGACATGCTATGAAAAGTGCCCTGCAAAGCTAAATGATTACATAAAGTTCCAAACGACTGCAAACCGCTGAAACACTGAGTTCTTAAAACAAAGCTAAAAACCCATCTGTTTAGAGCTGCTTTTGATTAACTGATTAATAGGGGTGTCACAATCTCAATTTTGTCTCGAAATCGATAAAAATTACGTTATGACCTTGCACATCGAAGTCCAAAAGAGGATTGCGATCACCTCCTACTATGTTTACATGGTGTGTCCCACTTGGGACTCTGTAGCAACGGTTAGCAAACAACCGTCTCATCACAAGGAACCACACATTGCATTTTTCTTGAAAATTAACTCTCACCAGTTCTCATAAAACTCCCAACAACACCTATTAACATTTTAATTGTCTGTATCACATTCCCCATGATCAGAGCAAATGTCTACAGAGCACATTAGCTGAAGCGAGCCAGTAGCTATTAGCTAAGCTACCTCTAAACCATGGCTAGGTCAGTTAAAGAAGAAGCAGCGGGCCCAGAGCTAAAATTAAGCTTCTCTACAAAAGACATTACTGGTGGATCTGGCAAAAAACCAAGGATGAGAATGTGGAAAAGCACCCGACACCCACTGTTATTATTTTAAATGTAGTTGAGGATATGCAGTGCTGTGGGCCTGTTTCTCTTTCAAAGGCCCCGGGACCCTTGCAGGAGTGTAAGGTATCAGGAACTAGGGTATTAAGAATAAAACTTGCCAACCAGAAAACTTAAAAGTGTTCATTATTAGGTCCTATACACGGACATTGTTACAAAACATATAGCCAAGGCAATACAGAAAATGTTGACCAGAAATATAATGAAAATTCTTCCATGCCATTCTCAGCCCTAGATTTCTAAATCCTACAGAGAACCATTAGGATGAACTCAAGAGAGGAGAGCAGAGCAGAATTATTGGACAAGAGGGCATGTCCCTTTATCTGAATGCTCCAACCTTGAAACATAATAGGAGGATGAATCGTCTTCAATTAACAAGAGGCAAAAAAAATAATTTATGAAAATATTTTCCTTTTAATTTAATGATTTGATAGCATAGAACATTTTTTTCCCCATAGAAAGGTTTTTTCTAGTCTAACACCTGTTTTCAAGTGTGATAAACACCATAGCTCTACTATCTTTATACTATCAGCAGTGTTTTCACAGCCATTTTGATTTTATGTCATCTTTTCATTCTTAGGCTATTTTCATTCTCTTCATGTTTGTGTTTATAAGGTTTTTATACTTCAATTTACACCCTTGTCTTGCATGGTGCAGACAGAACCGTCTTTAAAAGCCACAGAGGCTTAGCAATATATAGGTCAAAGAGTAGAGCCAATCAGAAAGGCAAGCCAAGCTGCTATTTCTAAAAGCAAGAATAGTAATAGAGTGTGTCTGCTTTTATGTATTTAACCATTTCTCATGCTATTTGAAATCAGGTTTCCCTTTTTTTTTTAAATACTCATTATAGTGCTTTGGTCTTCCAATTCAATTTTGTTGTTATTGCAGTTTTCAGTTATGTGAGGAAAGGAGAACAGCTTATTTTGTTGTTCATTGCATTTATAACATACATGAACCTTGGGATATTGCTACTCCTGGCTAACAGTTCTGTGATTCCCTCACAATTTGGCCTAGTTTTTAAAGCTCTAAATACAATGTAATTATTGCTACTTGATCAACAAAAATACTTACAGATTTTTTATTTCAAGCTGAAAACCTTATTTGTACCTACCACCATTACTACCAATTTAAATATAACTCAAATGTGTGTGTTCCTTTTTGAAATATTTCCCTTTTGTTAAATTTAATACATTTTTGTATATTTTTGACAATGTTAAGTTTAGGTCCTTAAAAAGACAAATTATGTGTATTTTTGTCTATTATTTTAATTACTTTTCTTTTGAATTTAGCATATTTAGATCAACAAAAAGGAATATTGATATAGATGAATGCCAGCCTTTTTCTCCATCCAGTTCTTTAAAGTATCCAGTGGGAAGCATCCAGAGTCATCCTGATCAGAATTACCAACCAACTCAATTGACTCCTTTTACTTTGATTAAACAGCTGCTCTGAGTCCAAAACAGGTAATCTGCTTCTCTCTCTGTCTCTTTGACCCTGTCAACATAGAGATGAAACCAGGCGTGGTACCAAAAGTTTTATGGAATAGGTTTCTCATCCATAAGGATGGAAGGTGTTTTCAGGATACCATAAATGATACAGTAAATAATCATGTCAGAATCGGGTCGCAAAGGGGAGACATCTCACAACACCAGCGCAGCTGTCTCTGTGATTATTAGCTCTCTGGCATCTTTTCTGAGTGGATGAGGTCAACGCCCCCATTCCTGTATTTAACGCGCATGCACAATTCTGTGATTAAGTATAACAACATGGTGCCATACACTGGTGCAGGCCAGATAAATTAAACACTGACCTTATTATGGATCCTAGAATATGATTTACTGTCACTCCTTTATCACCAGCAAAAAAATATGGAGCTGGAGAACCAAAGACGCCATAGACTTTTGAATACATTTTTCATTTTAAGCTTGATTTGTCGTGTTTGCCACTAGGTTGGCTGCACATGCTTAGTATTCTTTTCTGTTTCTTTGGTAGTGTCACAGCGCCACTAATGGCCCGCACATGTACTGCAGCAGTTTCAGCAGTTTGCGTGGAACTGTGGAAAAAAAACTCTTTTATTGTGGTGCCATTTTTACAGATTGTTTTTGAATCTATACCCATTTTGTTTCCGTGTAAACAGGGCTGTCTGATCTCATCCATCTTACATTAGCTAATTTCTGCTGCTTGTATCTAAAATCTTATTGTTTGATTTTGGATCTTGTGATCCAAATATCGTGATCACTGCTGAGGGTTGGTATGTAGAAACACTCTAAACCGAGGGCTCTACACTTCCTTTACCATGACTGACCAGGGCAGTACTTGGATTACAGCAGATAACACCACAATATGTCTATTTCCCACTTCTATCCTACAACTTCCTTGAAATGTTTCACCTAGTAGCATATGAAATCAATTGTCAATTTTAATTATTGGAATTCTATTATGATCATGTGTTTTCCTTAAGCTGTTATCTTATAGGTTTGTAGTATTTCTGAACTATGTATCTCCGTGATTGGAGTCATTTTGTGTCTTTTTTCCTCTGCTGACCCCTATGGTGAAGCACAAAGGTGTCAGTGATTATTAACTTACCTGTGATGTCACTGGAGCACATTGTAAACAGGATGTGGGGGTTAAAAAAGAGATAGTGTCAGATGTGAGGCGGGCAGTTAAGGGAGTGCGGTTCTGCTACTTTGTCCAACAGCACGGAAAGCTGACCTTGAGGGGAATAGAGAAAATTGACAGGGGGGAGCGCAGTAACAAGAGGTAGCTATATATCACGGAGGCAATTTGGAATGGTTTATCCGATGAGGGTCAATTCCTGCTCCAGTGTCATAGATCAGAGTTTTCAAGCCTTAGCATGGAATGCTGTGGAGCTGTTAAGATAAGCCTATATTTTGAATGACGGCATCACTGATCACACTCCTTACAAATCATTTACACAAAACGTAGAAGAGTGGAGTAATGAAGACGACTTGTGATGCAGGAAAACCTGCATCAGCAGATTTATCTGCTGCTTTTTGTGCATTTGCTGCTCTGTCTCTGGTCCCAATCAAAACTGCTTTAAGAAGCACTTTCAAAATATTTATTTCAGTTACTTTACATATCAAGGACACAGAACGGCTGATTATCCACAAGATCTAAGCATTAATGTAACTATTATTACCTGCCATAAAAATAAATATCCTTATACACGAGCAAAGCATATTCATTCAATATACAGAGAAAGCATTAGAGCTTTGCACTAAATCTGTCAATGCCCCATGTGCCATGGCATAATGCCAAGACCATAGCAGTAATTTTACACATGCCTTTACAGGGTATGTGACCTTATCTATTATTGCTTCTATTTTGAATCAGTTTTCCTGCACCTCTGGGCCTGACCAGATGGCAGGTCTTCTAAGTGATAAAATTTGAAAGACAAGAGCACTATTACTGCACAATAATTTTTGGCTCAGCTCCCAGGACCAGTGAAGGCTGGAAAAAGCACATAACTTTGATTTTAAATTCCCTTCATTATTCTGCTCTCCTCCGTGACAAATACCCTTAGCATAGTTTAGATGTTCTGCATGTATAGCCGATTGCAGTTCTACTGTAACTAGGATTATTAATTTAAAGGAGCTTCACAAGCAAATTATTTCTGAATAAATTAAAAAGAGAAATGCTAGTATCTGACTGCTTTCTTAATTAGAGCGAACAGGACAATAATTACTCAAAACTTTATGGCTAAGGTATTCTTTTAGTTTTTGTTTTGTTATTCAAATAGAAAAATATGTGTATATTATAATGTCCATCCATCCATCTTCTAAACCGTTATCCTCAAGGGGTCATGGAGGGCTGGTGCCTATCTCCAGCTGTTTAAAGGGATTTTTCTCCTTCTGTATCGGTTCCATATTTTGTACCAGTGCAACTCATACAAATTTGACTTAGTTGTTGATTCAAAATCTTAAACATCACATTTTTAGAACCAACTGAGGAGCACAGTCATTATTTTTGAATTTTGAACAGTCTGAAATTGTCCAGAGTTAAAGAAACAAATGGTAAATGGCTTGTATTTCTGTAGCACTTTACTCAGTCCCTAAGGACCCCAAAGCGCTTCACAGTACATTCAGTCATCCACCCATTCACACACATTCACACACTGATGATGGCAAGCTACGTTGTAGCCACAGCTGCCCTGAGGCGCACTGAGGTGAGGCTGCCGGACATTGGCGCCACCGGACCCTCTGACCACCACCAGTGGGCAACGGGTGAGGTGTCTTGCACAAGGACACAACGACTGAGCCGGGCCTTGAACTGGCAACCTTCTGATTACAAGGCAAACGCTCAACTCCTGCGTCACAGAAAATAAGACAGGCTTTTTTACAATGTACATAAAATACAGTAGGTAAAAAAATAGAAAAGCCGATTAGATAAAAACTATAAAACCTATACTAATGATATTGTTATTTTTTAATTTTTGTTTAATTGGTTAGAATGTAGGTGTTGCTCTTTATTCTAGAGACAAAAGGTGAAGGTTGAAAAAGCTGGTGCTTCTGCCTACACTTTTTTGTACAGTTTGCGTACTTGCTAATTGAACCCAATGTCCAATCGAATGTAGTGACTGGATTCACTTGCTTGATTAGGGCCATGGACATCAATCACCTTTATTAAGTGATTACAGTGCAGTTGTTGATCGTTTTATCTCAAGCATCAGCTACTGCTGTTAGTCCTAGCATTTTCATTAGAACACCCTTAGTTCCCTTGTGTCTCAGCTAATCGAAGATATATCTGATTTAAATGAATTTGATTATTAAAAACAACAATATATAGAATCCAATCCTCCAAGTAAGCAAGAGAAAATGACATGAAAGACAAAAGGACAAATGGATGGACCTAGATAGAGAAACATAGAGAAACATAATAACCGTAGATAAAAAAAAAAAAAAATAATAATAATAATAATAATAATGAAAGGCCAAGGCAATAATTTAGCACTTAATTATAGTTGAATTCTAACTAATTAATTGCTGACCTGAATGATGAAGATATGTTCACCTAAGTAGCCTTACAATAAAGGCCTGGACTCAAACCTTGACATGAGCTTCTACTGTACGCAGGGGTTTGCATGCTCTCTCTGTAAATGCATTGGTTTTCTCACGGAACTCTGGCTTACTCACATGGTCCAAAACATGCATGCTTGGATAAATGTTTAGGTATGTTCTTTTTTTTGGTCTTTTTTATCTATATGTGGGCCCTGTGAGGAAATGATGATCTGTCCAGAATGTATCTAATCTCTCAATGACTGCTTTGATAGGCTAGTAAGGGATGGATGCATGGATGGATGGATGGATGGATGGATTATTCATGATGCACCTACAAACTTTGCCATTTATTTAGCCTTTCTATTTGTATAGTTTGAAAAAAGAATCTGAAAAACAATTCAACTTTAACTGTGATGAAATTATCTACTTTAAATAAGTGTTACCATAAATATGTTTCATGAGAATGTGTAAGAAGATATTAGAATGGTGGCTCAAACTTTCATGCTTATCCCAGATTTACATGTCATCACTGTGTAACTGCTTGAGTCAATAATTCATTTATTCCAAACAGTCTGTTTGCAGTACCATGGCTGTTTCACAAGCATTTTTCCCTCTGCCTTATGCATATCAAATTATCAGTGAATCCATAATTATATAGCTTTGTCGGGGACTCTGTATTTATATAGCTGGAAGGGATCATTATCATGGGATTTACTGGACATCATTATGCAAGGTGACTCAAGTTACAGTTAGTTCCCTGCTGATAGTCTACAGGACTTTCACTATGGCTATATGTATGAAATCATAAAGCTGATATACTACGCAGACGACAATGAATTTAGCATTTATCTATGGTCTGCTCATTTTCCGCATGAGAAAGTTAGGGAAATTGACTTAGAATTGCTACATGCAAGGTAGCTAAACTTTCCACTCAAGTGGATAGACTGAGCATCAGATTGCAGAACAGGTATGCAAAAGACCACAAGCGATGATGCTGAAAATAAAAATACTTCAGCCTCCATGCTCTTATTAATGATCAAAGTTCTGGATGCACAGTTTTTCCATTGGAGAGCAAAATGCAATGCATACACGAATATAACCTTTGCTTAGTTAGCTAAAAATTTAGTTTGATTTTATTTGAAAAATCCATCTTTTAAATTTGATCCCAACTAAAATATAAGTGCAAAGCTAACTGTTTACACTATGCAGGAATGTTCATTCATTAAATCCAAGAGTAATATTTGCTTTTTTCTGTACTAATAAAAAAGTGTCCATAGCAATTTCATATCAATTACAAAATATAAATTGCAAGCAAACACAAACAAAAAACACTTCCTTAAAACTCCACAAGCCTGTAATAACATTTGCATTTCATGACAAGCACATTAAATGCTATATTTTTGTTTTGGCAACCTTTTACTAATAGCTTCTTTGCTACTCTGCCTTTAGAGCCCATATCAGTAAAGTTATGCAGGCCTGAACTGGCTCTGAAGCTCCTAATGAATTATTAATTTGTGCCACTGCAGTTAGAGTGTAATTTACTCCACCAATTTACTGTGATTTTATTAAAGGCTCACACCGGCTTCTCAGTGAAGTTGGAATCCATACAATATTCATCAGAGAAAGGATACATGGGACCCAAGCTCCTAGTCTGAGGATTTATTGCAAGAAAAAAACACAACAATGACATCAACAAATCTTTTGAAGACCCTGTCATGCTTTGCACATTTTCAAGACTGCACCTTGAATTTGAGGCAACCTTTCTGCAGAAGGCCAAAAGGCTTGAGAAGAGCCTTTCTCATACCTTGTAAAACCACAATGGCTCTGGGGAATAAAGCAGCAAAAATGGTTATATAAAACAAGGAGCCAGAGAATAGATCAATGGGGAAAACTATGGTCCTAAATGTTTTAACACTGTGTTTTGAAATGTTATAACACAGTTTTTTTTACATCTGAAATCCAACTGCAGATTTCCTTTTCATTGCATCTGATATAAGAGTTCGAATCAAGTGATGTGTTATTCTTCAGCTGTGGCAACTACAATCCTTAGGAAAAACCTTGTAAGTCCTTAAATACAAATTTGTGCTTGGTAATTTTTGCTATTCATCTTAATGTTTAACTAAAGAAGCGAATGCAAATATTTCAGCTACATACATTTCTAAACACGTGTCTTAGGTACTGGTTTCTAGTGACAAATAGCACAAATAACTGTTTAAAACTGGATTTTCATTTATCCACCCATTATCTGTACTTTTTATCCTCTAGGTGTCATGGGGGGAAGCTGGTACCTATCTCCAGATGTCAAAGGCCGACAGACGTGGACCCTTGTGACAGTGACTGTCTGTTTTTTACCTGTTAATTTGTGTATGGTTTTGCAGGTAGTAGGTGTGGTCTGCCGACTGACTGGGAGCACCAGAGGCCAATTTGGCTATTTATCAATACTTCTTAACCAATGATTTTCAAATTGTATCAAGTCCAAACAGTGGGACTTTGGCAATATTTAGAGGAAATTTCAGGTCATTTACACTGAAAATAAATCCAGCAATGAACATATAAAGGGAACATTATTGAAAAGAGACCAAAATAAAGGCCACTGTGGCCGCCTAACCTTTAAACAAAAGAACAGTTGGGGGACGGTTGTACGCTGTAAAGACTTATGGGTAATGTGTTTGTGCTAATTGTCAAAGTTCTCTGTTGTACTTTACAGTTTGTGTTCCAAATGTGGTCGTGCTCCTTAGTTATCCTTTGAGTTATGTTGTTGTCAGTGTTTGGTGGTTGTTGGCCGCACACCATCATAGAAATGGCAGTGCACGGGAGTTGGTTGTCTGCCTTGTGCAGGTCAGCTTTTCACTCCAATGACCTATTTTGTGGGTGATAATACACTTGAACTTTTTACACCACCACACTTAGCAGCTATCAGTTGTGCAAGTTTTCCACTTAAAAAGGTGATTTTCATTTGTGATTTTTATCACATTTTAACTGTAGGAGCCAGAATAAAAAAGGAAGAAAATCTGGAAACCACAATGTATGATTTTTTAAAAGAATTTATTTTGTATAATGGTACAGAAAAAAAGTATTTGGTCAATAACAAAGTTAACTTCAATTCTTTGTTATTTAGCCTTGGTTGTCAATGACGAAGGTCAAAAGTGTTCTGTGGATCTTCATCAGGTTTGCACACACGGCAGCTGGTATTTCGGCCCATTTGTCATGCAGATTTTTCTAGAGCTCTGATATCTTGAGGTTGTTGCAGAGAAACACAGACTTTCAACTCTCTACAGATTTTCTTTCCGATTTAAGTCTTGAAAAGCTTTTTACGTACTCATCCATTCATTGCCTTAGGAGTGTGTTTGGGATCATTGTCATGCTGAAAGATCCAGCCACATTTTATCTTCAGTGCTCTCACTGATGGAAGGAGATTTTCTCCCAAAATCTCACGATACATGGCAGCATTCATTATTTCTTTAATACAGATCAGTCATCATTTTCGTCCATTATGACATTGTGTTACTAATAGTAACCTTTGTCACTTTGGTACCATCTCTATTCAGGTCATTGACCAGTTCCCCCCATGTAGAGATATTGCATGGAGCCCCAGGTTCAAGGAGATTATCTCGTACTTATTCCATTTTCTAATAATTGCTCCAACAGTTGATCAATTCTTAAAAAGCTTCTTTCCATATTGTAAACTAGCTCATTCCAGTCTTGTGCACGTGTACAGTCTTGTCCTTTGTGTCCTGTTCTTGGCCATAATGGAGGCTGGAGTAGAACTGTTTGAAGGTGTGGACAGGTGTCTGTTATACAGATAAAGAATTCAAACAAGTGCCATTAAAACAGACAACAAGTGGAAGATAGAAGAGCTTCTTAACGAAGTAGTAACTGCTCTGTGCAGGCTATAATTCATACCTGTTTTAGATGATAATATTTATTTCCTGCACCATTATACAATTAAGTTCTTTAAAAATTATACAATGTGATTTTTCTTAATTTTTGTTTTTACATTCTGTTTCTCACAGTTGAAGGGTATCTACGATGGCTGTCAAATACGGCCCCCCCCCCCCCCCCCCCTGTATTAGGAAAGTTTTCTGTAGGGACCAGACGGTGGCATTTTTCCAGTATGCCGACTTACGTCTCTAGAATGGGTTAAGAATACATTGGAAGACTGGAGACAGTGCTCATGCACAGCCTGTAAGTCAGCGGCAACACATATTGCCTGGCCCAGTGCCTTTATTTATTTTACTGCAGTGTAAAGTCTTTTCAGTATCTTTCAGACTTACAAAGCTATGCTTTTTATCACTCAGTTTAAACCTTAACACTGTTACTTCTTGATTAGGATTGAAAGAGTCCCAAACAGTTCTAAAACAACTGAGAGCATTATCAAGGTTATGGTTTATGGTATTTTCATTCAGTTTAACACTAGTGTCTCTGCTATTCCATGTTGGGCAAGTTACAAACAAATTTTAAATATTCACAACCTAAAAATGTAATGTGTTTGCATTACATATTACTGTCTCAGAAATGTTACCTGTCCAGGGTGTACCCTTTAAGTTACTTTTGGCAACATATATTAAATATGCAACATGATTATTAAATAATGTAATATCAATTAACATTTTACACAAGTGTAACACCACAAATACTGCATTTTAACAGTGACGTGCTGTGATGTTTATAAACGGTGAGGCACTGACCCGTTTGAAGTCAGATGCCCACATACATGATCCTAAATCAACCTTATGTTTCAATTTTGACATTTTTTTGGAAAAAAAGCTAATTATGCTCGATTTCATACTTCTAAAAAAATGCCATGCAAAAAAGTCAAAAGAATATTAATTTTGATGTCATTTTATGTTTGGGGGGCTGTTCTTATCTAATTAAAAAAATGAAACCATGTATGAGCTATACCTCTATTTCTCTCAGAAACTTGGCTGGATGAAAATACAGAACAAACTGTATTATTAAAGACTTGCCCAACAGATTATCACTTCATTAGTGAGACCAGGAATCGGTCATATTCTGACAGTAAAATTTCAGTCCTTTCAAATGTGGAGAATAACCTTTCCATAGATGCTGTAGTAATGGGTAGAGTGAGCTCAGTTGGAGTTTATTCGTCGCCTCAGGAATAGTCAGTATCACATGGGCCAAAAAACTGAGAAGTTGTCTAGGAGATTCACATTCATTCCTTACAGTTTGAGAACTGTACAATTCAATGAGATCAGGCTTCAATCCAACAAAGTCAAAGAACTTTGCATATTTGGACAAGCTCTCTTCTTGTGGAGTTAGTCAGTTAGTTTACATGCAGCAAGAGAAATTCGAATTATTGCCTTAATCCGACTGAAATCACTCACGCACCCCCTCGGGAAGTTAGGAGAGCCGGTGTAACGCTGGAAATGAGACCATGCACTAACAACAGTGGTGTTATAAGAGGCATATGGCATTTAAGAGAAACAAAGGCGGCCAATCAGTGCATGTTTGGATTTTACGAATAGGCAATGCGTTGTTACTGTGAATATCATGCTTTAAATCCGTCTGCTTCACTCCCGCCAGCCTCAGTTTACTGCCTGAATGTAGCTGGAAGCTAACCACTATTAGGCTAACACGTAGGGGCACATGTCGCCATCTATCATCGGGGAGTGGAAAGTACTTCATTTACTAAATTGATTTTCTGACTAACATGTAAACTGGGACTCCGTTCGCTACAGGGAGTAAAGCCCTTTCATTTCAATTACTCCAAAAAGCTAGATTTAGCTGTGCATGTAAACGTACTGACTGAAAAATTATCCAAGTCCCTTAACAGTTTTAAAAAGGGTTCTAACATTAGGCATGCATTTTTCTGAATGCATCAACACAACGTTCAATCTGTGTGTGTAACAGTGAGTAAACATGGTCTCTGGAATCTTTTATTTAATTTTAGCTTGTGCCACATTAAACTCTGATGCCGTCACAGAAGCTCTATCAAATGACTGAGCCACCAGCTTTTCCACAAAGTTTAATTTATCCAGCACACTTAACACTTACATAGCTATAGCAGGAGCTCATCTGTCATTACTCACGTCATCAAGTCCCAAAAACACTTCTTTCACCTCCCAGTCTACTTCACCTTTAGACACATGATGCAATATTAGAGAAATCTGCGCTTTATTAGTTATATCTATTTTCTCGTCAACTTCTATGGCAACAAATGGGGCTGCATTAATCTCCTTTTTAATATAATTTCGGATTACTTCACCAACTGCTTCAACAAAATTGTTCTGTATTCTGTTTGACAGGTCGGAAAACACATTGGATGTTTTTTAAATGTCTAGCTAACCTTTCATCTTTCTCTGCAAAAGCATGCAATAACTATGTAGTTGCCACGATCAGAAAAGCCGATTCTCTCTCACCTTTGCGCTGTAGACGCTGATGTTCAGCCTATGCTGAGCATTTAATGACAAATGAATCTGTGTACCACCAAACATTTTCAATGATACCTGGCTCTGAATGCATGTAGCAGATCTTTCGTGTAGCCAAGACTCCTTTGTAAGTTCTTCGTGTCACAGTATCCAGTGTTAGTCCAGACATTGTCACTTTTTGAAATTAAAAGGGATGGAAAGCAGAAAAAGCAGCCTCTTCTTGCAGAACCCCACAGCCAGTCTTTTTAAGTGTACCACTCAGGTTGAAAAGGGCGGGTTAACTTTTTGTTAACTTGTTTGAAGCAGATCATTCAGCTCCGGAGCTGGTTTTCGTCTCTCTGATACCTTCTGTCTTGACTAAAAATTCAGTTTAGAAAAATGCTTCAATTTTAGGAAGCATTTACAGATTTGTCGTTGCTAATCCCGCACTCTGCATAACAGAAGAGTACGTACGTAGCAAATTGCTAAGTAGAAACATTGCTACTCGCTGCGTTCCCCTTGTGTCTGAACAACTCTGCGCACTGCTCACTATCACTGAGGCACTGTACTTTCCGCCTCACCTTGTATAATTTAACGTGCATTTATGGCCAATCAGAAAGACTAAATACTTCCCACATGTTCATAAAATATATTAGATCAACTGTGGAACACCACCCTAGGTTGTAACAGTGTAATAAAAAATATATATATTTGGGATATAAAGAAAGACAGCAATGGGCATGCGCCAACTGCATACTTCATTGAATCAATGGGAAAGCGCCACCAGAGGTGAGGCACAGCACTGCACTGCCTCACCCCGCATTTTTTCCATGTGGTTGAATAGGCAAATTTTTTTTTGAATTCAGCCGTTGTTTCATGAAAGAGTTTTATAAAAGTCAGACAAGCGGACAAATGTATTTGCCCTCTTCAGTTCTAACATTTAACTTGTCATCATGACAGGTAAGGCACTGCCTCACTTGCTTCCCCTGATCGCACGTCACAGATTTTTAAAACTATTTTAATAAACTACAGGTCCCAAGTGCCTTCGCATGCCTGCTATCTTATGGTAATGTTTGTTAAATTGCATCAAAAGAAGACGGTGAAAATGCTCATCACAAAGACAGTTGAAAAAGATGAGACTCCTGAGACTGAATAGTCATTCAATGGGTGGTTAGGGGATTAGGGAAACAGTGCAAATAATAACATCATGTAAATGTACATTTTCCTCAGCCATCCTCATTTTCTGTTATTTTGGTTTTGAGCAACAGGAAAAATAATTTTAAATGCCTTTGTAACTTTAGTTACTGAAATTGTAACTATTGCTCTATAATATATTGCTCTATATTTAATAAGTAATGCATTTCATTGCTCTGTTACTGAAAGAAGTAATACATTCCTGTATTGGGTGAATGGGTGAATGGGTGGCAGATCTTTCAGCTATCAGGCTCCCCTCCTATGGAACCGGCTCCCAGGGTTGGTTCGTGAAGCAGACAATTTGTCTATCTTTAAAACTAGGCTAAAAACTTTCCTCTTTGACAAAGCTTACAGTTAGAGATATGTTTATAGGTAGTTAGAGTAAGGTCAGACAGGTAGATAGGAAGAGACAGGTTAATGTTAGTAGTCAGGCAGAGTGTCAAAAGTTAGGAAGAGATAGGAAGAGGTAGAGTAGCTAGGTAGAGATAGATTAATGTAAGCCAGGTAAAGATCCGGAGCCGGTCGCGGCTTACCGCCGCGGAAGAAATGCGCCCCACAGGGGCCAGCCAGCGCCGGAGAGAGGTCCCTCAAGGGGATCCTCCCGCACAGTGCGGCCGCCCATTACCTGCCGGGTTGAATCCCCCGGGCAGACTGTGCGGACCCCACCCGTTTATCTCTTAAACGTTTCTCGCCCTCTTCAACTCTGTCCTCTCAGTTCTGTCTATTTTTCCTTAAGATAGTTGTCGACTATCGGTCTCGTGCCGGTATTTAGCCTTAGATGGAGTTTACCACCCACTTTGGGCTGCATTCTCAAACAACCCGACTCCGAGAAGACCCCGGCATGACGGGGGCCGTTACCGGCCCTACACCGTCCACGGGTCAGGAGGACTCAGACAGAGTGTTGGTAGCCAGGTCTCCTAGTAGCTAGGAGACAGGTTAATGTTAGTAGCTATGCTGCTTTAGGCTAGGCTGTTGGAGGACATTATTAGGGTCTGTTCCTACTTTCTCTCCTACTTCTCCCCAACTGCATGATGTGCTGTCAATTCAAGCACTAACCTGTTTTCTATTATAGTAGGTGCTCCGGATTAGCCCTGCTTGACGACCCTGACTAAGATGGCATTGCAGTGACGGAAAATTCTCCACGTCCTGCAACAAACTTCTGCATCAGTTCTATTGCTCTTTCTGTGTCTCTGTTATGTATTCTCCAAGCCACAGACGGTCGCGGCAGATAACCGCTTGTGCTGAGCCTGGTTCTGCCGGAGGTTTCTTCCTGTTAAAAGGGAGTTTTTCCTTCCCACTGTCGCTGCATGCTTGCTCAGTATGAGGGATTGCTGAGAATTCCACGACGCAATCTTCTGTGGTTCTGTAATTTCTACACTAAACATTGTATTGTAATAACTCTTTTTGTAAAGTGCCTTGAGATGACATCTGTTGTGAAATGGCGCTATATAAATAAACTGAATTGAATTGAATTGTAACTCGTTACTTTTGTAATGCATTACTCCCAAGACTGCTGGTACTGTGAAGACCACCAGTGCTGGACTAAGCTGACCCAGGTCTATGAGATATCTTTCTGTTCTCCAAAACAATCTGATAGTTATTTTTCCTTCAAAACTTTGTTTTTCAGCCATACCTTGCTTAAACTTCTCTCCTAGGTAAAATCCTTAAAGCTTTTCTGTAAGTTAGGGTTAAATTGACTTATTAAGACATAAGTTATCATTTGGGTAAATGTTTACCCTTCAGTGACCAAAACTGGGTGGTGTAGCTGATTTGACACTCATTTGTGTTTTTTTTACTTGCTAATTAAGCATTTTTGGAACGTCATGAACCCTGCCTGGGATTATATTGGGTAAAGTGTTGGACATGATGTCTAAAAGTAAACTGGATCGGTTTTATTTGCCAAAAATTAGCAATGAAGAAGACAAGCTCACCCTGGACCTTAGCAGTTACTGCAGTTAATAAGTCTTGCTGAATCAGGTCATGCGGCCTTTCCTTTTAACTGGACACAAAAGCAGTGGAACAAGTGGAAAGGTAGGAATACCTGGGTCTTAATTGGAAACCAGACCACACTTAAGTAAAAGAGCAAATCAGATCTGAGATCTAAGATAGATAGATAGATAGATAGATGGATGGATGGATGGATGGATGGATGGATGGATGGATGGATGGATGGATGGATGGATGGATGGATGGATGGATGGATGGATGGATGGATGGATGGATGGATGGATGGATGGATAGATAGATAGATAGATAGATAGATAGATAGATAGATAGAACATAGATAGGAACATAGATAAAAGCTTTATAAGTCTAACAAGTATTAAGTAAAATATTGCTTATTAAGTAGGGTTATAGCAAAGGGAGTGTATCTGGATTTATACCTCTTTGTCCTGTACTTAGGGTAGAGGCACAAAGTGGAAGCTCAGGGGGTGCAATGCATCGTTTACAATGAATGAAGCAATCCTCATCACCTGTCTGCTGTACAAAAGTGT
This sequence comes from Apricaphanius iberus, assembly GCA_028564705.1. Classification (NCBI taxonomy): domain Eukaryota; kingdom Metazoa; phylum Chordata; class Actinopteri; order Cyprinodontiformes; family Aphaniidae; genus Apricaphanius; species Apricaphanius iberus. The sequence continues at coordinate 2,093,817 of JAPXFQ010000557.1, forward strand.
ACACTATTCTGGGGTTTACCAAGCAGACGACCAGACCACTTTAACATCAGGTTAAGGGATTTTTCCTGTTTCAAGCTCGCTTGACCAAACCATGACACCAATGAGAAGGACAGAACACTTTTAATAAAAGAGAGATAAAACATGGTCATTATGGTCCTATCATCACGAAAATAAGCCAGTTTTCTAAGGTGGTGCAATCGCTGCTGATCCTCTTACTCACTGTATACCTGTTCTCTTCAAAATTCAACTCCCTATCAATGATCATCCCAAAGTATCTGTACGATTTCAGCTGTTCAATGATTTGTCATTTGATTAAAGACACATCTTGCTGATGAGGTTTTCTTCTGAAATTGATTATCATGTCTTTCGTTTTTGCTACATTTAATTTAAGATAGGATTCCTCACACCAACAGACAAAATAATTGAGAACTGGTCCATGGCTGCTTTCCCCCTCTACTAGAAGACTTATAATTACAGAACCATCATTGTATTTTCGTCCTTCCATGCTTGCTTTGCCATGTTTGTGTATAAAATATACAACAGAGGGGACAAAACACACCCTGGGTTGATCCAGTTGACACCCACTTCTGATCGAATAGCTTGCCTTTTACTTGAACTCTTTGTGTCCTTTTACTCAAAAAAATCTAATATCAACCCAATTAAATTATTGCTCAGGTCAAACTGTTCTGCAAGCTTTCATATTAGAATGTGGAGCTGGATTGTGTTAAAAGCGGATGAAAAGTCAGCAAACAGAAGTCAAGAATGTGTACCATTTCGGTCTAGATCAGTGGTCTGCAACTCCAGTCCTCGAGGTCCGGTGTATTGTTGCTTTTAGGTGTGTCTCTACTTCAACACACCTGAGTCAAATAACTAGGCCAGTAGCAGGACTCTGGAGAACCTGACTGGATACTGAGGAGGTGAATAAGCATTTTTGATTCAAGTGTGTTGGACGTTGGACCTGGGACACTTCTAAAATTTCCAGGACCTCGAGGATTGGGGTTACAGACCCCTGGTCTAGATGTTTAAAAATAATGTCCATTAGAGTAATAGTAGCTTCCTCTACTCCCCAATGGGGCTGATAGGCAAACTGAAGAGGATCCAGCAAAAACAGTCAGGCAAATTTTTGCCTGAGAATTTCCTTTTCCCTGTTAAGGTCCATACAATCGCACTGACAATTAAATTATTTAAAGCATCAGCCAGTTCCTTGTTAGAATTAAAATGATCTAAAAAATATATTAGTGTTCTGGACCTTCTTTCCACGACCAGCAATAGTTTTCATACTTGACCATGCTGACCCAAGTTTGTTTGCTGCCATCTTACTTTCCAGCTTTTTTCTGTAATCCTACTCAGGCTTTATTATTTCAATATTCAATTATTTGGTAGCCCACTGCAAACAAGCTACTGACCCCTGTCTGAAAGCTTCCTTTTTGCTTTTTATACATGACTTTACTGATTTTTGAACCAAAGGTTTGTTGTTTAAGTATATCCTAACTTGCTTGTAGGGTATAATCATATCCAGAAAGCCATGTATGAGCAGATTACATCCACCAACATATCAAAGTCATCCTCACAAGACTGTATAAAAACATCCCAATTTGTACAGTTAAAACATTCCTGAAGATCTAGCACTGAGTCGTCAGACCAGGTTTTGAAATCCCTAGTCTCCACTTTCTCTCTCTTTAACAAAGACTTATACATTGGCACCAGATGTACACAATTATGACCCGAAGAGCTTAAAATATCAAAGAAAGTCGGTCATAAATCTGTTTTGTGGCATCTGTCGTCCCTACTGATTTGAAGTTAATATATCCTAGTGGGCTGATATCAGTGCTTTGTTTAGCAATTATTTTGGTTTTGATGGATGAGTTGGTGATGATCATCATAATCAAAATGATGGTGTTTCTAATTTCTGAAGTTCTTACGTGATTTGTGGTTCTTGCATGGCTGTAAGGCAAAAACTGTTGGACTGCATGTGGATCCCCCATTGCTTTTTGTTTGTTTAGAACTTGTTAATGTACCAAAATTATTATTTTTTGACTGTTGTGTCATAAATATATAGGTGTTTGCAGCCGAAGGTGAATTTGGAAATCTCAGTGCACAATTAAATTAAAACAATTCTAAAATCCTTACACTGTGACTCAGAGAATAGATTTCAAAGTGCTTTTATCAGTTTATAAATCACTAATTTAGCACCAGAGTACATTAGAAATCTGTTATCGTTGAACAAACAATCCAGCTCTAGTTTACTGATTGTCCCTAGAACCAGAACCAAATATGGAGAAGCAGCTTTCAGTTTCTATGCTCCCCCATCTGGAACAAACTTCCGGATGAATGCAAAACTGCAGAGACACTGAACTCTTTAAAATAAAAAATAAAAACGTATCTATTTATACTTGCTTATGAGTAACTGATACAACTTTTGCATTCATTCAATTTAATTACTGTTATTGCTTTTATCAATCGCTAAATATTTTCTGTTTTTAATTTTCATAATTTTACATACATTTTCTCTTATGCTCCAATCACTAAAAGGTTTATTTTGCTTCAATTACTGTTATTGCTAAATGTTTTAATTCATTTTTGTGTTTCATCAGTTTTTACATTTTCAGAATTAATTTTTTTTATAAATATTGTTATTCTTTCTTTATGTGATTCTGTTTTGATTTTCACATTTTTGTAATCATGTAAACACCTTGAATTCCCTTGCATTAAAAAATGTGCTATGTAAATAAAATTGCCTATACTATGAAAAAGTTGAGTTGACTACTGACTAGCATGGAAAAAATTGCTTGCTAGTAGTTACCATTCACTTACATTGGTGTATACTAAGCTAAAGCAAAAAGACTGCTCCCAGTTCAGAGTAATTACTGGGCGGGCTACAAAATGCTTATTTATCACCTATGTAAATCTGAGGAATATTGCAACAGACACATTTTTACTTAAGAGTGGAATATCCCTTTTAAAGGAGACATATCATTGAAAATCCACCTTTTTAGCCGTTAAATGCATGTAAATTTGTATTTTGGGTGTTTAGGAGTGCAGAAAACTTACATTTATTCTCTTCTGGTGCTGTGTTTATATCTTTACATTCTTTCTTGGTCCTATTTTTCAGTCTGTTTAGTTTTCTCTATTCGTTATTACGTTTTCTTGTCTATTACGTCACAGCATTTGTTGTTGAAATGCCAAATAAGGTAATGGACTTTCGGGTAACCAATTTCGTGAAGCCGCCATTTTTTCTCCCCCACAGCGATTTTGTAGTCCAAGGTCAGTCATGCCGAAGTTACAAGAAAGCAAGTCAAAATGTTCAGTTATTGGGTGTATAAACCCACACAAATCCTTACATCGACCCCCAGCATCAGAGCCTCTGAGAAGTGCCTGGTTACATTTTATTTTTTGTGGAAATATACCGACATCCGTGGGGAAAGTTCTCCTCGTTTCCGCGAAGCACTTCGAGGACGAGTGCTTCAGCAGCCTCGGTCTGTATCAGGAGGGATTTGCCGAAAGACTTTGTCTGATTGAGGGGTCAGTTCCTTCTCTCCAAGGAAACGACGGACAAAGCAAAGCGGTAAGCTTCAAATGACATTAAAATGACAGTAAACTTTATTTTAGACATGAATGTTGTGTGTTGATATGTCGTACGGGCGATTGTTTTGATAGTTGTAGCATTGTACATTCTGCTTCTGTTAGCGATGTATGCTAGCTTTTAGCTGAGGATATAACTGCACTGCATGCTTTGAATAAAATGATTGGGCTTTTTTTGCCGGTTTTTGTCGTGGGGTACACATGATGTACAGGAATTTAGCAACGATCGCTTCGTAATAAAAATTTTATCTGCTGGTAGTACTCCAATCGCTGCTATCAGACTACAAAAATGTCCGAACAGGGTAGAGCGGAACGCTCTGTAATCTGAGGGGGCGGGGCATGAAATATTTCACTGACATTTAAAGGGACCGTACAAAAATAAGTTGCTCTAAAGATGCTCCTCAGAACGGTATAAGGAGGGTCTGTGGGGCTACAATTACATTGAATCAGACCAAACCACTGTGGTTCTACTTTACATAGACCACAAGTGAATGATTTACATATGAAAAGGAAGGATTTAAAAGCATGATATATCTCCTTTTAAAGATGCACCTGAGTTACTGTGGAGGTTAAACAGTCAGATATGAGGGTTCAAGATGAATTATTCCATAATGTACTTTATAAAACTTGTTTAGTCAGGTACCAGCTATCCTATTTTCTTTTTAATGTTTGTGTTTGATCAACACATCCCAGCAGCAGCGTCTCAACAGCAATATTGCATCCCACCCAATAAGGCTTATTCGGCTTTGCATGGTCCCCTACTGATGACGTTGATGTATTATTTTGTGATACTCTATTATTCTATTGATGGGTATTGGTTGTTATTGTTCAGATGATACATGATGCAAGTTATGTTGTTGTAAGCCATTTTAAAATCTGAACATCTGCCTCTCTAAAGGTATCTGCACGGCCCTGCTCCTGAGTGTGTCCACACACGGGGATAGGATTTGGGAGAGGAGGATATAAATGTTTTCATGCTAAAACTTTTGGGAGGGAGGGGTTAGGGTGACATGTGGGAAAATTTTTATTCTATAAAGCACTTTGAACTGCATTTTTTTGTATGAAAAGCGCTTTTATAAACAAAGACTGTTTGATTAAAGGCAGGGTATACGATTGTGGGAGCGCTCCTCAAAAGCGCGTTATTGCTAAATAAAAAGTCCCACCCCTTGCTTCATGCTCTCCCCCTAAGCCATGCCTAAATAACACAGGAACGTCCAGCCAGCATGGTCTCGTTGGGTCTCCGCCACAGTCACATTCTCCAGCTTAACTTGGGTAACATGGTGTATTCACAGGTAAAAAAAATAAACAAACATTTCGGCTACTGCACCTGGTGCAATCGATTTATCTGTTTCCGTGACAAGGTAGCGCAAGTTCACTACCTGTTTACAGGCTAGAACGAGTGTTGCGTGCACACGAAGGGGACGTGCAGAGGGGGAGGTGCTGGAACAGGGGGGCTTTGCTTACAAGCTTCTTATCGTGGATGGACGGTGGAAGTTGATTGGATGAGGTTTTTCCAGGGTTTTCCAGGCCACTGGTATGTGAAGAGCATTTTTTGCAGTCCTTAAAAAAAGTATTTTAAAATGAAATCGTATACCCTGCCTTTAATTACCATGATTAATATTAATAAAATTAAGAGTTATAAGGCGCGACCTACCCAGCAGAAACAAATAACTTAGGTAAAATGTCCATCTCTATTGACTGTTGGAAGTCCTTTTGGAAAGATTTAACAACAAGAGGTTAAAGAGAGAATTTCTGAGTTCATGCACTGGCTTCAGCAAATCACTGTAATGATAATGATGACCTTATCAAAATACATGTTTTTGCAAGTTATCAAACTCACTGACATCACTCAAATTACCAGAACAAATACTATAATCTAATTTGCTAGATTTAAGCTACAAAGTGCAGTGTAAAAAGAGATGGATAAAGGTTCTACAGAATAATAAACAAAAAAAGTTCACGATGGCTGATCCTGGTGGGCTACCTACTAAAATATAGACAAAAAAATATATATTAGGAATGATTGTAATTCTAAAATATCAGTGAAAACCCAACCCAATACCTGCCATGTTTCTCTCACCAAAGGATTTATTTTTGTTTTACTAAGTTCTAATTTCTTCTTACCTGTGAAGACCCTGCATCATCTACCCTGCTGCTGACCTCTGGTCTTATTTCTCCTCCCTTACTCTGGTCTTTACTATTGTCTTTGGCAATAAAGATAATTAAAAATGTACAACAAAAAAAGATTGAAATAGAAATTAACCTTGAAGTCCCTTTTATGCCATACATATATTTTTAAAAGCCACATATAGAGTTCCCCTGAGCCGACCATCCCTTAACCCCCCTATGCTTATTGTAGAAATAAAGATTTATTGTGGAAAGCAGTAAAGTTCTGCACATAAATGAAACTAAAAAACAATACATATTTGTGAATCTTTGCATGTATTTGTATAATTAACCCTCCTGGCTGTTTGTTCTTTTAACTGTATGTTGTATTCTTCATTTGTCTTCTTGTTGTACACTTGCAGTCTGTTGGTGTGCAGACCCAATAAGCACCACATACATTACACAAAGAAACCTCTGCTTGGGACTTCTCTTCTTGTTTTATGGCGGTTTTATGGCGGTTTCTGCTTGGGACTTTCAACGTGGATAGGATATATGTCAGCACCAATGTCCACCATTGTAACTGCAGTTGGATCCCTCTCAAGCTCTTTTGCTGGCAGTTTGCTGAACATGCTTCTCTGCTCTGCAGTGCTTGTCAGCAATCCACTGACACCGGAAAATTTGTACCGATTTGTATGCTAAAGGTGCATTTAAAGACGACAGAGAAAAGTGGGTTACCAAATATTAACAGACCAAACAGCAAAAAAAAGTGCGGGGGACAGAGGGGAATGACACAGGAAATGCAGGGGACATGTCCCACACATCTGTTACGCCCATGGCCACAGAACTCCTTTAATATACCGTAGTCTGTACAGGCAAAACATCATTACAAGGCCACAGTATAATCTGCCCAGCCTCTAACCTCCTTATTATCTTAGCACTTCTCTTTTTTATACACAGAATAGCAGCGTTTGTTTTAACGTCTCGTTTTACTTGCTCTAACCTCTTTAGTTTGGAATGTTGATCTTTTTTGAACTATCTTGTAAGTAGGCAGATGAAGTATACAGTTGTGATCTGCACTGCCCAGATGGGATAAGGGAAGTGTTTTTAAATGACTCATACTAGGGATAACAAGTTTTCCTCTGTCGGTTGGACAAGAGACATATTGGTAAAAGTATGGAAAGTTTTTTTTTCCAGTGGAACATTGTCAAAGTCACGCAGTATAAAGTTAGGATCATCTGAAAATATGCATTGTAGTTTTACTGTTTTATATACATTTTGTTGAATGACCGCTGTAATAAAGATTTGGGGAAACTCACAGGGCCAAAGAATGCATTGACATGGTGAGCAGTTTGTTCTGTTCTGCCAATTTTCTCTGGAACAGTCAAAGAGTTACAGTATTGTGTATTCACACAGAAACATACCTCCTTGCACTTTTCCTGTCACTCCAGTGTTCCAATAGAGACGGAGAGGGAACTCCATAACCCATTTGTAGGAAGAGCTGTGAAATGATCTTGCTCAACGAGCCAAGTCTCAATAAGGGCTTTTATGCAGTAGTTCTTCAAAACCTTTTAAAAGACCACATTTATCTGAAGCTCATCTGTTTTATTTCTCAAGGACAGAATGCTTCCCATTATGATCGAAGGCAGAGGAATCCACTCTAGTCGACGTTTCCTCAGACACACTTTGACACCTCGTCTTTTCTAACAGTTCTCTTTGTGTCATACATATAAATCCCATAGTTCTTAGGGTTCTACTGGAAAGAGGCATCTGTCACTTGGGTAGAACTTCCAAGATTCAACTGAACCAGTATGTTATGGGAGTATATATGACCTTTCTTGGAAGGAAGTGCACTTACATCAAACTAAAAACTTACTAGAAATCTGATAGTATACTGTTAAGAAACTCCATGTTTCTGATAACCTTTGCATGGTACTCCCTTCCACAAAATATGTACAAAAGAGACATTGGGCACTTAAGACAAATACATTTGCAAAACTCCTTACTGCTAAACATAAAACATAAAACGTAAAAGAAAAAAAATCTTGCATGACATTTAAAACAATATTATTCAAAATACTGCATCTAAGGAATCCTTTACAATTGTGATGTAGTAGACACTGATGAAAAAAGTACAAATAAGTCTAAAAGCTTCAATTGTTAGTACATGTACATCTAACATTTCAACTAAAAGCCTAATATCAAACTTTTAATTAACAAAATCTCATCAAATGCAGTTTGCTTCTCAAGGTCAACACATTTAATCCTGATTTTAAGAATGTTATTTTGCAGGAAAGGAACAAACCACACCCACTGTCTTTGAAAAATACTGCAAGCCACAACTGTGTTTTAAAGAACATCTGTATGCAGGCAGAAGAGGATGGGGAGGCAGGAGGGATGCAATATTCATCAGTTGCTGTCTTTTGACAATGAAGCTACATGACAATGATCTCACTTTCAAATGTCTGAGGTGCTTGAATCCAAAGGGGAACTTACCTTACATAATTTCCGTTTGTTTCATTCAGTGTTCAAGAGCCAAAGCAAAGCAGACACTTGTAATTCAGCACCACAATTAAATGATCGGTTAGTGAATCACCACAGAAAAGGAATATTGCCCTTGGAAAAAAAGGCTTGCCCACAACGGTAAAATAGCATGTATGTAAATATGGGGAAAGCTGCTGGTTAATGTTACATTTTCTGGCAAGCACATACGATAAAAATAATACCTCCTTCAGGTGAGAAACTCTATGAAATTGAGGTAAGAGCTATTCTGTGTTATCAGATTTTCCTGGAAGCCATGGCTGTCTTTTGAATTATACCATCTTTTATTTAAATGTCAGGATTTAGCTTTTTTTGTGCTGGTGTGAGACGATGGCTCCTGCTTTTCACAGCTTGCTACGATCAGGTGGGTAAGATTAACTTGAGAACTGAACTGAGTGAACTTAAAATAGAAGGTCACTGTAAGATAATTCGGATTTTCCATATTAAAGGATTATCTTTTTTTTCTGTAAATACAATAGCAGGTAAAAGGAATGTTTATTTCCTGGAATGGGACGATAAGTCTATGCAATATCTCATGGACTTACCAGTATAGGTGTCAAAATCTGATTCAGTTTACTTCATTCTGTTGTATCTAACAGTCCTTTGTGGATAACCTTATTTCATACCGTGATATTTTCTAGATAGATTTTGAAAATATTTCTTTGAAGTGCTCTGAAACATAAAATGCATGTTAAGCCTAGTTTATGCTTCTCCGTGTTGACAGAGACGGATTGACACAACGCCAATATCCGTAGACACAAGGGCTCTCCGACCTCTACGCAAGGACACACGGACTAGAGACCCAATTCTTAACTATCCGCCTCCGTCAACGGAGAGCGTATGGATCTGATTGGTCCGTTTCAGTAACAGCCAGAGATCGCTTCACCAGAACGGAGCTCCATAGTCGCTGTAATCAGTAGTTAATGCAGCATTTGGCCACTACATGCTTTATATTGAAATGATAATTTATCTAATCTGTTCTTTTGGCGATTTTGAACACAAGAGGGTGTAGGAAAACAACAAAAAAAGGCTGCTGGTTTGTTTTGATTTGTTTTCAGAGTATTCTATGATTGTCACTTATAGTAAAAAAGCTTTACAGCTTAATCAAAACGTACTTTCTGTTGTCCATTGCTCTTTGAGGAAGAAATGCGTTCACAAGCCTAGAAAAAAACTAAAACGATGCTGTGATAGTAGGCAGAGAGGCCATGAAAAGTTAGCACCCCCTGCTATCCTTGTCAAGCAACGCTGACAAAACCCTGGAGAGTGGAGAAAAAAACGGACTACTATAAACGAAAAACGCCTCCGTCAATACGTCTGCATCCGAGTGCATATTTCTGGTCGGAGAAGCATAAACTAGGCTTCAGAAGGTAATGCATATGCATGACTGGTTTTGAAATAGCTCATTTTTAATAATTAGGACTGTAGCACTATGATGTTCATTTTGTCTTATTTGTAACATTTGTTTTTAAGGTTCTTAATTTCTGACAGATCAGTGTGGTTTTTTACCTTTACATGTTCCAGCATACCTCTGCTGCTTTTCTCAGAAATGTCACATTGTGTTGATGTGACGTGTCTGTCAGCTGCTTGATGCAGACAGAAGAGGACCCCACGATGTGTGTTGTCCTCCTAGTGACCATGTCCCTAATCCCTGTTCATTGTCCTTGGGTCCTGTTTCCTGATGTCAATGGCTTCCTTTAGCCAACGATGGATTCTGTCACTCTCTGGCCATTTCCCCGTCCAAATAAATTATTTTTTCTTTTGCAATGGACAGTTATGGGCGACTTCATATTGATTAGTTCTGCTTTTGTTTTTTTCCTCTTGTGTGTCTCCAGCCCAGTTATTTTTCACATTCTTTTTTTATGTTCATTCTTTTGTGTGTTCAATTTTTTTGCCTGTTTCACCAATATATGTTTTGTCGCAGGATTTGAATCCTGCAACAAAACATATATTGGTGAATTCTCTGCACTGAGAGCGACAGCGCCACTTCTTAGGAAGGCAGCAGAGGATGCCGTAACATGTAAAGGTAGAAAATATCCTTGATCTGTAGGAAATCAAGAATTAAATTCAACTCAATTCACTTTTTTATATATCTCCAATTCATAATAAATGTCATCTCGTGGCACTTTACAACAAAATGATTTTAATACAATTATACAAACAATCCAATCAGTTACGTTTTCTATGTAAAGAATCCAAGCAGATTGCGTTGGGTCTTTATTATGCAAAGTCAAGTTTGGGAGTTTTCACCCATCTGGTAATGCAATTTTCTCATAAAAAAACCACACAGTGGTTTTTGGTTTAATTCACGCATGTCTGAGTAATCCTCCTGTATCCTGTTCTCTTAGCAGCTGCACCACCCTCTCCTGGAAAACGACTGAGTGTTAACATAGTGACGTATTTTACATTTTGGGGTGTTTTCTAACGCATTTTTAACGTATTTTACGTTTCTACCACTAGGAAATGGTAGAGGTGTCCGCACCGCCCCGAGAGCGGCTTACCTCTGGTAGAATTGCAAACACACCCTCGCCCTTCTCAAAGCTTACAGGTGCTTTGGACTCTAGCAACTGGTACCACTTTTTGTTGGAATTTTGCTTTCTAAAATATCTCTGTGAAAACACCCGTTTGGTTGCATGGATTACACAACTTTATTCTACATTCTTAAAGAACAGTAGCTGGATCACTTTCAACAACAAAACAAGACGCCTGATGAAATGAATTGGTAACTAGCTACATGCTAATTTGTATTAGCTATTTATCAAGCAGCTTATGTGATCCTATAAAAGCATTGTGTGGTTAATTAATTGAGCTATAGCATCTCAAAATGTTTAGTAAACTTGTGCAAACAACACCATAGCTTTTTTATATACTGGGCTGGAAAGATTGCTTGCTGGACTCAGCTGTAGTAGTTTGGGCACTGTCTAAAGTCTGCATGGGCTCTGTCTAAACCTGGTAGATTTAGCAGCTGAAATAAGCTTTGTTGACTCCAGTTTTTACAAAACTACTTGAGTTCATTTTTCCATGTTCATCCTCTAGTTATTCCAGTGGCAGTTCCTTGTGTTTCCAGACAACGCTGCCACCTTATGTGCCTCCTGTCCACCCTCTGACATTTACCTACAAAACCTAGTTTATACTTCCCCGTCTGCAGAGGTACGGAGACAAGCATTGTTATTATCCATTGACACAAGGGCTCTCCGGGTGGCACGCAAGCTCGGAAGGAGTAGAGCCCAATTTTAATCTATGTGCACGTCTGTCATTGGTCAAGCCAACATCAGCACAAGATCATTTTACCCAGAACAGTACTCTATATTCAATATAATTAGTAGTCAACATAGCTTTTGGGCTTTATCTAATTTGCTCTATTGGAGATTTTAAACACCATGAGGTGTAAAGAGCAACAAAACAGACGGCATTTGTTTGTGTTTGTTTACATGTGTTTGTATAGTATTGTATGGGCCGCACTTCTAATAAAAAGCCTTCCAGCTCAATCAAAACTCCCTCTCTCCATTGCTCCTTAAGTGGATGTGCTTTTACAAGCGGAAGTACAAAAACTGTTGTCGACCAGAGATATCACTGCAATAGAAGAAAAACCTGCCAGAAAAGTGTTCTACCCCCTGCTGTCCTGGTTGAGAACTGCTTTGCAACACTGACACACCAACAATTAAGTGTTAATGGAAAACTTGCTCATGGAGAAGTATAAATTAGGCTTAAGCTTTTCCACCTGGTTAATTAATCTCTGACTGTTTGAATTCTCAACACTCAGCTTACCTCCACTTTTCAGGTCTTTCTCAGTTCCTGGATAACCACCACGGTAATCTTCATCACCTGAATAGCCACCACAGAGACCTTCATCCAGGTTCCACTCGGTCCTCACTAGCATTCTCAACCATCACCTTCAACAATGTCAATCCTCCTACTCTATCTTCTAGTATCCACAACGCCTCTAAAATTCTGCTCCTGTTTCAGTGTTCCCAGTCCCCAGCAACTCCTGGTTTCATGCAGTTCCTGGTCCCAGATCTCTTCATCCATATCACCATCTTAAATAAACCTTGAAAATCTTTCTTGTCTCCTTTGAGTTTCGAGCATGTGGTTCAGGTAGCTAAAAAAAAACATGACAACCGTAAGAGGATATTTTATGTAAATCCTCTACTTAAAAAATAATAATAATAAAAAAAAAGTATATATATATATATATATATATATATATATATATATACATACATCCTTTCATCAACTTGCCAAGCTTTCAACAACACCAAAGTGCAATAAAAAGGTGTCCTAATGAGTTTAGAGAACCATGTAAGGTGTTCATGTAAGAGAGAGAAGAAAAAAAAAAAGAGCATGTGCTCTGAAATTAATCAGAGCAGGGCAGCTGAATTTTCATGTCATGAACCACAGGAGTTTGTGTTTTGATCATTTTAAGGTTGTTTTACTTTTTTATTAGATAATTCATACTGCCATGTTATTTTTATTCCTAAAGCTTAGAATTTTTATTTCTGATTTTATGTTTGTGCATTTAGTTTATTTCTGTTATGTTGCCATTATAATTGTTTTCCTTTGATTTTCGTTCCCCCAGTTTCCCTAACCAGTCCTTTCTCACAGCTGTTCAATATTCCCCTGATTACACTTACCTGGATCCCTTGTCTGTCAAAGCGCTTTACACTACATTCAAATACTGGTGGTGGCAAGCTACTTTAGAGCCACAGCTGCTCTTGGGCACACGGACAGAAGTGAGGCTGATGGACGCTGACACCATTGGATGCCACTGGACGCCACTCATACTTAAAACTGACTGTATAGTTAAGTCTACAACCAGTTTTTGTATTACAAACTAGAAGGCTCATCAAGAAGATTTTAATAATTATTTTTAAATTACCTTGTTCAGAACTATAAACAAAGTTTGAATTCTTACTTAGTGTACCACAAATGTCAATGTTGTTAGCCACAAATTTTATCTGAGACTTGTGATAAATTTATCATCAGCTGTGGTCCATCAACCATCCCTTGCTTTGTTTTAAGACCAAAGGCATTTCAACTAAAGGTCACATCTGATTGGCCTGAGATGTCTGTGCTGATGCAAAACTTGCATGCTATCTTGAAATTGCAGCTCCCATCCAGTCTATGGCAAATAATACAGCAGAAACTTTCAGTCCACACCACAAGAAGCTTTTTTGAAAGACAGAGCTTAATGTTGACAAGAATGCAACAGGTTTATGAAGTGAAGTTGACGGCAAAAGATCAATAATTTAAAACCAGATATTTATAACTTACCATTTTTTGCTGTTTGACATTAAATCACTAAGTTTTTCTTTTTTGTTTTGTTCAGCCAATATTAACTTTTTTTTTTTATCACGTGTCCTGTCTAGCAGTTTGCCACTCAAGCCCAACAGATTTACTTTCCCAAGAAGGGTATTACAGCTTTGCTGTAACACTCCACTTGATGTATATGTATTAAAAAATCTTTATTAGTGATTACTGAGGGTTCCATTTCCTGAAGTCATGGACAAGAAACCGAGACAAGAAGGAAGAAAGGAAGAAGGTGAAGAAAAGAAACCGCACCAGCAGAGGCGCGAACTGACGACACAAGACAAGGAGGCAAACAAAGAACACAAGAAAACATCCCAGTCCTCCGCCTCTGCCGGATGGCAGAGAAGCCGTAAAACAAAACAAACAAAAACAACAAACTGAACAGAACCACACCAATAGTTCAGATCCAGTAATAAAAATTAAGAATTACACATTCACTACACACAAGCATGGATTAATAAACACAAAACTAATGTTTCTGTTAAGCTCCTGGTAAAAGCTAACTAATGACAACAACCTCAGCTCAGGGTATGTCTGTCCACACCAATGTCCCAACACCTATGTGTGTGTGCGAGCATGCAGGTCTGAATAAGGTTTCCCCATGCAAGTGATTGATAGATGGTGTAAGGAACTGTCAATCAGTTCTACAGGAATCGACACAGATATGAAGAAGGCAGGAGACGCATGCATCCAGAGTCCCACACAGCGCAGGAGCCGCAGGCGGACCAGCGCAGGGCCGATCACCCACCAAGAGAGGGAACAGATGGAAGTGCCCAGGGGAACACCAAGCAGCCGCAATGCTGGGGCCCCGAGAGATCGCAGGGACGAGCCCACGGGCTCCGCCGGAAACCGGCTACGCCAGGGCGGGCCCGGAACAGGACCCGGAGGCCACGCCGAGAGGGGTCCCCCGCCGCCGCCGCCGGGCAGGAGGCGCCTGCAGCCGATCGACGGACAATACACGCCGCCGCCACCCCGGACCAATACCAACCGCCAACAACCCGGCCCCACCCACACGCCAGGGAGCCACAGTAAAAGCCACAGCAGATGTACGCCCTCCCCAGGCCGTGCCCAGCCAGCACCTGGACATCCAGATCTACCAGCTCCCGGGTCCAGATCCCGCCCCATGCAGAGCGCCAAGATCTGGGGCCCAGCCAATACTGGACAGCCCCCCTAGATGAACCGACCAGGCAGTAGAACTCATGGAACTGGCAGGAGCCTGGGCGCCGGGCACGGTCCCCACCGATCCACCGGATGGCACCAACCTACTTTACAACCCCGTATTACAACCCCCATAAGAGGTGCCCCAGTCAATCCAAGGAGGATGTCGGCCCGAAACAGCGGCTGCCCGACACACCCGCCCACCCAGGACCAGCCAGGCATGCACCAGGACCGAGCTGTGCCGCAACCGGGACCCCCGGCCCTAGGCATCGAGAGCCATCATCGACCAGCGGGCAGGACCATCCATCACCGACGGGGAGTGACGGAGGGGAAGAAGATGCACCAGGCCAGAGGGCAGCCAAACACCCAACCTGACAAGTAGACATAGACAGACAGAGACACTCATACGTACCCTCCCTCTCATGCGCACACATTCTTACATATACAGGACACACGAAAAAAGGACGCTGTACACTCATTCATACACCCCATACATACTCTATACTCCCAGGCCCAGGGACAGACGCCCCGATAGAGCACCCTGCCCCTGCACCCGGGAGACGGACCCCTTGCCCACCAGGACGGGGACAAGCAGACCGCCAAGGCCCCCAAGAGTAGCCCACTAGCCTAGGTCCCCGACCAGACGACCTGATAATCTACACGGGCTCCAACCCCTGACGGTCCAATGAACAGGGGTGTGGAAAGACCCCCAGCCTCTCTCCCGCTGCTCAATTGTGGTGTTGTTGCGTGTTGTTCTAAGTGCACTTAAAACAGAGGGGTGGGACATGGGAATACTGCCAGGTACCCCCATCTCCCTCCCCGGGCCCTCAGTGTCTAGATGCATTTAAACAGTGGGTACCGGCACCACAGGCGAGGCCCCGTACAAGGGGCCCCGCCTCCAGTGCCGAGGCGCACCCACCGCCAGGTCCCTACATGTGCGTGTGTCATGTAAATGTTGCAGGTGTAAGTGTCTAAGTTGCTCATTAAAATTGGGACCCAGGCTGCCACCGGGTAGCTAAGACGGAAACTCTATCCCGCACCCCAGTGACGTGCCCACGTCCCAAGGCCTTGTGAATGGTAGAATAAAGGAGCAGGTGGACAGAGGCAAATGGGGATGGGGAGGAAATAACTGGGGTGACACGATGCCAACCCCAGAGAGCCAGCTCCCCTGCTGACCCCAATAGGCACCCCCGTTCAGCTGATCCACCAGGGGCGGGATAGCCAATATAACCAAAATTATTTATTTTTACTTGGTGTTCACCTTATTGGTTATGGTGTTGGAGAAACAAACACTACGTGGAAATACTGAAGCCACCATTGAAGACATCAGTCAAAAAAAATAAAGAGTGGGCACAAATAAGTCTTTCAAATTGACATGTTTATTCTTGATCCCCAAGAATACTATCAAAAAACTTTCAAACCTAAAGACAATAGCATCAAACCTATGGAGAAGTCATCTGAAAGGATATTATCAAGCAACTAGTTCTGCCAGGATGAATGGGATAAAGTTCCATACGAACTGCTATGAGTTTGTGGAAGAAAACCCAAAAGATCTGACTGAAGTGATACATGTTTTAAATGCAGTTCCAAATATTTAAGAAATGTATGTGAACTTCTGAATTTAAAAATGGTTAAAAATGTTCACTAATACATATAGGTATTTTTGATACATCTAACTGACCTTTATTTTTGAAACAATGAAAAAAACAAGGTACTGCGTCTTCTCTTACAGCCTCTTCTGTATTGCTTGTTTGCAAACATACCCCCCCCCAAAAAAAAAAAAAAAAAAAAAAAAAAAAGAGTACCAAAATGAATCAGTGCAGGTTTGCATGAAGTTGTCTGGTAAAATATGATTGTAAAATATGCACTGTTTTTTCTGAAATGTTTAAAATGTTTTCAACGCCATTGCAAGTGTATAAGTGAACATAATATTTATCTGGCAATCTGTCTCCCTCTACTGGTGAACTAACCTTCAAAACTAGTCAAATAACTATTAGCCAAGTAAATATTAAAAATTTAAAGACGCTATGAATTGCTTTACCCATTTCAAATTGTCCCTGCTTGCACAACGACATAATGCTTTGTGACCTTTTTTAGCTTTTAAAACTTTAACTCACATGGTGGCTGTCATGAAGCGATTGCCTGTAGGCAAAAGTAAGCTGAATTGCACCTCTCAGTAGGGAGTTATAATAAAACTACAACAACAAAACAATTATAACACATTTAAAATGCACCAGGATTGGCTCCTTCTGGCAAAGAAAACCTATTTGCTGCGGGTGAGAGATAAAATTCACACTCAGCCTCATTCTGGTCTTGAGGGATACTGGGTGCAGCCAAAACTTTTACTTGCAAACAGTATTTGCTTCAGCTGTGAATTTTATTGGGCAAAAATGAATAGAAAAGATGCACAGAAATCTGTTGGGAGTTTTGCAATTAAATAAATTACTGAATGAAAATGGGCTGCAATAGAACTGAAGATGTTTCCTGGGTAATTTAAATAGCATGCTCCTACTTTAGGCGTTATCAATAGATTTGCTGCATTGTTTTATATCAAAAAGTAAGAGGATTAAGAAACTGGATTCATTGCAAACCTAATATTCCACATTAAATACACAAAGCATGTTTGTGGGTTCTGCTATTTCTTGAAATAAAATATAAAATTTACTCCAGTACCACTGTGAGTTATGTCTTCACTAAACATCACAGTAGCAAAAAAACAAAACAAGTGTTTTTTCTTCATTTGTTTCAGCTGCCGATGCAGAATTAAAACAAGTACAACAATAGCTATTCCAAAATGCCACAATCTGCAGTGCATGAATCTTTGATTGGTGTATGTGACTAATACAGGAATGATTTTGATAGTGAGAGGCTCAGGACAGTAATGCTGGCATGGTTGGACGTTGCTGTAGAAACATGTTATTAGACCAGGCAGAGGGAGACAAAGCTTGTCGATGCGCAACAAACTTTAAGGACATGTGATTCAGTCTGTAAGGTGGTTATTGCAAATGCCAGTGTAGTCCGAATTGGATATTGATCCTGTCAAGGTAACAGTGTGGAGCAGGTAGGAGCTGCTGAGCTGAGCCTAGTGTCATTGGGAGCTGGCACCAGGACAGTGCTGCTGAATTCTCAGTCGTTTAAGTATCTGAGCTGTGTCTGACTGCTGAAATCTAACGATGCTGCAGCGCAGCAGAGGGCATTTATACAGGGGTGGATTCTGTGAGAGTTAGCCCAACAAAACCTATAAAGACGGTGCTGAATGATCAATTGCTAAAAATTTCAAGAATAAACTTGATAAGCATGAGCTCAAATTTCTCAAACTATGGATAAGACATTTCGGAACAGTCTGAAAAATGAGGCTACTTATTGATTTCTGCTTCCTTATTGTACTCTTTAAACACTGTTTAAATGTTAATAAAGGGGGAGAAAGCAGTTACACTTTAGGAATACAATTTTTTCATAAGAAATAATAAACTTCAGCTGAATTCCAGAGAAAACTATGGCATGTTCTCCAATTGTAATTACTGTAAAATCTCATTTCTAACCAGAGAACTGCATTTTTGGGGCAAGTTAATGGCTCCCACCAATAGCTATGAAACATTGATTTGTAACCGACAAACTGAAAGTCGTGAATGACTCTGAAGTGGAAGGAGACTTAAAAGCATATCTGAAAAGAGTTACGTCTTGATCAGAACTTAGGACCACCTCTAGTTGCAGGTTCAGCTACAGGTATTTTGGGATCTTGCCTCAAATTCTATCAAATTTCGATCCTGACTTTGACCAGGCCATTCTTACAGCATACATACATAGCTTTGTTCCTACTGTAGAGCAAGATCATCCTGTACAATGATCTGACCTTTATTCAACACTATACCACCAGACATTCAAAATGTTTTACTTTTCTTAAACTTTTGAAACACAAGACTTTCTCTTGCTTTACTGAATGAGCATGTGCTTCACTTTAACAAGATGAAATTACGACCCCCACTGCTGGATCATTAGAAAAAAGTTCTTGTTGTCTGATGCAAGTTCAAAAAAGTTGTTAATTTGAAGATCTCGTAGTTAAATTTGTCAAATATTTACCAGCAATTTTTCATTATTTTTCAATAAAAATAAATTCCAAAGGAATGCCTGTATAAGCAATTATGTTTTAAAACAGTTCAATCAGGTGCTAAAATAGTTTGATCAGTCAGTTACAAGGCAATTGAAAAGCAAGAATTAAATGTCCATATAGTTCCTGGAGTTGAAACATAATTTATGTAATCCCAAAATGTATTTGACATGACTAAAATGATAGAAAAAATGGCTTTGTGAAAAATGAAAATGTCGACTATAATCAATCTGCTTTAGCTCTGAAGTATTTTTATAGACAAATCAGACATTGGAAAAAGACATTTTTCAGTAATGGGTGTGCATAATGGGCCTGTAATGTTAAAACACCCTTGTCAGGCAAAGCAAAATGGAGAAATCAGCTGTATCAAAGTAAGTGTTAAAATAAACAGAGATTAAAATATAGCAGTCACGAACAGAGGCTACCAGTGGAAGACCATTAGTGAGTTATGGGGAGCTGTTGGTGCTGTGAAGGTCTGTGAAGTCAGACTGATTAAATACAACACTGTTATTATTTAAAGGAAAAGGTGGGGAAAACAACTTTTTCATTACACAGCTTTAGAAAATAATGATTACATATCTTAAAGGTGGCCAAAAATTTTGAAAAGGTTTACATTCTACCCTAGCAATAAGCTTAACTCTTGCCATAAACTCAAGACCTAAAAGGCTTCTTTTTTGATAAAGCTTATAGTTAGAATGCTTTAGGTAATCCTGAGCTATCTCTGTAGTTATGCTGCTATAGGCTTAGACTGTTGGAGGACAGACGGACCACTTTTTAGTCTCTTAATTTTTCTTCTACTACTCTCCAGTTGTACTTTTTGCTGTTAGTTTGACAGTTAACCTTGTTTTTTTTTTCTTTGTGTTTTTCTCTCTATAGAGGCTACCCCTGGTCTGGTATCCTGCTCAGCTACAATACTCTGTTGTATGAGGAGAATCAATCCAGATGATGCTCCCAGTAAATGAACACCTTCCATGTCCTGTTATCAACTTTTTGCTTACTTCAATATAGAAAGTACTGTTACATCAGTTAGTTTTGTTCTTTGTCTCTGCTCTTGCCTTTTCAAAGCCCCAGTCAGTCGTGGCACATGTTAGGAACCAAATGCAGATGGTTAAGATCTAGCAATTTCTTGAAATAAATGGCAAAAACAACAACAACAACAAAATATGGACAATATGGCTCAGGAAAGACATAGAGTCCAGAAAGTTGTGACTGAATCTGAACTGCTTAAATACAGAGGAGAGTGAAGAAAGACAGAGAGAAACCTGAGGACTAATTAATGAAAGCAGCTGAAGGTGAGAGTGAGAGCAGAGAGACTGGAAATGTAATGCAGCTGGGCAGGGAGAAATAATGGTAAGGAAGAAACAGAAGCAAAACAAAGATATAAGCCTAGACAGAAAAAATATCTTATGCCAAAAAAAGGACTAACACTGAGGGGTAATTAAGAATCATAACATTTCAGCAAAATAAATAAGAATGCCCAAGATAAATTCAAAGTAAAAGCACTACTAAATATAACAGAAACATGGGAAGAAAACAGCACTGAGGATAAACAAGTGAAAATACCAAAAGGAAACTCAGGGGTCCGTTCCAGAAAGCAAGTTATGTGACATAACTGAATAAGTTCAAGGGTAATTTTGTGGATAACCTCAACTTTTGGTTAAAAAAACAGATGTATCTTTCATATCTTTATGTTAGTAACCATAGCAACTTAATCTCTCAACAAGCCAAACCAGCACCGTGATACTACAAATCCCAAATTTAACCTGATGTCATCTCAATTGGCCTCTATTAAAGATCTTTAGTCCAGGTCCACGGTCCTTATTTTGCTAATTATCTCCCTTGCCTGTGTCTGTGACTTAGTCAGAGTGTATACAAGAAAGTATACTTTCTTGTTTAGAAGTTTAGGATGGCTCCTCATTATCATGTATTAAATCTTCCTAGGTGTCCTTTCAGCTTCAGATAAACATAGGTTATGTACACACTCAGAAATTAAAGTGCTACACAGTAAAGTAGCAGTCATAAAAGCATAAATAAAAACATCGAGCAGTTAAAAAAGGACAGCAAATGAATAAAAAGAGGTCAATTAAAAAAAGAAATTCAGATTATCACAGAAGCAGTCTAATCAAAGGCTTTGTTAAAATAATGCATCTTAAGATGTCACTTAAAAACCTCAACGGAGGACGACTGCCTAACTAGCTCAGTAAGTCGTTCCAGAGCCTCGGGGCGCAGTGAACAAAGGCCCTCTCACCCCACATTTTACATTTCATCCTGGGAACAACCAAGAGTAGTTAGTCTGCAGACCTCAGTGCCCGAGTTGGATGGTAAGGCTTAATAAGCTAAGACAGATAAGTTGGGGCAAGACCATGCAATGATTTATATAAAATTACAATTTTTTTAAATTAATACAGAATGGGACATGATTGTACTTTTAGGGGTACAATGGCTTGTTATTGAGGTGGTAATCTCAAAGGCACCATTATGTTCCCTTAATTGTAGGTACCTATTTGTACCTCTGTAGTCTTTACCCTTTTTCAGTGCTACCTTCACAGCCAGTAATTATCAACTTGACAGTATTGACACATCACCTGACCAATATGTGGCCAATAGTTTATTTGTTTCATTAAACAAAACTGTAAAAATAAAATTTTAAAAATTGTTAACAGTAAAACTATGAAGTCTATTTACATAAATTGTGATTTTTCTAATGGATGTATTTTTGAGTAAAAAAGATAATCTCCATAAATTTTACCCTATCCAAGAAATGGTACGAAAGGTACTTTTTAGTACTGAGGAACATATATTTACCATTTAGACATTAAAAAAGGCACATATAGTTACCCTGAGGTCCAATATTTGTCCTTAGACTGTTAATTTATTTTTTGTACCTTGGGGCATAGTGATGTACCTATTCTGTACCCCTATTTCTGACAGTGTATTGAGGATGTATGGAGTATATCTGAAGTCAGTACCAAGATATATATACCAACAGCTGTGATCTGAACCAGGTACAAATTGCTGCGCATACTAAACTTGATGGAAATGTTTATGTCTGTGGGTATTTAGTACAATCTTCCTTGTGAATTTAGTGCAAAAATCAAACAAACACCAATAGCAAAACATTGACAAAAAATAACGATTAAACTGTTTTGTGTATTCACCCCTTAAAAGAGCCTTAAAAAAAATTACAAAAATGTATCATGCAGGAATAACTGGCCTTGAATGTCTGTAACAAATATTAGAAATTGCAGCAGTGATCATTTGAGTTAAACTGTGTAATAGCACCTACTTTTTTGTTTGCTGTGGATAACTTGAAAATGCCAAAGGGTAGAAAGTCTGTCAAGGAGGCTTTTTGAGGAGACCTGTGTGGCTGAGATATAACACAATCCAACCAACTACAACTCCTCGGCTCTGGTAAGACATGCCGCCTACAGATACAGAGCGATGATAGCATCAGATGCAATTTACTCCATGTCCAGGGTTGGTGGTTCAAAGTCTGTTGCAAAACCATGAAAGCACAGGTTGCAGAGAAAATCTCCTCTGAATCTTTCAGCGGGAATTGAACTCTGGGCTTAAACAGCAAAGCCTGTAGATTGGATTTCTTGTTTATCTGTCAATGCAGATGGAGAAAAATCATGGGATTTGTGCAGTGTGCAAATGACAACTGTCCAGGGTTCTGGGTCCTTTAAATATTTGTGCCAGTTGTTAAGGAAACACAATCATGCACAGCATTTGCCTGCAACAAAACGTAAAATCATCATGCAACTATGAACAGATAAATAACAAAGGAATTTATATCACTCAGCTTGTTTTCTATATACAACAAGAAGATAGAAAAAATAACCAGTGTGGGTGAATTTTCTTTCAGAGGGTAACATTTCCACAGATAAGCCTTTTCACAGAAATTGATTTTATAGATCTAAAAATATCATTGTTGACAAGATTAGGCAGGGGACTTATAGAGTAATCTTGTTTGATTAGGTGTCTTAAGAAAATCCTGTTTTTGTGCCGCTGGTTTCTTAAGAATGTTATTGCTTTCTTAAAATAGGTACAGCTATGAACTTCTATAATAGTCAAACAAAGCCTGATGAGAGCCAGAGGAGATAGTTTAACGCTGTGATTCTCAAACCGTGGTACTCGTGCCACCAGTGGTACGCAAGCTCTCCCTAGTGGTACTCGGAGGAAAGTTCTAAATATATATTTTTAAATAAAATAAATTCAAAAATCTACCATTCACACAGTCTGGCTGTGGCTGGCAACAATTACCAGTAAATAATCCTTATTAGAAGTAAATAAGCCTCCTTTATTAATTGCCTATAGTTAAAAGGGTAAGCCTTCTCTAATTTGCCCTGGTTGTTTGGCCACATCCCTTTGGACTGGTTAGTGTGCATGACTCTCACCTGGGAGTTATGGGATCAAATCCCACCTGGGCCCTTGTTGTATACCATGCCATACATATATATATATATATATATATATATATATATATATATATATATATATATATATATAAACCAAGTTATGATTCAATAAATATCCAAATGGAAATTAGCCTTTGATTCAGAAGGTACTTATCTTGTCTATGTGGACAGCTGCAAATTTCACCAAAGCTTTTGGATGAGCATATTCTGTAAATAAACCCTCTCAGTCCAATAGAATATAAAACGATAGTGACTTGTACAGTGAGACTGGTATTTTAGCAGTTTATATTCAATTTCAGTTCACTTCACTTTAATTCAGTTCAGTTTATTTATATAGCGCCATTTCACAACATGCCATCTCAAGGCACTTGCCAATTAATTTCAAGGAAATCATACATATATTCCAATTAGTTTTAAAAGTTTTCTATCCAAGGAAACCCAGCAGATTCCATTGAGTCATTTTATTACAGCAAGAAAAGCGGTCAGTCTGTCCTCCAGTAGCTGGTTCCACAGGAGAGGAACCTTAAAAACCGCCTCTTAAATACTGCTTTATTTTAGATGCATTAATCTAGTGGCAGTCTCTGTTTCTGAAAATGAGAATAAATCACACTGACCTCCTCCTAAGTGAATTAACATGGGTGATTGTGGATGTAATTGCCAATTAGCATGACTCAGTGATTCTACAGTCTCACAGGTGGATCATTTTCACCCTCAGTGGGTTTTAAAAGCGAGTAGACCTCATGAACAAAGCCATTAGATTAACAGTAGATTTCACAAAATGTGAAAGCTGCTGTTCTTTTTTTCCAGGAGCTAAAATGCAACGTGACAAATGATGTAAGACAACGAACCACAATCTGATGTGCCTACAACTTAATACCAAGGATGTTCCTACTCTGAATGTTTAGCCTGCGAAACTGCAATAAAGTACAAATGTTGGCACCCAGGGTCAACATTAATATGACTGCAAGTAAAACCTGACCTCATAGGTCATGGAAATAAAGTGACACGTCTGTTTTATGTTTTGAAGATTATATTTTTATTTCCACATTTTATGGTTTTGTGGCAATAAAAAGGAGAATAACCTGAAGCAAAAACTATACAGCATTATTTATTCAAAGCTCTGAATAACAACCACCCCTTGCAAAAACGCTTTGCTCATAAACATGTTTGTAGTATGCCTAAAGTGTTTTAGTTTTTGCATTCTATTCCTTCACATTTATAACCGGTTCTATATCTATAGTTTTTTTGCCCAGTGATTTTTAGGTTTGTGAACCACATAACGAAATATTAAACATTTAGATTACATTTATATGTTCAATTAAGATCAATAAACCAACATAGTATCTTCCAACATGGCAGCTTGTCTAGGAGTTTCTTTCTAAAGTTTATTTGGGGTATTGATAAGGTTTTTATGTAACGTCAAATATGAGTTGGTGTCCTATAAGACATCACCTGAGGTTGCGCTACATATTTTTGTTGTCTGTCTTTACAGACAGATTTTAAAAAAATCTGATCATAATTTACTTTGATCGGTCAATTTTTATAATAACATATTCAATTGTATTATTTGGTTTATTAACGTCAAATTTTATTAATCAGAGCAAACTTAACAGAGAAAGACATAAAAAAAAGAAATTCAATGATTGTTCTTAAAATACAAATGGTTCACTTGTGGTCTTAACATACAGTGACACAAGTTCCTTCCTCTTACCATAGTGGGATTGCGGCAGAGGTTATTGTGTTGCGGTTTTGGAATTTTGCCTTGTGCATTTGACTTCTCGTGGAGGTTTAGATGTTGTTCTGGAGGCTAAATGTTGTCACACTGGAGACCTGAATTAAGTGCCACTTCAGGCAAAGTTTAAAAAAAGGAGAAAATGTATCCAGTTAAAATGGTCAGAAATCAGAAACAATCTAATAATGAGCTGTTTCCTGACATGTAAGCTATCGCTTTAGCTGGAGAAAAAAAATCCAACATCTTATGTCTTGCTTCCGAGTGGTTGGCACAACGCTGCACTCTTAGGACCGACGTCCTTCAAAGCCTCTCTTAATCTTCAAAGTGCTGTCAGCTCCTGGTTACCGATATGTATTGAGTATTGTGTCCAGGTCTGAGATGATGCTCAAATGCTCTCAGTGGAATCTTGTTACCTTTACTCCATGTGTAAAGTTCAAAGTGTATGCTGTTTTGCCCCAAATAGTCAGAGCTGTGAATACTAATCTGTCAAAATGGCTGACAGCCTTCAGATTTTTCTATCACAGTTTTTGTTTTAGACCTAATTAAAGGAATTTCTCTTTAACCTCAGCTACAATCTAGACTCTTCTTCCTTTTAGCTGTTCTAGAGGTAAAATGTGTTTACTTAAATCAAAACCAAAATCAATTGTTGCAGCAGTCTGTCTCTAGATTTTTTCTTCATTTTTTTTCTTCTTCACCACCAGCTACACAGTAGCAAGCACTTGAAAAGATGCCTCAGACCTTTCGTGAAGTTATTAACCTTTTAGGAGGTGAGCTATGATTCAGAGGTGGCCACAGTCTCTGGAGGTTACATTGCAACACACGCTTGCTGAGTCAGGCGGAAACAACAAAGAGGTTAGGTGGGACGAAAAGAGAGCAGGTGTTTCTGACAAATGGAAAACAACAGATGCTGAAAGAAACTCTTGCTGTTTGGGTCCCAGAATGCTTAAAGACTTTAACATTTCTCAGAAGTAAATGAAAAACAGATGTGGCTGTCTGAATTGATAGCTTTTAGTGTGCTAGAATACATATGGGGTCCTAAAATGCCACATAATAAATTGAAATAAGGCTGTTATTCCAGATGTAATCATAATTAACAAAAGACAAAGTCTATTTTTTTGCTACTCTGTTCTGACTAAAGAGCAGAATTCATCTTTTCTTTTGTCTTTACCTTTACTCAATGAAGCTGAATATTAAGCTCCTTACATTGTCTTTTAAATATGTTCATGCCTGTGAACAAGATTCTTTTTTTTGTATATACTAACACAAAGTACTTAATATATATAATTGTAAATTAGGAGCAGTGCACATTAATATTTACATACTTATAGAATAAGTGTGTCAGATTTGAGCCTTCCACTGTTGTGGAAAATAAAAAAGATCTGTTTTCCCCAAGAATCTAAAGTAAAAATACTATAGATACTGTGAAGTCCTTAGAGGTTTCTCAGAAAACATTAGTAAACAGCATCACAGACACCAAGAGAGATACTCAAGAGAGTAAATAGGTGACATGAAATATGGAGAAGTTTAGAATGGTGCTTTCAAAATCTCATGGAACATTGTAATCCTAAAATGACACAGCTGTAAACCTAACAAGACATGGATATCCAGTTAAGCTGAAAGGTCCTGCAAGAAAAGTCTTAATCAGGATCTTTGAACTGTGCATCACCCTAACAACACCATCCCCACCATGGCAGGAGTATTATGCGCTGGGGATGCATGACACTTCCTCAGCAGGGTTAGGCGAACATTTTGAAGATGATGGGAAGATGGATAGAACTACACTCCACAAAAATATAAACGCAACACCTTTGTTTCTGCTCCCATTTTTCATGAGATGGACTTAAAGATCAAAAATTAATTCTAGATACACAATGTTACCATTTCTCTCAAACACTGTTTTACAAATCAGTCTAAATGTGTGATACTGAGCACTTCTGCTTTGCTGAGATAATCCATCCCACCTTACAGGTGTGCCACATCAAGATGCTGATCTGACATCATGATTAGTGCACAGGTGTAGCTTATACATCCCACAATAAAAGGCCACCCTGGAATGTGCAGTTTTTTGCTTTATTGGGGGTCTGTGGAATCAGAACCGGTCAGTATCTGGTGTGACCACCATTTGCGTCATGCAGTGCAACACATTTTCTTCGCATAGAGTTTATCAGATTGTCAATTGTGGCCTGTGGAATGTTGGTCGATTCCTCTTCGATGGCTATGCAAAGTTGTTGGATATTAGTGGGAACTGGTACACGCTGTCGTATACGCCGGTCAAGCACATCCCAAACATGCTCAATGGGTGACATGTCCAGTGAGTATGCTGGCCATGCAAGAACTGGGAAATTTTCAGCTTCCAAGAATTGTGTACAGATCCTTGCAACATGGGGCCGCGCATTATCTTGCAAACATGAGGTGATGTTCATGGATGTATGGCGCAACAATGGGCCTCAGGATCTCATCACGGTATCTCTGTGCATACAAAATGCCATCAATAAAATGCACCTGTGTTCTTCGTCCATAACAGATGCCTGCCCATACCATAACCCCACCACCACCATGGGCCACTCAATCCACAACATTGACATCGGCAAAGCGCTCACCCACACGACGCCACACACACTGTCTACCATCTGCCCTGGACAATGTAAACCGAGATTCATCCATGAAGAGAACACCTCTCCAACGTGCCAGACGCCATTGAATGTGAAAATTTGCCCACTCAAGTCTGTTACGGCGACGAGCCAAGACCCCGATGAGGACGACGAGCATGCAGTTGAGCTTCCCTGAGACAGTTTCTGACAGTTTGTGCAGAAATTGTTTGGTTATGCAAACCAATTGTTTATACAGCTGTCTGATTGGCTGGTCTCAGACGATCTTGAAGGTGTACCTGCTGGATGTGGAGGTCCTGGGCTGGTGTGGTTACACGTGGTCTGTGGTTGTGAGGCCGGTTGGATGTACTGCCATATTCTCTGAAACGCCTTTGGAGACGGCTTATGGTGGAGAAATGAACATTCAATGCACGAGCAACAGATCTGGTTGACATTCCTGCTGTCAGCATGCCAATTGCACGCTCCCTCAATGCATGTGGCATCTGTGGCATTTTGCTGTGAGACAAAACTGCACATTCCAGGGTGGCCTTTTATTGTGGGCAGTATAAGGTACACCTGTGCACTAATCATGATGTCAGATCAGCATCTTGATGTGGCACACCTGTGGGGTGGGATGGATTATCTCAGCAAAGCAGAAGTGCTCACTATCAAACATTTAGACTGATTTGTGAATAATGTTTGAGAGAAACGGTAATATTGTGTATCTGGGATGAATTTTAGATCTTTAAGTCCATCTCATGAAAAATGGGAGCAGAAAGAAAGGTGTTGGGTTTATATTTTTGTTGAGTGTAAAGTACAGTTTGGGAAATGAAACTGTTGGAGGCAGTAAAAGACTTGGACAAGGGTTGGGGGTTCACCTTTTTAATAAGAAAACAACCCGAGGCATGCACCAAGAGCCACAGTGGAATGGTGCACTCTGACTGAGCGTGAGCTATCGTACTTTGCAAAGAAGAATACCCAAAGCCTTCAGTTTCAGGATGTTCAAAGCTGGTAGGGAGATACCACATATGGCAGCTCTAACTCCACTCATCAAAAGCATGAATCTCAAACATTTTACTATTAAATGTTTCTTATTAAATATTTCAGAAAAGCACACATTATTTCCTATTTATTTGACAAATATGCCCTATTGTGTTCACGCTTAGTGGTTGTAACATGACAAAACATAAAATGGTTTAACAGTTTAAGTTTGGACTTGTTTGCCATTTGATGCAACTTTTATTACCTTTCCCGGTTTTACCGTCTGTAATAAAGCAATGTCTGAAACAGCGAGATTCGCATAAAAGTCTAATGATTAAACATCTGTCTAAAAGTTTATTGTATACTTTGGGTGTATGGTTATTGCAAAGCAACAGATTATTTTTGCTGCAATTTTTAGGAGAAATAAAAAATTGTCATATCAAATAGATTGGAATACTTTGTAGAACTTTTAATAAAATTGTATTCAGTACTGACTGGATCATTATTTGTCTTTGAGTGGCATTGTAAGAGTCTGTAGATGGTGCAATGTCTTCAATAATGTTTTTTTATGCTGTCTTGGGTTTGAGCTTGGGAATGTGGATTTAACACACATCTGTTGAACCATAGCATAACCTGCATGTTCACATAAAATTTGTTTTTAATTCAATTCTGTTAAGTCAGTTGTTTTAAATAATAATAATAATAATAATAATAATAATAATAATAATAATAATAATAATGAATTTTATTTATAATGCACTATACATTTGACATCAAATCTCAAAGTGCTACAAAACAGATAAAAAAACAATTAAAACAGATTCACAGAAACTTAAAAATACGCTTTCCTGAACAGGAAAGTTTTCGGTTCCATTTTAAAAACATCCGCGGTCTTGGGGGGCTCCTAGTTGTTCTGGGAAGGTATTCCACAGACGAGGAGCGGATGCTTTGAAAGCCCTGTCGCCCATGGTCTTGAGCTGTGTCCTAGGTGCAACCAAGAGGTGCCGTTGGCCTGCTCTGGTCCGGGAGGTCAGTGAGGTATGTGGGGGCCGCACTGTGCAGACAGTGGTGGGTGTGCACGAGGATCTTGTATTCTATGCGGAGGTGAACAGGGAGCCAGTGAAGGGATTGGAGGATGGGGGTA
Source organism: Apricaphanius iberus (assembly GCA_028564705.1). Classification (NCBI taxonomy): domain Eukaryota; kingdom Metazoa; phylum Chordata; class Actinopteri; order Cyprinodontiformes; family Aphaniidae; genus Apricaphanius; species Apricaphanius iberus. Next base: position 2,123,476 of record JAPXFQ010000557.1, read on the forward strand.
TTAGGACCCATTAGGACCCTGGCAGCACTATTCTGCACAAATTGGAGCTTTTGAAGGCTCCTGCCAGGGATTCCAACAGGAGTGCATTACAGTAGTCCAGCCTGGAGGAGACAAAGGCGTGGACGAGCTTCTCCACAGCTGTTTTTAGTTCATTTGCAGTCCAAGAAGTTGCATGAATTAACACTTGGACTGAATCATATATTTAGTTTTACACATTTGTTTTGCTATTGAGAAACTGTAAATGTTTTTTGCTTTTTTTCACAGCATAACAGTAGCATATGTTCCGGACTGTAAAGCACACCTGATTATAATCCGCAACAGCCGACTTTAGAAAACAAAAAACAAAACACAAATGTGTAAATAAACAAGTTGCAACCGATTAAAAGCTGCAGCTGATTTAATGTTTAATTAACATATATAAGGGTTCGTACAGAGGGGCTCGTCGGGAAAGTGATTGGGTGTTTGGGGAAGCTTTGATTTTATTAACATTTGAACACGATGGAAACACCTCTGCCTTCCTCTCTATGTTTTTTCAGCTGATCTTGAAGAATGACTTCACATTCTGGCCATATGCTTTAATTACCTCTAAAAACTTTTATTGTCTTATTGATTATTTCTTCATTTGTTTTCCACAATGCTCGTGCAAAAAAAAATTGTTTTTGAAAACCGTATCGCTCTCGTAGTGTCTGTTCCACGTTTGCTTTCATTGTTTGCATACACTTCCTCCTCTCTGTCTCTCTCTCTCTCTTTTTTGGCCTACTTAAAGGCACAGTATCCCTTAAGGTAAAGGACATAACTTGTACAGTCCATACATCGAGGAGTTCCTCTAGTGGCCATTAGCTGTGAAAATCCATACTGTAAATAAACCACACCAGATTGCAGGCCGCAAGATAGAGTCCTGCACTGGAGCCCTAGCCCCGAGAGTCCCGGCAGCCGGACAGCCCGAGGGGGGCTTCGGCCGACGACCGTATAATTACCTCGGACACAGGCTGGGCTTGGGCACTTTTATTTTTCAATTGAATAATTTTTTTTAAACCTGCTAATTAAATATCTTAAATATAAATATCTTAATGCCTGTCGGGCTTGGGTCCGGTTTGGTTACTGCTCTGTCGAAAGCGGGCCGGGCTCAGACAGGAAAAATGTGGCCCGATCTGCAGCTTATAGTCCGGAAAATTCGGTATATTCTTTTAAAAAACAAAGTTTCAGTTGTCTTTGGACAAAGTATTGTGTATCAATGAAGATATAGTGTGAGCCTGGAATAGTTAATGACTCTACAACAAAAGACTAATTCTTACCGTTTAACCTTCATGTATGATTCTATGCCTACATGAAAGAGAAACGGGACTGTTTTCTTTTGACTCTGTGCCGGTTGTGTGTGATTATCTGCTCTTGCGAAACATCATGGCGGAACAAAGTAGAATTCAACATGAAACAAAAATGAGTAAAGTGAGGGAAGTTTCATTATTCATCTCACACTGGCATAGCCAACTCCCCAGCTTACTAAAGGGAACACTATGAAATTTCAATTGGCATCATTCTATATGTCAGGTTTTAATGTCAATATCGCAGACAGTCTTCAACAGCCTCGCTGCCTCCCTTCTGACTCCAACAAGAAACTTCAAAGGAGCACTTCTCTGGATCCCTCTGTCTTGCATTAAAAATGTTAACCTTGGAGACATGCTAACTACCAGATCGCGTATGTTGCCGAATTCTAATGAAGATTCTGATCAGTCAAGACAAGAGAGAAGAAATGACTTAACTATGCCCTCTGCCTGTCAGTCTGTCCATCTGTCCATCACTCTGCTTCTTTCCTTAACTTTTTACATTTCTTTCACCAGAAAATACACAATACAACAATATTTATCTTTTTCTCTATAGAAAGTAATAAACACTGCATACATTTCCTGCATAAAATCAGTGGAGGTGTACACTAAGCACTTTGCTTTGCATTATTTATACTAATATACTGTAACTCATAAGCAAATGGCACAAAGTAAAAAAAACATACCTTTTCATTTTATGGAATATTAAATTAGAATAAAAAATGTGACAATCGCATAGAAAAGCTGAACTGTTCTTGTGGGACTTTGGCGGCTGCTACTCATTTAGCCTCAGGTGTGGGGCTCTAACGGTTTGCAGCCAAGACTCCACATGAGAGCCAATGTGCTCATAATGATGCCAAAGCCTCAGAAGTAGCTCTACTGAAATATATAAGCAGGTGCTGTAGTTATGCTTTGGTAAGCTACATAGTGAATGACATGCTATCCTCCTGCAACATGTGACAAGACGTGTCATCCTGCAAGAGAAAACCTTGTGATAAATAGGGCCAGGATGTTCAACACTGCAGCCTCATTCCACTGCACACAGGACTCCCTGCTAACATTAACAGTAAGCCAAATGGGGAATAGTCATGTCTTACCTGTGATTAGAAACTGCCTTCACAATGCCTGAGTGGAGTATAATCAGTGAAGACAGCTACCTTGGATCTAATTATCAACGTGGTGCCCTAAGGGTTTTTAAATTTATAATAGGGTAACTAGAGCAGGCTGTGTGGTCATTATTTAGATAATTCATTAATTAAACGAGAGAACATTTTTCTACCCAAGGAAGAAAAATTGGGCGCAATCACTGAAGCAACAGTAATAGTGGTTAAAAAAAGTATTGCTGTTTGGCTGAGCTGCAATAACTCCCCCATATTAGAAGTAGTGATATTGGAGAAGATATTTCAGCTTAAAAAAAAGGGAAATGTATCTCCTGAGACCTTTTTGGTTCAGACAGATTTTACCCCATCTGCTACAGCTGATCACAGGCAAAGTAGTTTTAAATAAAAATCTGCCTGGATGTCAGTCCGCCCTCATTTAATTTAAATTAAAGTCCTTCCAAAGACAGAAAGAAAAAAATCCTGTTTCCCCTATTGCCCTCACTAAATATATGGAGAGGTTCAAATAATCCTTATAAAGTTCATCTTGTGCAGCTGGGAATCTCAAGAAAAGCATTTATACATAATGTGAGCCGTCCGTCTGATAGACCAGTAAAGAATAGATTATCATCATCCTTGCACATTTGGTACACCCACACAGTCTCTCAATCGTCACATTTAGAGGGGGCATGAATGGGAAGGAAAATGTCATTAGTGAGAAAGGTAATCTGTTTCTTGAGAGGAATTAGAGATCATAATTGGATTTTCTTCAAGACTGCTCAAAGCTTTTCAGAGTCTCAGGCCGCTATCATATTAATGATTGTAAGCCGACTGAGGTTGAGAGTGGGCTTAGTAAAAAATGGCCTCCACCACAGGTGCCTCAATAGACTTTAGAAAGCAGTGACTGTGCGGTTATAAAAAGGCACCACCCAAAAGGTTTAACTTTATATGGATTCATAAACAGTACATTCAAAGAAGAAAAATAATAGGATGGAAAAACAACAAAAGACTTTGGAAAGCCAATTGAGCATTTATTCTGATATCTTAATATCAGGCATAATTGTCATGTACATGCAAGCCAATTTTATCAACTAGTTAACTCCATGTTTGTGTGAACTAGTTAACTAGTTAGGGTCAAAATATGCACACTAGTTAACTAGTGGTAGCCAGAATACTCACTAGTTAACTAGTGAACACAATTTTGGCTTCACTGGTTACCTAGTGAGAGGCAGAAATGTTCACTAGTTAACTAGTGAAGGACAAAAATGCATACTACATGGCTAGATGAGCCACACTAATTAACTAGTGACAGCCAAATTTGTTTTAAAAGTTTACAAGTAAAGGCACAACTCCTCACTAGTTAACTAGTTGGAGTAGATCAATGTCACTAGTTAACTTGAACCATAAATGGCTTACTAGCTAGCTAGGTGATGTCAGCAGGCTCACTAGTTAACTAGTTGATGCATCCTTTATCCAAACTAGTTAACTAGTGAGGTAATAAATGTTTACTAGTAAACTAGTTCAAGCCTAAATTCACACTAGTCAGCCAGTGGCTCAGAATTCTAATTAGAAGGCAGATAATTGTTGAAATTGAGGCTTTCTATTGGCTTCCTATGTCCAATTAAAATATGACAACCAATCAGAGTGCAGAATTTCACAAAATCCCACCCAAAATATTTGCATGTAGCACACAAGTTAACATCCTAGCCAAATGAACTATTGCCATGCATTTAGTGCCACTAGTTAAATAGTGGCACAAAATGCAACAATTTGAATTCAATTTCAATTCAGTCTATTTATATAGTGCCATCACAGAAGATTGCGTCGTGACTTCTCAGCAATCCCTCACACTGAGAAAACATGAGGCAACAGTGGAGAGGAAAAACTCCCTTTTAACAGGAAAAAACCTCCAGCAGAACCAGGCTCAGCATAAGCGGTCATCTGACAAGACCGTCTGGGGTTTGGAGAAGGCATCAGAGACATAGAAAGAGCAACAGAACTGATGCAGAAGCAGAAGTTGGTAGCAGGACGTAGAGAACGTTCCTCCACTGGAATGCCATCTTAGTCAGGGTCCTCAAGCAGGGAGGGTCAGGAGCACCTACTGTAGGAAGAGACTAAGAGAAAATAGGTTAGCGCTTGAATTGACAGCACATCATGCAGTTGGGGAGAAGAAGGAGAGAAAGTAGGAACAGACTCTAATAATGTCCTCCAACAGCCTAGCCTAAAGCAGCATAGCTACTAACATTAACTTGTCTCCTAGCTACTAGGAGACCTAGCTACTAACACTCTATAACTTGCTTACATTAATCTATATCTACCTAGCTACTCTACCTCTTCCTATCTCTTACTAGCTTTTGACACTCTACTTGACTACTAACATTAACCTGTCTCTTCCTGGCTACCTGTCTAACCTGTCTCTAACTACCTATTGACCTGTCTCTAACTGTAAGCTTTGTCAAAGAGGAAGGCTTTAACCCTAGTTTTAAAGATAGACAAGTCGTCTGCTTCAGGAACCAACCCTGGGAGCTGGTTCCATAGAAGGGGTGCCTGATAACTGAAAGATCTGCCACCCATTCTACTTTTAGAAATCCTAGGGATTACCAGTAGACCTGCAGTCTGAGAGTGAAGGAACAATCAGGTCTCTTATGTATGATGGAGCTAGATTATAAAGAGCTTTAAATGTCAGAAGGAGGATCTTGAATTCTATTCTAGATCTTACTGGGAGCCAGTGAAGAGAAGTTAAAACAGGGGAAATGTGATCTCTTCTTCTTTTATTCATTAGAACCCTTGCAGCAGCATTTTGGACTAACTGAAGATTTTTAATTGTATTCCGTGGACTACCTGATAAATTACAGTAATCCAGCCTTGACGTAATAAAGGCATGGACTAGTACACTGCCCACTAGTTTACTAGTGCAAAATGTCGCACTTGCATACAAATGAAGAAGGTGGAACAAGGATGCTGAATGGTCCATTTAGGACTCAGAAACTTAGAAAACATGGCGGACTTCGTCCAGGCTGTTCTAAGAGAAAATTTTATAAACTAAGATCGTTTGAGCACAAAAATATGTTTTGATAATATTTGTAGGGACAAAGTAGTGGTGTCTTGCTGTACTCTTCGTTCAGTTGAGTCGTAAATTACATAGATTTTAGACAACGTGGGGATCTTATCAGTATATGTACAGTTGAATCCTTTCATTTTACCATGTTGTCACATTGGGTGAGTGGTTAGCAAAGGTGACTCTGGATTGGCAGGTGGAGGTTCATGACTTGCTACTGTGGAACTGAAACTTTTTTTACAGTAGGTTCAGGTTCAAAGACAATCTTCCAGGTTTTGAAAATGTTTTTTTTCTAGATTCAGAAAAAAAAAAAAAAAAAAATATATATATATATATATATATATATATATATATATATATATATTATTTTTAAACCAAGTTCTGACATCAAGATAGTGGCCTGATCAGTTATGTTTGTTCAGTGCAGAGCAGTGTGGATAGTTAACAAATTCTCATATTCAAATAATTCTGTTGATTCATCTGCTCCCGTTTAGATTGTTTATATGATGTGGAAGCAATGTTTTTGATCTTACACAAACTCCCGTTGTGAATCTGTTTGAATTATACATATTTGTCTTTATTTTTTATATATTTTTTTTCTTTTCTTGTTCAACTTTCTGTCCATTTTTGAATGTTTCCTTATGTTTGGCTGATATAAGTGACTACAAATATCAAAGTTATGACAAGCACACACACTTTGGAGTTACTTGCATACTAAAGGGTATTTAGATTGTTTTGTTGTCATTGTACTTAAATTTCTAACAAAAATAAATACATTTTAAAAATCTACTCCACAAAAATGCACAATGTCTTGTAAGTCTGCATTGTTCAGCATGTATCTCAGATCATCATATTTTTACTGAGATATTGTAAAATCTTTAAACGATTTTTTGATAAAGTTTTATGGAAAGATTAAACAATGATCAGAATCGATAAAGATTTAAAAATAAACAAACATTGGGTTTATAGGAAATGGCGCCCCCTAGGGTTCCGGTCTGCAATTGTGCCATTTCTACAGCCAGTTCTACTTGTCTGTTTCTGTTGACGTTGAAGCACTGATACTCCGCAGAAATCTCCATCGGGAGGGCATTATCAGACCCCGTGTGGATGGTTTATCACTTCCTGATGAATACATGATTTGATTTGATTTGATTTGATTACATTCATGCTTGCAGTGAAGCCTGGGATCCACTGGAAAACTGACAGAATTTTACACATCATTAAAAACGGCATAGATCTACATGTAGGCAAATGTATGAATCTTTCAGTTTTTCTCGACCATTAATAATTTATTTAAACTACATTCTCATCACACACATTTTTCAAAAAATCGTGGAAATGCTCTCCACTCCAAGCAAATTCTTTGGTTTGGTTGGCACTTCGTTGTTTTTTTATTTTTTTATTTGCAAACATCGGTCTTTTGTATTAATCGGTGATGCGAATGATATCCAATAGGACTCTTCTACCAACACTGTCATTAGAATTTGCATAACTAGTGAGCTGCTTCACTGCCACACACGCAAACTAGTGAGACTACATTTATGACCTCACTAGTTAACTAGTTTGGACAAAGGATGCATCAACTAGTTAACTCGTGATCCTGCTGTCATCACCTAGCTAGCTAGTAAGCCATTTATGGTTCACTAGTTAACTAGTGACCTTGACCTACTCCAACTAGTTAACTAGTGATGAGTTATGCCTTCAATAGTAAAGTTGTGCAATTATTTTGGCTGTCACTAGTTAACTGGTGAGACACAAAAACCTTTAACTAGCAGACTGGTATTCATTTTGGCCTTTGCTAGTTAACCAGTTGTCAGGATCTGTCCTTGTGTTCCCTGTGATTGTCTCTCTGTGTTGTGTTAGATCCCAGGTGTGTCCAGTTCCCTTGATTATTCCCCAATATATATATATGTTTTCCTGTGCCCTTACGTCTCCGCTGGTTTCGTCACGTCAACTGAACGTCTACGTCTTGTCTCCCTCGTTGTCCTCTTGTGCCGTTCTAAGCCTTGTGGATATTAATAAAGATGAGCCATAAGCGCTCTAACCGCCGCACTGCACCTGGGTCCTCATTCAACCACCAAAACATGACACTAGTGGACATTTACGGCTCTCACTACTTAGCTAGTGAAGCCGAAATGTGTTCACTAGTTAACTGGTGGGCATTTTTGCTGTCACTTTTTAACTAGTGTGCACAAACATGGCATTCAGTAGTCAGCTAGTAAACTTTTTTGTATCTTACTAGTTGACTTGTAAAACCTAAATGTCTTTTATATAGTTAACTAGAGGACATTCCAATGTCCTTTAGTTAACTTGTGACATGCTGAGCAATGGTAGTTAACTAGTAAGATATGAAATATATTAACTAGAGAGAATGTGGGCCTTACTAGTTAACTAGTGGACATTTTGGCTTTCACTAGTTAACTAGTTCACGCAAACATGGCTCACTAGTTAACTAGTGGGCAGAAATGGCTTGCAAGATATCAGAATAAATGCTCAATTGGCTCAAGCTCTCCCATCGCAGACCTCGAAGGCAACCAGTCTGCACCGCAAGCTGGTCGAGTTGAATGGCAAGCCATTGTTATAAAAAATAAGTCATATATTACATGTTGTTTTAACCCATAATACAGCTGGACTCAGAGCAGATATTTACCCCACTAAGTCCAGAACTCTTATGAGCTGAGGCATGCTCGAAGCAGAGGGTTGCTGTCGCCACTTGGGACTAGTCACAAAAACAACAGAATGTAAATGCTTGGACTGCATGCTTGGACAAAGAGAGAGAGAGAGAGAGAGAGAGAGAGAGAGAGAGAGAGAGACAGGAGGTTTGCACGAACAATGAAAGCAAAGTTGACCAGACAGACATTAAGAGAGCGGGACAGTTTGCGAAAACCAGTTTTCATGCACAAATACTCATTATGGAAAACAAACAAAGAAATAGACATGATGCCACTTTTAAGTTAAAGAAGGCAGTCAAATCGGCTTTTAAATAAAGAAATAGAGCGCCAGAGGCTTCACATACCGTTAGCAGCACTGATTCATTGGTGAGACGTTGGCAATGCCAGTATGAAATGTTACTCAATGTTATAAGACGAAAAAAAACACCCAAAAAAATGTTCAGAGGTAATAAAGCGAAAGGCCCAAACTAGAAGTATTTTTGATGATTGGCTGAACACACAGAGAGAGGATTAACTTAATTGAATAATTGTAGTTGATCTATTTATACCTGTACTCCCAACTAAGTTTCCTTTGTCAGTGTCTTAAAAAAGGAAACTTTTTAGAGCTACAGTTGTAAATACATCATAAAAACAAGAGTACAATTCTTGCTCTGATTTCCTAGTTTGGCTCTTTTGAGTAATTATGGTTAGAGAAATCTGAAATGTTTTAATTTGAGATTGATGAGGAACAAAAGTATTTACTTCCAAGTATACTAAACATTTCTACAGGCCAAGCAATATTTCTAAATTGTGCGAGTCTTACCAATCACTCTGCTGTGTGAACAATCAGTACGTTCAGATGTACATCGGAATAGAGTTGCAGAAATCAGACTAATGGCTTAGCCAGAATTAAGGGATGAGTCCCAGTTTGCATGTCACTTAGAAAATCTAATTATTAAATTATGTGTGTTCCATTTCGCAATGCTAGATTGCGACATGCGCCCTTTCGTGTGACATTCTACCCTTGGACTCAAGTCACACAGATTGTAAACAAATACTATAGTCAGTGAAGCAGACTGCAAGAAAGCAGGATATGCACAATGAGTGAAGAAATAGAAAACAACACTGCAGCACAGAACTATTTGTAAGTAGCCTGGCATCAACCAGATCTATGTGTAGCCCTGCCCCATGTTGAGCCTACACATTTTGATCTGGAATCCATGGAAAAAATATAGTCTCCTCAGAATCCAGCTCTTTTTAGACATTGAAATTATAACACATGTTAAACTCCACAGAATGTCTAATAAAGAGAGAACTGCCACTCTCACTGAACTTCCAGCTTCTGAACTTGTTGCAGTTTCACTCTGGTTCCATATGAGGGCCCTCTCATGACGAGTGCAGAATGAATGGAGGTCTATGGAGCAATACCCCTCAAAATCCACTTTTCTCAGGATCAAATTATTTTTGTCTAGTAATTTGAATATTTTATTCAAAGGGAGATGCAAAGAAATTACACATTGCTGGGTTTGAGATTTTTTAGAGTCAATGATTTGCTTTTAAAAGTATTTTAAAATGTCAATGACGCCATACACTTTATACGACCAGAGAAGCTGCTTTACGGCAATCCTTAAAATCATTTACATAGACTAATTGGCCACAAGTTTTAAAGAAGATTTCCTCATCAGTGAGAATCAGACATTCTATTATGCAGTTTAAAGTTGTGCATTATCTTCACTGGTCCAAGGATAAATTGGCCAAATTCTAGATGGATCTGGATCCCGCATGCGATCGATGCAGGGTAGCACCAGCCTCACCAACACACATGTTCTGGCTGTGTCCAAGACTGTTCGGATTTTGGCGATTTTCTTATTGGGGGTGGGGGAGGTCGTGTTTGTATGTTTAACAGTTGAAAATTTTTATAAAAAAATACCTGAATAAAGAAAACGTCAAAGTACATACATAACCATAAGCAGATAACAGTGGTAGCAACCAAAAAAAGATTTTCAGTTGAAAACAAAAACTTGGGCGAAAACGTCCTTAACATTCTGCCGCTTCGAATGCCACGATGCCGTCAAGCGGCACCTCTGGTCATAATCAATTCCTTTGCTGACCAATCCGCATTCATTTGCACAATGTTAGTATGTTATGGGCAACAACAACTAAACCTATAAGAAAACAGAAGGACATACGTACTCATTCATTCAACTTTCGACATATAACCCATGTTGAACTTTCAAAACCTAATATCAAATCTGAGATTTCCCAACTTCAATAAGCTGATAGAGAGAAATTTAGCCGTCTAGCTACATAGCGGTTACAATCGTAATACAATCTTAATAGAGATTGGCAATGCTCTTCGTAGAACGGCTCTGCTTGGGTCATATAGAGTTCACCAAATTTGCGGGCAAATGCTTGCAGGCGAATTTATTCAGGTGAATTTTTGAAAGGGAATTTTTTGCCTTCAAATTTAAAGTAAAAACAAATTCAGATACAAAATTATCCAGGATAAAATTTCAGTGTTATAAATTCAATGTTGAAAAAGAGCTGGATTCTGATGAGATTTCTTCCATAGGAATCTTTGCAGCAGAAACCATCTGAAAGGCTATGTGGTAGAATATTTTGAGCTGACTGAGCTGATTCTTTCTTTTTTTTTTTTCTAACGTGTCCTGTCTAGCAGTCTGCTACTCAGAATTGGTGTCTGAGTACCAAGTACAAGCCCAACAGATTTACTTTTGTCCAAGCAGAGTACTGATGTATATGTATGAAAAATCTTTATTAGTGATTACTGTGGGTTCAATATCTTGAAGTCATGGACACGAAACCGAGACAGAAAGGAAGAAGGTGAAAAAAAGAAACAGGACCAGCAGAGGCGCGAACCGACGACACAAGACAGGGAGGCAAACAAAGAACACAAGAAAACATCCCAGTCCTCTGCCTCTGCCGGACGGCAGAGAAGCGGTAAAACAAAACAAACAAAAACAACGAACTGAACAGAACCACACCAATAGTTCAGATCCAGTAATATAAACTAAGAATTACACATTCATTACACACAAGCATGGATTAATGAACATAATACTAATGTTTCTGGTAAACTCCTGGTAACAACTAACTAATGACGATAACCTCAGCTCAAGATATATCTGTCCAAGATATATCCTCAAAGTCCAGTTTAGGTCTGCTTAAGTCGAGCTAAGGTGTAAACATGCATTTCAAAAGTTTGAGGCAATTCTTGACAATTCAAATCTCAGCACTTTTTTTTTCTTTTTTTTTTTGTTTTTTTCTTTCTTTCTTTCTTTTTTTTCTTTCTTTCTTTTTTCTTTCTTTCTTTCTTTCTTTCTTTCTTTCTTTCTTTCTTTCTTTCTTTCTTTCTTTCTTTCTTTCTTTCTTTCTTTCTTTCTTTCTTTCTTTCTTTCTTTCTTTCTTTCTTTCTTTCTTTCTTTCTTACTTACTTACTTACTTACTTACTTACTTACTTACTTACTTACTTAAACCGAACCAAGGCTGAATATAACATGATATTTACACAGAAAGATGGTTCAAAAGATTATATGTATTTTTGTGTGTGCACTTTTTTTCACCAGTACGGCATCAGCACAACATGACAGTAACATGCTTGGTTAGAAAATAAAACATATTTTAGCTACCAGCAAAGTCATTTGTCACTATCTTCATCTTCCTCTTGCACACTAAAGCCACTGAAGCCATCTTCTCCAGTGTCTTTATGTCCTCTGAAAGCTTGAGTGGACTATTTACACTGACTCGTTTCTCGGTCTCACTATTCATTCATTGATGTCAAGCTTATGTGCATTAGCTCTATTTCCTTCTTTGTTGGCCAGCTCGATTGCCTATAACTTAAAGGTGCATTTCTTTGTGTTTTCCATGCTGCTGGTGTGTGCATGAAAACACCAGTGCTATCTTCTTCAGCATCTAATCTTTCCCCACATCTATCTCACTTTTGCGCTTTATGCTCTAGTTCCCCACGCAGGCTGTTAGCTAATAAAAATATATAAATTAGCTGCATCGTTGTATGGGATGCTGGGTCCAAAGCATGTGAAATAAGTAGAGGCTTATAGTCCAAAAATGACGGTACTTTATATGCAATAGAAAATGTTATGATCATTTTACTCATGTTAAGGCATTTTAGCATATCACACTATGATAGCAGGGTATCAATTGCCCCAATTAATTTAAGAAGATATGGGCTCATCTCAATAGCCCAATGTGCAGAGAGGCTTCATCTCAAAAATGCCTTGGCTGATAAGAGTAGAGCTTTAATAGAGGATGACAACAAAGTTAGTTGTTCAAGTATTGCTGTAATGGCCAAAATGTTCTTTAAGAAATGTTGAAATGGTTGACATATTTTAATGTTTTATACCAATTTGTATATTATATAACTTGCAGATTCTTTTAAGTAACTTTTCATTATGTTTTATCTTAAAGTTTTTTCCCTTCTTTTCTGTTTTGTAACATCTGTTATATTAATAATTACTCTTCAGAGCATCGGTGATATGATATCAGCAATATAGTATACCACGCAGGACCACAACCCCTTCACAGGTTATGTGTCAAATGCAACTAAAAGCACTTTTCTAAAACTTTTTTCTATATCCAGTCAGTGGAAAATGAGCATCCCTTTGTTGGGAGCAGAGAAAGGCAATGTAAAAACCAAAGCATGGCCATATGCTACGTTTGGCAAATAGAGCAGAGGTTGATATCTGATTTCAAGTGCTACATAAAAGTAAACTTCATAGTTTTGTAGTGGGATCTGAGGAGGAGTTAAAATAGACTAATTACACCTGAGCCATGTACAGATATAGCTACAGATAGCATAGAACAGAGGTAACTTAAAACTTAGTTTGAGATTCATGAAACCTTTATTCTGTGAGTGAAAATGCACACAAATCACAGCATAACAATAACAATCTCTTCAGACAACTTGGAAACCCCCCCGAAAAATAAAAAATAAAAAAATTGTTTTTTCACCTTTCCATTTATCCTTTTATGTATCCATCAAACCATGTGCATCATTCATGCGGTAAACGTTTCTGCCTCAGTAGATATGTCCTAGGGTTCTGTGCTACTGGCCAGTTGGTCATGTATCTATCACATCTTCCTGACTGGCAACTCCTTTGTTTTTTTGAATGACTATGTTGAGCTGTTTTGGATATTTTACATACTAACAGACCTGAATTTCCGCAGCAACTTTGTTTTCTATATTGTTTATTTAATAAAGCCGGAACAATATTTTTATTACACATGCCTATGAACAAACTGATTACACAATACAACATTCTGTAGTGTAACTTTAAAAAGTGAAATAAAACAAAACAGAGAGGACTACCAGGTAAACTCTGCTATTTGGGAACATAAAAGTTTCTAATGCAGTCACAATGGAGAAAGAAAAGTAGACCCAACCAATACTAATGTATGTCAATGTACACATTTTTAACAGCTATAAGATATGGAGCAAACTCTGGAATTAACTGAGTAACTCCCCTGAAACAATGGGAAGCTGAATGTAAGCTTCAATAGTGATAATCTGTGATAGTCAAAATCCACGTGCCTGGAGCACTCAATCAGTCCAAATTGAATATGAGATGTGACACATCGGTAATGTAGCTACAGTTCCCTCTGATCATAGGGCATTATCCAATAGGTATATTATCATGGTGCATTCAAGTACAGCTCATACTACAAAGTAATTAAAACCTCTTATTCTGTCATAAAAGAATCTGAACCAATAACATTACCCATTATGAGGAGGTTTTATGTTATATCCATCCATCCAGCCTGTGGCTATACTCGCTCATCTCTTGTTAATCACAGAAAACAAAAAAACAAAAAAGGACAAGCTTTATATTAGGCACTTTTTCGTTTTTTCTTTAATACAGTGAAACAAAAACATACGTAATTGTAACTTTATAACTGAAATATGCGCTGAACAAATATTTTTGTGTACCTTTATACGGTAATTCTTCAATATTTATTCAAATGTATGTTTTTGTTGTCCTTCATTTGCCTTCTTCAATGTTCTACATATTTTAATGAGTAAATCTGCGGTATGGATAATTTGGGTTTCATTAAAGCTGTCCTCCATGGACCAACACTTATCATTTTTTATTTAGCTGTTGGTTTGGACTGAGTTGAGCTCTTCACCCTCCTGATTTCAGTCTTTACATGCAACTAAGTCATTTTTAAACTTTTTTCACAATCTACTTCAACAGTTAATACATTTGATTAATAAAAAAAAACTTGTATACAGGAGTCAGAAAAGATACATCTTCTAAAAACATATAGCCATTGTCTATGCTTTTTGAACATATGCTTTCTAACAGTGGACAAACAGACTGTCTGTCTGTGTATATAAAGCTCATGAGGGAGAAGGAGTGTGTGTAAAATCGCCATAGGGGGAACCAGACAGGCTTTAAAACCTCCAAGGAGTTCATGCATTGGATTGCATTTTCGTTGCATCAGTTTTCTTTTGCCTCTAAAAAGATAGGCTGCCTTTGCTGACCTATCCTCACCACTAGTCTCCATAAAAAAGATTGTCATTATTGCTGTATCACTATAGGGATATTTCAACACTGAGGTTCTCACCAGAGCTCTTGTGTTTATCATAAAGTGAAACATGTTTACATCTGAACTTATTGGTCTCGTTGCAATTTCAGTGGACTTTCAGCTTTTGCTCTGAAAAGCCGTTTTATCAAGACTCAAATTCTCATTTAAGTTCATGTGTAAGACAGAGATATAAATTATTATATTTACACTGACTGCAAGGCCCTCCTGATACATCCATGAGGAGGCGGGTTTATAGAGAAACCAGCCGTTTCTTTTCATTGTCTAACATTAACTACAGGATACAAGTTAAATTCCAAGACAAATTAATACTGTATAACACCAACGGTAACATTTTATCATATATATGTATATCTCAGAAGTTGAAAGCTGTAAAATAGCATGATACAGCCCCTTTAAAGTTTAGGTAAATGTTGTAATGATAAAACAATACCAACATCAATTAATCTCATGGTACACATGAGACGTTTTGTCTGTGCTGATATGAATTTACTTACCCACACGTGTGGTTAAATCTTGAATTGACAACAGGCCAACATTAAACTCCACGTGATTAGAAGTTTAAGAAGTATGGTAACATAGAAACAAGAAACTGTGATTTCACAGCCAAACTAACATTTCAACAGTCACATACACATATTGCAATGACATGAAGTGATAGATTCAATGTTCCTCTAAGCTACTTTATTTTCTCATGTTTAGTTCTATCAAATAAATACTTTTCGGTATTCCAAAATGTATGACAAGATATTAAACAACCTGACAGTAGACATCCTGAGAAATTATGAAACTTTGCAAAGACAGCAGAAATATCAGATTTACATAAGCCTTTAAGTTAACATGTAAAACACTGAGGAAACCTCCCTGGTTTCACCTTTCTTCAAATATCTTTTAAACTCTCAAACAGAGTATTGTTGCTCGGAGTCTTGCACAGGGGTGGATTTGCTGAGGCCATTTATATTCAAGGTTGATTACTTGTTGGATGTCATTTGCATTATCAGAGACTTAGCACTAATGAGACTCCTGGTTTTAGGCCTTAATTGGATTGCTTCGCCACAGTCCCTTATTGATATTTGCATGCCACAGTTCATCACGATAAGTAATGAGAAGATTATCCACTGGAGGTATCCAATTGCAAACCCCATCTGTGAAGCACAGGAAGCCCTGTCCACACTGAGTGTTCCCATGAGAGACTGACAAGGGACAATGGCAGGGAATGACAAGTATAAATGGCCACAAACACAGTACAGTAGAGATTGTGTGTTATGTTAGACTTGGATGACTCCACGCATACTCTGTCAGCTCCTGTTTACCATTTCAAGTAGCAGTTGTTGTTTACCTACTCCCTGCTATTATGGTTTGCAAAATAAATAAATTACTACATTGCAACCCAACCAAAGAAAACATCTGCTAGGGAGAAAGGTAAGGGGATTAAAAAGGCTGAATCTAACTATGAAAAACATCACCTGAAAAGAAGCATTTACAAAATTAAAGAGCGGGGATTGGAAAAGGCTTGAGAACCTTGATAACTAATTTTTTAACATAAGGCCTACCTTCCAAAACTAAGTGATGGAAAAAATGCACCGAGCCATCAATCATGCTTACAGATGCCTTGCAGTATTATTAAAATGTATGTTTTGCCCCGAGCAACAAAAAAAGAACCAAGGGTCTACCAGAGGCTTGTACACTCCTTTGAAGAAGTATTTATACTTCTTGAACATTTTCATGTTACAACCACAAATTTCTATGGGGACCTTACATAAAAGAGTGAAACATAGTAATGGATGATTTAAAAGTTGGTTGGAAATAATACAGGGTTTTATTATTTTCTTTTTATCTTTCAATCAGAATCTCTAAAGTGTGGTGTGCATATGTATTTAACCCTAACCCCTAAGCCTCATTAATTTTATTGATTTATTTTAATTTTATAAAATAAACATATTATAATCTCAATACTTGCAACATGTTTCAAAAAACAGTTGGAACAGTAAAGCCTTTATCACTTCGTAAAGTTGCAATTCCTTTTCACAACACTTAAAATATGTTCACGGACTGCAAAGACAGGAGAAATATAATGCCCTAAGGACTGACTCACTAAGTGATTGTTTCATTAGTAAATTTGTCCCATTTTTCCAGCAAACAACTGTTAAAGGGGAAGTAATGTTTTTTTTTTTTAAACCTGGACCTTGTTTTTAGCATGCATTACATTCATTTACTCACCCAGATAAGTTTGGAGCCACTTGGAGTCCTTGGGGAGAAGTTTATATCCATAAGAGTGTATATCCATATAATGGGAGTTAATGGGGCAAAGGACGTTCAGCCTCTAAATAAGGCATCATTCACCAATGTTTTGTTATGAATCTCTAGCGCTATTCCCGTGTTAGTTTGAAGCGTCTGTGAGGTGATCTGCTTTGAATCTAACTACACTAACACACCATTTCAATTATGTGACTGCAGTGCGGCATCCCAGTTGTAGTCTGAGCAGGACTTTCAGTCTGTACTTGACGGCAGCTGGTTAGACAGAACTTGCTACAGCAAACATCAACATGTTTATTTGCGTCTTTACAAATTGACAAACAAAATGACCAAGTGGACTAAGTTCTGCAATGTATTTGAAATTGCCAGTTAGAAACTGGAATCGGCTGTGATGGACTGTCGACCTTTCCAGGGTGTACCCCGCCTCTCGCCCGTTGACAGCTGGAGATAGGCACCAGCCCCCCCGCAACCCTTTGAGGAATAAGCGGTTCAGGATGGAAACTGGAATAGTCTGGATTAAAACCCTGTAAAAAAAAAAAAAAAAAAAAAAACCTGCAGACAGAAATGCAGCACCTCCAAGATGTTCTAAAGTCACAGGGGAAACGCGCTAATGATTAATAAAAAATGTTTACTTTTTTTGTTAACATTTAAAAAAAAATTGTTCAATTATATAGTTCTGTGGCAGATAATACCTTATTTATAGGTTACATGTCCATTGCCTCATTAACTCCCGTTATATGGATTTATGCTGATTTCAAATGGATACAAACTTCTCCCAAAATACTCTAAGTGGCTCCAAACTTGTTTGGGCGAGTAAATGAATGTAATGCATGTTAAAAATAAAGTCCAGGTTGCAAAATAAGGTATTTTCCCTTTAAAGTGGGCATCAATACTGGGTCTTGTTGTTGCATTTTGTGTTTCAAAATGTTCCACACGTTCTTTATTGGAGACAGGTTGGGACTACAGGTAGGCCAGTCAAGTAGCCTTACCCTCTTCCTACACAGACTTTGTGATGTGTACAGAATGTAGTTTTGCGTTGTATTGTTGAAATATGCATGGGTGTCCCTTAAAAGCATATTGTGCTCCAAAATCTCAATGTACTTTTCACCATTAATGGTGACATCACAGAAGTGCACGTTACCTTTGCCAATGGCACTGACACAACCCCAGACGCTGGCTTTTGGACTTTTTGGTAATAATCTGGATGATCCTTTTCTTCTTTGGTCCTGAGCATATGGTATCCATTGCCCGCCCCCCCAAAAAAATACTTGAAAGGCTGATTCATCTGACCAGAGTACACGTTTCTAGAGTGCGATGGTCCATCCCAGATGCCTCCAAGCATAGGAAAGTTGACTGCACTTCTAGACACTGTATACATAGGGCTTCCTTTTGACATAGTACAATTTTAACTGGCATTTGTTGATATGCTTTCACCCTTGTCCTTTACACACTGAATTTCCTCCAAATTCATTCAAGTTGTTCCTTTGCAAGACGGACGTTTTTGCCATTTTGCCAACTGGATACAGCAAGAGTTTCATCTATGAATTGTTGTGATTGGTCGTGGCGTTATCCAATTGCTTGCAGGGAGAGTTTCAAATGCATGTCATGTTCTGCCCATCGAGTTAGACCCTTTTCATTACTTGTTGCCAGATCCTTAATCTCAATAGATTAGGGTCTGGATTTTTTCAGGCTACAAAATAAATGTACAGAAACAAAAACAGTCTTGAAACTGACAAGTGCTTAAGGTTTCTGTAAAACAAAAAGTGCCCAAAACACAGGCTAAACGCGATGGACGCGACCAGAGAGTCCGGTTCACATGTAAAGTCAATGGAGGAGTGCGATGAAGCACGACTGGGGATCCCACGACACGTCAGAAGCAGATTTGAGTCGCAAAAAAGCTTTTCTGCCTGATTTGCCTGACCAAGTAGTGCGGCTGGGGCGTTTCAGACGTGACTGAAAATACGCGCTGCATTTTATGTCTGCCGCAGAAGTTGGAGAAATCTCAATTCCAGCTTTAAGTCGCGCCACCACAACCAATCAACTGATGGGTGTCAGTGATGCTGGGACTGAGTGAACGGAGTCACAGTATCAGCAGGACATGTAAACAGATTAACACCGTGGCTAATCACCCAGAGCTACATGACACCAGCTGTTTTCTATACAGTCAAGAATAAAAAAAAATAAACATTACAAAGAGTTTAAACTATTTAGTAAGAGAAGCTTTAAATAAAATGGGGCACAAAACAAACAACATAAAGTGCTGTCTTCTTTAACTTCTTTTACCCCATGCAAGTGAGGCTGCTTCCTTTTAAAAGGCAGGGAACCAATCAGTAGCTCCAGCATTCGTAATGAGCAACAGGTTCTCTTCATTGTGCAGTGGAAGCTGGCGGGGCTTGACATTCATACAGGGAAGCAAATACAAACAAAGTTAGCTAAATACAACAAGAACCCTGGAAAACACAGGTGGCCGTAACATGGCCATGTATTTTATGCTGACATTTTTATGACAGACAGAAACATTTAGGGTTAACCTTGCTCTACAAGAAAAGCAGTTTGTCAGGGTTGATTAACAGCAAATAGAAAAAAATCTATTTGCTGTTAATCAAATGAATTTTGCTGTTATTTGCTGTAAGCTTTTCATTAAAGGTTTGGAAAAAAATTTGCAGGAAATGATTCAGAAACCAAGTAATAATGCAATAGAACTCAGAAGCATGTGAACATTTTCTGTACTTTTCCATTCTAATACAGAATGTCTCTTTTTTGTGTTTCATAATTGCATTTGCTTCTCCTGCACATTGGGTCTTTGCGACTGTTCGACTCAAGAACCCTGCTGTTTAACAGTTCTGTCCTTTTCTTGGCCCAGTCTTGACCCTAGATTTTATTCTGTAAAATTTTTTGCCATTCCAATTCAGTGACTGTATTGTTGTTTTTGTTTAACCTGTCTGCCTCATGCTTGCCAATACCTTTAATCCTTAACGTTGGGTTGTGATAGTGATTATTTCCCAAATTGCCCAACACTACACAATTCTAAGGTTCATGACCTCTTAATGCTATGCAGTGTAAAGCTCATGAAAACATGTATTACCTGCTAGCTTTCAAGTAAATCATATTTTGCAAGATCATCATAGTCGTTTACATTTTTTTCCAAAAATCTGTTTCAGCAGTGAGGCAGCAATTAATTCATTGAATTAATTAAGAAATAATAATGGACATCATAGCTCAGATTCCCATTGAAATTCAAATCTTTCTTTTTAAAAGAGAGCCCATTTTCATTTTGTTACATTCTGGAAAGTCATTCTGTTTCCCTGCAAAATGCCAAGATGTCTTGCTGCAATGTTCTCAAACCTCCGTGCCATGTCAGACATTATATGGCTACATTTGAAGCTGTCAGAATGTTGGTCTCATCTGACCTGAACGCAGAGATGGGAGCCCAGAGGAGCCCAGAGGAGCATTTGACACCTCAGTGAATTTCATTACCATAAAGTGGGGTAAAGAAAAGCCACACTTACACAGCATGTAATATATAACAGTGTCCCAAAAGCAGCTGTCAGTGCTCCCACCCGAGGCATGACAGTTGTCTCAAACAAGTGGAAGTGTTTTTTTATAGAAAATTAATTGGTGGGGGAAATGTTTTCAAACATTTTAATATACATTTTATAGTGTTTACTTCTTGTTTTAAAGATCTAAGAAGGGATTAAAAATAGTGAAAGTGTCCCACTGTGCTTCATGATTTTATGTTGATCTTACTAAGGTCAGTGAAGGAGAAACCTGGCAGTGGGTACCGATGCTTGGCCTCCCTGCTTTATCTAATCACTCAGAGATGCCTTGGCCTCAAGCATCCTGCCCTAAATCTACATCTGCTCTGGGCAAGGTTGAAGCAGAGGGTACATGAGCTAAAAACTTATCCACTGTCATATCTTTCAGGTTATCTACAAGAAAATTCTAGGTACTTCTCAATTCTTTTTTCCCATTTCTTCTTTCATCTCGGCCTGGTCCGTTTTATATTCAAATAAAATGCAAATCTTGTTGCACAGTAAACTATCATGTGAAAGATGAGCAATAGAGGCGTGCAGCTTGTAGTAAAGATCCCATTTCTCTGCTTATGATTAATTCCAAATTGAATTAATTCATAACCTTGTTCATAAAAGTGGAAATTAACCTTTACAAAAACCCAAAGCACTGATTGTGCATGAAAATTAGAAGACATTCTGGAGAAGAGTCCTCTTCTGTATATGTAAAAGAAAGCGTAATTATTGCTGTGCAAACAAACTTTCTCTTCCTTTGGGCTGGACGTGATTTTTCATGATATATATTAAGGGAGACAAAATTAAACAAAAAAGGTCATAGATTCATCACTGGAAAAACTAACAAAATACCAAAACCAGTAGAAATAATGATGATACAGCTATATATATATATATATATATATATATATATATATATATATATATGAGGTTGAACTAAGAAGGCCTACAGTATATGAGTTAACCCTAAAGAGATTGAACCAGTTAAAACATCAGATAAGATGTATCAGAAATATCTTTATCTCCTTTTGTGTCTTCTTGGTTACAGGTCTATTGAGGCATCAAACTAGCAAGGGATCCTTTATTTATATCCTTTATTTAATCAGGAAAAGAACACAAAATTCATTGAGATCGAGATGTCTTGTATCAGTGTGACCAGGTCAAGAGTTCTGATAACAAACATCATCAAAAAAGTAAAAAAAAATAAAAACATATAAAACAAAAAAACTTTCACATAAAAGAGGCAATTAAGAAACACAGGCACTATCCATAAGATTCTCGCTGTCTGTTTTTATAGAAATGAATGAAAATGTCGAAGACATAAAAAATTGGATAACTTCAGGTCTAGTTGTAAAGTGTTCCGAGCAGTTGGAGCTGCATAAATAAAGGCATGCTTACCTACATTTGTTATAACCCGCGGAACAACCAAAAGATATATATCACCAGAACAAAGGTGATAGCTACTACCAGACCTTTGACAGAACTTAAGTAGGTAGACACAAGTTTCAGAAGAGTCTTATAAATTAAAAGAAGCCAATGGGAGTACCGACAGGTGTAAAATGAAGGTAGGTCAGCTCTGGCATACAAATCAGAGTGCTGAAAAGATATATTCTTTCCTCCAATGAGAATCTGTTTCAACTGCAAAGCCACAAGCACAGCAATTGGTTTAGACTTCCCATTTCATTAGACAGTAAATGATGCATGATTTATGATGAGAATTTGGTAAAAAATAAAGATGAAGAGACTGGATATAATACTGGACACTAATCGACAAAAAACTAAATAACGTTAGAGTAAACATGTTTTGATGCTAATATTCTCAAACTGTGACAAAAATAACACAACTTAGTAGTACACAAAATAAATTCAGCATCAACTCTGTGTAACATAAATAAAAATTGAATAAATATGGAGAATTTTGGAAATGTAAAATTGGAAAAAAAACACATTTTGGACACGTTTCTTTGTAATTTTGATGTGCAAAGTAGGCAATATTGGTTTTTGTGTTGGGGTCAGGGAGAAACCTTAAATATTTCTATTATTCTGACCACAGTAGCATATTTAAATGGCTATGCTTCCTTTGATTTTATTACATAAACAGAAAAAAATTCAAGCCTTGTTGTTAAATGTTCATCAGTATGTTGTTGCTTAAAAAAAATGCTGTGGTGGTACTTATTGTTAAAATTGTGAACTTCATGCACCAAAATATACGAAAAGTGACGTTTGTGAAGTTAAATTGTGAACATCTATTTTTTTTTTTTTACTTTAGGATATATTTAAGTATGACATAATAAAAAAGCTAATTCTAAATATATTTGTTGCATCCAATGTGAAAGGATATAAGACTCACCTTTTTAGCTTAGCCTTTAACTAATTATTATTTATTAATATATGTATTTATATATATATTAACCGCTCAGAATGTTTTACCTGATTTTATTTTTAGTTTAGCTTTTAACTGTTTATTTATTAATCTGCTTTGCATTTTTATTATTTGTTTTACACTTATTGTTTCATACTTAATATAGTTTATATTTTATAAACTTTATATTTTAACGTATTTTAATCTTTCTTGCCAGTATTTCCTCTCTGGGGGGCCCCCTGCATCGGGGGCGGTGGTCGGCTGTGGCTGCCTGGGTGCCCCCCAGGTAGCGTTTGGGTGGAGGTGGGGGTACCAGCCCTCCCTCCTCTGGGCGCCCTGGGTCAGAGCCTTGGCTGCTGCTGTTGATCTGCTGCTGCCGATGCAGATGGCTCCCATGATAGCATTTCCTGGCTCATCTGTACTCAGCCCGCTTTTTGTAGCTTTTAAGTGTGTGTGTGCATGTGAGAATGGCTGATGGGTTGGGTTGGGAGGGGGTTGTATTTGCATTGATGATTTTATTTTTGAAGGGGGGGTTGTGGGGTTATTTTAAATCTGTAAAGCAGTTTGAGTAACTATGTTTGTTTGAAAAGCGCTTTATAAATAAAGTTTGATTGATTGATTGATAATAAAATATATAAGTACGAAATGCCCCGGGAAAGGCTCAGGGCAAAGAAAGGTTATATGCAATTTGACTCAGGACAGAAAAAAAAACTATCCCTGTGATGGTATTAACAAAGTATGGTTCATGGACACAAGCTGGCACTGCATTGTTTGCCTCTTTTGAGCTAAGAGGTACTGTGGACCATCTGGAAAGAGTGAAACACTGAACACCATTGACTTTTTAAGAAACACAGGAAAGGATGTGAAGCACACTTCTCTATTTAAGCTCCTATGATAATCATGTGACTGGAAAAAAAAAATACTATTATTGTACTATGAATGGGGACAACACTTCTTATGATGGGTAATGATTCTACATAAATGTTTTCTGATATAGGTGTAATGTATAGCCTATAGGCATATGTATTGTTTTACAGTGTTTTTTATATTTTCTTTTCTATGGGATTGTTTAAACCAGACTGCAAAGTGAAAAAAAAGCTCTATACACTGATATTCACAAGTTTCAGACAAAAGGACTTCTTTACCATTTTCAGTCTATAACTTTTACTTTATTTTTAATTTTCATTTATTTTCCAAAGTTTCTTCCAAACATTCTAATGCCAACAATGATCCTGTGTTATTTTACATATGTTCTGTAGTATTTACATAGAAATGTATATTATATACTGAACATTCCTTTACAAAGGTTTTGCACCCCTTAAACTATTTCACTGTTTCTCACATTATTACCACAACCAGTGGATTCATATTGAGATCCTTTGTGATAAATCAGAAAAAAAGTGATCCATCACTTAGGAAGATGCATCCACTTAGATTTGGAAGAAATAATCTGAAGAATCTGGAAAGTGTTATACAGTATGCCTTTGTAGAACACCCCCTTTTAAGCTGATCCTGTTAATAAAATCCAATAAAAAAATACAAAAAAACATTGTCTTTAGATGATACAGAAGAAGCAAACAGACTCATTCCATGTGTAATTTAATCTCTCTAAGCAAACATGTGTAAGAAGGTGCTCTGGTCAAAACAGACCTAAAATGAATTTTTTGACTAACAAAAGAAATTCTGTCTGTGGTAGAAAAGTGCACACCATGGCTGCACCTTCATGTGGGGATGCTTTCCTTCAGGAGGGACAGGAAATGTGTTAATATGGATATAGATGGAACCTACATACAGAGCAAACTTGCTAAATAAACAAATAAATAAATAAAGACGGTCAGTCAGCAGATTTTAAGACTAGCAAAATAATTCACCTCCTAGGAAGGCAATGACCAAGAACAAACAAGCATATCTGCAAAGCTAGAAGCAGATAACAAAAAAAACTTGTAGCTGTCATTAAAAAAGAATGAAAGAGTAGCTATTTATTCAGATGGGTTGCATAGAAGTGCATGGCAAACTTTATAGATTTTGTTTGTTTCAAACCCACAAAGAATATGAGTAGAAGTGAAATTTGGGTGTTTATTATGATCTATGTCTATGCGTCAGCACAAACCATACCTCAACGCAGGCACTCTGTCAGAATAAAGACAAAAAAAATGAAAAAAATGAAAAGATTGGTCATCTATGTGTCCTAAAACAGAAAAATTTGAGTTAAGTCTCTGGTGTATATTATAATAAAAACAGCAGAATTTAATGATTAGCAATTCTTTTTTCAATCTCGGTGTTACATTCCAATATTTTCACCTTATTATATATTTAAAATATAGAACATTCCTAAAAAGGGAGTCTATTTTAAGGAGTGAAATGTTTGCTTATTATCACTGAGCAAAAACCTTGAACACATTTTATAGACCAGAAGCCTTAATTAAAATCAAACAGGAACATATTCCTATCATTTTAGTTCTCAGCAGATAATTTGGATTCTTGTTGCGATTTGTGTGCCAGCTACAGTATGTGAGGTCACTCTCTCCAGCAGTTTAGCTGTGCTGCCTTATCCCCTGTTCAATCTTTCCTTTTGTTTTCCTTCATGAAAATAAATGAAATGGCGCAGTCCTCTGCAGAGGTAAGAAGAGCCCTCCTGACTATGAAGGAGGCCTTCGGGCTTCTCCGGGCTTTTGCAGCACGTCGTCATGGCAGTTCAGTGAGACTGAGGGAGAACATTGCAGCCCAGTGCTGCAGTGGAATAACAATAGGAAAAAAAAAGTGTGGAGGGGATAGCTAATACAGTGCCAATCATAGCAGTATTGTCGTAATTTGCCTTGTAAAGAACAGGTAAGAAGTCATGAAAAATTATTTGATTAATACATGGAAAACATACAGCATGAAGCATTTGGTTTATGTACTACATGGTAGATTCTCAATAAAGGGCATCAAAACTATGAATGAACACATAATGTATGGAATTACTGTATGTACTTAAACAAAAATAGTGAAATAACTGAATACATGTGTTATATTTTAGATTCCACAAATTAGCCACCCTTTGCTCTGAATACTGCTTTTCATTCTTCTGAAGCAGTTCCCAGAGATGCTTAGTACTTGTTGGCCCTTTTGCCTTCACTCTGCGGTTCAGCTCACCCCAAATCATCTCAATTGGGTTCAGGTCTGATGACTTTGGAGGCCAGGTTATTTCACACTTTTTTGTAAAAGTACTACATGATTCCATATGTGTTAATTCATAGTTTTGATGCCTTCAGTGTGAATCTATAATGTTAATAGTCATGAAAAGACAGGAATCTCATTGATTGAGTAGGTGTTTCTAAACTTTTGGTCTGTACTGTATATATATAAATATATATATGATATATATGATAACATAAACTGTTTAAAAAAAACCAGGAAGAATTTAATCTACTTCCTCAAAATTTAGCGACCAGACTTTCTACATTACAAGAATAATTTTTTTCTATTATTAAACCAATTCTGATTATAATGCATAACAGTAATGATGCCTAATGACGCAGTTCAAATGCTCTGCCCTCAAGCTGAATTCAAGCTGCTAGATCAAAAAGTTTTTCAGAGTTTGCAGGGGTCTTATAGTTCAGCCTTCTTATATGGCTTTATTTGCTCAAAGGCTGCAAGTTTAAAGGGATAAGGAGCCAACCCAGGAGAGAGCAGTGAGGTCTTAATGAGTTACGTAACTTCCCTGGTGCTGCACATCCTCTGATGTAGCACCAGCCCAAGATTTTGGAGGAATTAGATCTAATCCACAGATAGAGGGAGATTTGAAGGTAGACAGGCAGAAATTCTTATTTGATGGCTTTCTTTTTCCAAGCAGAGAGAGATATCAGCTCCTTTAAAACAGTGACATATAAAGCAACCCCCCCCCCCCCCCCGATTTAACCAAAAGTTGTTATTTTTAAGGAAAGATTTGCAATCATTTGAAGATGTTTGGACACTCTAAAACACGAAAAGTAAATGTTGCGCAACTACAGGACAGAATGAACCTAGCTCAATTTTACATTCTCAGATTCAGATCCTATTTGTGTTCATTCTAATGCTGTCATTAGTTCAATATTTTTATATTGGTTTCTGGGCCATGATACTATTTAGCCAGCATTTAGATTTTTGTTTTCTTGTGAAATAAAGTAATTTAATTCTATTACCTTCCAATTCAGTTATTTAAGTCCCTTTCAAATTACAGACCTTGGCATAAAGATGGCATTTACCCTTAAAATGAACTGTTTTTCCAGATATGTTCAGCAAAAACACTGCTATATGCTCATTTGGTCATTAAGCAGTGTCCACAGCTCCCTTTTCCAAACAAGCAGCCTATAAATAAGTTATATTTCTGAGACATCTGTGATGGAAGCTCAAATAGGGTTTATTTTCTGACTATTTTTATGTTTTAGTCTGTTTATTGGTACCATATAATAGGCTCACCCCTATTGAAGGCATTTAATGATTTGTTTGATCAGATGCTGAGAAGCAATTTCTGCCTGTGCCACTTAGCCTCAGTGCACCATTTTTGGCTATGAACCACAGTGTTTAACTTAATAGACTTAAACATAAGGCTGGTTTCCCACTCTGTGTTGGCCTGGTTTTTATTCCATCAACTGGACTGAAGTTTCTCTGTATAGGTTTCCTCAAGGGTGGATCCAAGTTAGGCTACATTTTTTATTTTATTTTTAATATTCACAATAATGTATTTGTCTATGTTTTAATTAAATATCTATTATTTTTTTTACAGATGACTTTCAACTGTCTATCAAGCCACACCAGTTTTATTTGATAGTTGTATTAATAAATTATCTAACTAAAATAAAATACTGTTTGGCTGTCACTGAAAATTGAAAACAATCCAAATCAGACATTGATAAAAAAAAACAAAAACCTTTGTACTCTAAATAAGTCTAGCATAACTTCTGATTCTGACCTCTCCCTCCACTCACATGGAAATCTTTAAAACACTCTTTCCCTTTACTGATGAACATTAATCAGGTCAGAGATGTTGTGTTGCTAAATTAACTTTAAAAAAAATTTGCTGCTTTTTGTTCTTCTCAATTAGACCTTTTTTTATTACCTTTTCCAGACTAGTAATGATTCAATTAATTCAATTCAAGCAAGCATAATCAAATAACTGCTATTCATTTTAAATGATTAGTCCCCACATATTAAAGGGACTATGTGGAGTTTGAACTTTTTGTGCTCACGATTGCCCCCTCAGGCCAAATGCATACCTGCAGCCTCAATGGTAAGCTCGTGCATGACGCGTGCATGCTGTACGAGCACGAACGATCAGAAACAAACAGCTGAGTCAGGCCTGTCCTGGACAATTTACAGATTTGCAGGCATGACTTACACTGAGGTAAGAAATGTTACTTTTGTGTTAGTGTAGCTGGGGTCTGGGCTGGAGTTTCACTTGTGCCTGAAGCCGGTCTCTTTTTATGCTTTGCTGAATCCAAGCTTCAGAAATTACCTTTCGCTCCGCGGCTTCAGTGTTTTCGATGGAGACAGCAAACACTACACCTGAACGTAGACGCGAATTACATAATTACGGTCCTGGAAGGCACAGCTTGTTGGACCCCAGGCACTCGCTATTGAAGTGAATTTACAGGCATATTGAGGCAATCGTGGTGAAAAGGCCAGGGTTCATTCTACTGACCAGAGCATTGCTGTATGAGGAAGAAATTAACATTTTTGACTCATTTATTTTTGATTAAACTTGCATATAGTCCTTTCAAGCAGTGAATAGCCAGTCACGATTTTATTTTATAATCTTCTCAAAAAAAAAATTTGTATAGTTTTTTTTTCAAATTTGTTTGTTAAAAACATCTTCATACATCAATTAATTCATAACAGAAAAGAACCAAGGACTTTATTCACAGTTTTGTCTTTGTTACTATATCTTGAAATGTGCCGTTAGGTATTACCATACTTGCTGCTTTAACAGATTGCCTTCACTTTGCCTGCAAACTATACAGTAATAGTACACCTATGAAGCTTTTGTTAGGATTCAGTGGCTGAGTGCTGGAGTAGTGGGTGTGTTTGTTCTCACCACTTTGTAGGTTGAGATTGGCAGTATCTGCCAGGTGTTCCTCATTAGCGCCGTTGCATAAAAGAGGAGCGGCTTCCTAACCCGATTCACACCGGGCGCAGAACGGACGTGGTCCGGTGTCCGTACGGCTGCTGCACTGACGAAAAAACATGGAGTCCAATCAGAGCATCCACATGCGGAGATCCATTAACTTTTCCCAGCCACTACAAAATTATAATTGCAGAAACGTTTATGAAACCAGTAAGTAATGCCATTAATGTCCTGCTCACTGTTTGGCACCTGATATTATTGACAGAATGGAGCCATCTCGTCTTTTTATATCCACATGGGTCCATTTAATGTAATCCAATAAAATATGTTGTCCACAACAAGTCTTATGTTCACAAATCAACATAATCTGCCACTGAAAAGCCTCAAAATGTCTTTCAGATTCAGTTTTTCTCCTAACTTCCATTAGCAGGCTTATTATTTTTAAAGTATTTTAAATAAAAAATTATCTATTTTTTAAATTGAACTGTAAAACTGCAGTTTAGTTTTTGTTTTAGAGATGGGCTGATTTAAAAAAAAAGTTATCCTTTTAAATTTTGAAGGAGTGCTGTAAGGCTTGTTTTTTATTGTACTGTTGGAAAAAGGGTAAGAACATACTGCAAAAATATTAGGTACAAAGGCAAATATATTAAGATATTATATGGCCATCTTGCCAAGTGTTATTATAACAGTATACACAATGAAACAAAGGAATGTGAGTGGGTGTTGATGGAAAAGCAGGTTTTTAATATATAGACCATGTTATCTTTCACTACCTGGTATCCATCCTGTGTAACAAACATGGGTTCGCATGACTATAAAATATATGCAGTTACGTTGTCTTTTCTGGTCCCATGTATGTTCCATGATCTGTTTGAGTGGGTACTGAAATTATTTAAACAATTGATTTATTTGAGCGCTCATTCAATGGAGCTCGAAGAACAGAATGTGGATATGTATTTTATTCAGCCCAAACGATTCATAATTTTTTTGTCGCTCAATACTGATCCAGGTCATTTAAAAATAGGTATTGGCAAATGCAGTCACAGTATGATATCTCTTAAATGTTAATACAATCATTGTCAGTAATATGCCTAAAAAACCTGTCAGCCTTGACGTGCAGTTAAAATAAACTACATTTTATTAGCAGCAGAGCTCACCTGGGACGTTCTAGACATTAGCGTTTCTCCTGTTATTCTTTTTCTCAACATTGTTAGATATTGTGCCCTGAATGGTATTAGAAATAGGTTGAAATGATTTACAGTAACAGTTTTCTGGAGCAATAATGTGGGCATGAATAGGTATTAGATGATAATGGCAGTATAAAATATTTCTCCCTGAATTTATGCATTTACTGGTCATACCTCAGAATGACTGATTGTTTTGCACTTTTCTCTCAAATGCAATAAAATTGTGTGTTTATTTTTTCATCATAAAAGGTGTTAGAGACTTTCTGTCTTCAAACTTAATAAATTATAACTTTGCTGAGTGTGTACATGCAGTGTAAATGGTGGAGATGGGAAAGTCTGTCTAAGATGGAGCAGATTTGCAAATAGCCACCAAGCTGAGGCATTCACCCCACGTTGGACCTGCCAGAGAAAATAAAGTTCACCAGATCACAGTTCACTCCTGCTCTGTATGTAATCAGTCAGTGGTGGGGCCTGTCTGTCAAGACCCTGACAGCTGCCTTTGCTGTTAAATGTGCAGAGATCAGTGGTCATCAGAGCCCCTCGTGTGACAGCCTCTAAACGAGGACTTTAAATTAGTTCCGAGGGTGGTGGAGCATTTAACATGGGGGCCGCTTTGCACAAACACATCGACACACACATGCTAGAAACTTCTATTTCCATCACAACCTTCAGTTCCTCTGCTTCGGCTGCTGCTGCTGTGCTGTGATTACATATCATTATTGGCTCTCTTCACCTGATTTTCCAGTTACCGTGTCTCAGTGCTTTACCATCCCCACTGTGCAGAAAAGGCACTGTGGTATGAGATGCATTAGTTTGTTAAGCATAAGAAAATGTGTTTATTTTATTATTTCTATCCAGCCAAATTATTCGTTTAAGTTTCAAAACTATTGATTTAATGACTTAGAAAACAAAACCCCATCATTTTCTTTCTTCATTCTACATATTTGGTATTGTAGCATACATAATGTGGTGTCCAGTGAACAAGAAAAACACAAATATTATTGTATATGTCAAACAGGTAAGTGGATTCTGATTTCTTACTAATAGAAAACAAAATCACCAAATCAAACAAAATGTACACAAATGCTTTTTAAGTAAATGTTGCTACAATTACCCAATAATTGTTGTACATAACTCCATATAGCCTTCTTTTTAAATATGGCTAAAATGTATTTAGTTTGTTTTCTGCTCTCAGACATAAGTAAGGATCAGGTTTCTGCTTTTCACAGAGGATGTGGTCCTGTTGGCTTCATCGTGATGCGATCCACAGCTTTTACTGGAGCGGTTCACAGAGCTGAGCCGAAAGGCAAAGCTCTTGCTTTACCTATCGATCTACGTTCCTACCCTCATTTGTGGTCACTAAATGGGTGGTTACCAAATGAACAAGATCATGGATACAAGCGGCTGAAATCGGGGTGGCTGGCTTCTCCCTTAGAGATAGGGCGAGAAGGTCAATCTTCCGGAAGGGGATCAGAGTAGAGCCGCTGCTCCTCCACATCGAGAGGAACCAGTTGAGGTGGCTCGGGTGTCTGGTCAGGATACTTCCTGGAAGCCTCCCTGGTGAGGTGTTGCGGGCACGTCCCACCGGGAGGAGACCCAGAGGAAGACCCAGGACTCACTGGAGGGACTAGCCTGGCCTGGGAACAAAACTGTTGATTTAATGAAGGTAATCCCTTCACTATCAACTAACAGAGAAGAACCAAAACTTCTACAGACTAACAATTCTGCTCACTAATAAGAGACAAAACATACAGGAAACCCACAATCGAAATACAAAAACTCACAAATTTACCCGTGAGCAAAACACAGCACAGAGAAGTCAGACCACTCGAGGGAGGCAGCTCTTCACATCAATGATTATGCATGCATATAATTATAAAGAAACTTTTTAACTCATCCACCCAGGTTGAGAATAAATTGAAATAGTCTTACTTTAAAGACGAAGCTTCGAGATGTGGAAGAAAAAGTCGGGAAGCGAGATGCTTGGCTCGTCAGCCACGCGGAGGAAGAAAACAAAAAGAGGGGAATTCAGTGGATCGGGGATTTCAGCGGATCAAAAAGGGATAGTTTGGGGGCCAGCCAAACTATTGGGAAAACTTGGTTGCAGGGAGCAAGGACAAAATTCAGAATAAGTGTTAGGAAAAAGGGCCTCTCCTTACAGTTCGAAGAACTGCCGACTCCCACCAGGGCGAGTTTTGAAGAGGGAGAGGGGATGGCAATTCTTGAGATTTAAACCCACCGGATTGGCACCTTTCGTCCCTCCCATCATTGCAGTCTCCATTCAAGCCGCAGAGAACTGCAGTGAGTTTGATGGATTGGCGCTTCTGACCAACCAGCATGACAGATTCTTCCAGCGCTCAGCTGGGGAGGGAGAAGTGCGCACGGCTCTGCCGTTGGCCCATTTGAAATGCTGGCGTCATATTTCTAGGCCATTTGATTAATATTTATGCCATGTATCAGACCCCAACAAAAATAAATAAATGAACTACAAATTAAACCCAATTTGATATAACTCTGAAAAACAGATGTATGCATCAACACACAGAAATATACATTCAGCTGTAACCAGAGGTTTATATCCAGCGTATAAAAAAATCTGAAGTTTAAGTGTAACAAACTTCTGTAGTTGTAGGTGTCTAGTTGTAACCTTTGGTTGTATGTCCATTACATTTGCTAAAATTACTTACTAACTGTCACAACAATGAGAGAATATGTCAGATATTTATTTATTATCTTCAAATGTTTATATACATTTCCTTAGTATCTGACAGCATTGCCTTCTCAATGTATGACAGCTTTCAAACCTTTTGGTTATCTTTCTACAGTTAAAACTAACTTTAGGTTTTAGTTGTATACCACATTGGGTGAGTATTGGTTGAACTAATTATATGTAAACTGATAAAACATTCACTCACCTGTAATGTTACCTGTGACACCCGAGATTCAATCCTTGTATCACAAAAACAAAACACTGCAAAGTCGAGCTCTGTGTCAGCGCTTGATTCGTTTGCAGAAAGTTACATGAAGAATGACGTTTGTAGCTTTTTTCATCAGACCCACGTGACTGCTTCAGGCATTGGTTCAATTATTTTAAGCATCCTGAAAAGGGTTGCTTGTGGTATTGAGATGCTTAGAGTATTTCCAGGGAATTTATTTAGTAGCAAAATACAAAAAAATAACAACTTTTGGCATTCTGTGATGTACGATTTTTTCAATTTAATTTTCTCTGAACAAGTTTTTATGGTCTAGTGAAGTACCTTTATAGTAAGTAGTAGAATACTGGGCTTCACCATGCATGGACAGGAGCTTTGTAGACAATTTGTTCACCTGTTCCCTTATTACTATAATTGAAATAAATTTTGGTTTTGAATTATTTTTACTGTCCTTGTAATTAATGAAAAATATCATTTGGGTAAACCAATTTTTTGATAATGTTTAAAGTTTGGCTTTGCATGTTGTATTTGCAAGTAATAGTAGACTTTTGTATAGTCAATTCTATCTAATGTGAAATTGTGTTGTCATTGTATAATGATAATTTTGTAAAAGCATGCATAAAGTGAGCTACATGTATTAGAAAGGAGGTAGGGCTAATTATATACGTCTGCCTACTGAATTACTAACATAATTCAATGCAGTGGAGGTCCTAAACTATTTGGTGCCCTAGGCAAGCTTGACTGATGGTGCGCTTGCCCGTTAAAATAGAAGTCATGTCGAAAGAATTGCACATTTATTTAAATAATAATATTGTAACAATATAACAATGTGTGCAAAATAATAAAGCTGTTCAATAATAAAAATACAAAAAAATAAACTTAACTTGAACAGTAGTGCAACATCTGAGAACAAAAAGTGCACACTAAAGAATCCAAACAAAAAATAAGTTAACAAAAAAAAACATTGTGTACAAAATTATATACTGTAAGATGGGATTCACATAAATACAAGATATACACAAAATATTTATGTAAGCGATATTTATGTCAAAGTATTGTTCTAGATAGAGATTGTAAAAACTGTTGAAGAAAATCAATAATTATAAAAAGAAATTCTCGCCGCATACTGAGCGCCCCTCATTAGTTAGCGCCCTAGGCAAGTGCCTATGTCACCTGTAGGAAGGACCACCACTGATTTAATGGAATTGTGAAAAGTATAATTTGAATATGTTCATAATGTGAATATAAGTGGAATACAATTCATTAACCACATACTCATCCTGTAAAAAGCCATACTTAAAAGAAAACTGTTTTATGTTGTGTAGGTGCAGTATGTAATTTATAAACAACTGGCTTGCAATGCCACGTGTCATAAATATTGAGATTCCTTTATATCCCCCATGATAAAGTTCACTCAGGTATCCACACAAATAAAACTGATTTTAATTATATTTAATTTCATATGTTAAATGTCACACATTCTTATTATATGGTCTTGGGAGGCTTTTTAAATGATTTATTTACCCAACGCCAGGCACCAAGTCACAATGTGCTTGTGTCATCAAACTGCAAAGCATCGAAGCTAATTCCAACAAATGCAACAGCAGCACTGTTTCTGCATCAATGATCTGAGGGTAATAGCTTGCCATAACCTGTTGACAATAACTAACTGTAGAACTGTGAACTTAGTTTAAAAAATTTGAATTATGAACTATAAGTGAAACTAATTATTTTTTCTCAAGGAAATTTCAATCGAACGCAACTAGACTTGGTAATTTGTCTTGGAAGACGTTTCACCTCTTATCCAAGAGGCTTCATCAGTTCATGCTCGCCGCTGACCAGGCTGATAATTTTTCTGTACGCAAAAAGTATATGAGGTAGGTTAATACTTAATACTAATATGTATAACCTCTAAATAGCCGGTACATTCAGTACAGTTGTAGCCTGTATATGCATATGGTATATTGTTAACGTACCTTCATACTGAGTACATTTGTAACATATTTAAATTTCATTTTGTTGCTTTGTATTTGTGACATGTGCAAGTACAATACATTTTAATTCTATTCTAATTCCATTACATTTTTATAGGGATCACATTAAAAAATATGAAATGCAGGTAGTCTCTACAAGAGATACAACGTTTCTGGTGTCTGAGATGAGTTGTTTGAATAAGAAGATGGTAGTATGCAAAATGTGAAACAATACAGTTATTTTTCATCACCACTGCACAGTATCATCTCAATGCAAAATATGTTGCTGTGAGCATTGGACACTGAAGCTAATGTCAACTTTGACAGTTCTGGGTGAGGCAACCAGTGTAGCAAGCCCACAGTTGATAAGATAAAGGTTCAGAGCAAAAATGACTATACTCAAATCTAGTTTGAATGAGTCTACATATTTTTATCTTCTTTGAAATTAATTCAAAATAAATTGAAGAAACATTAATTATTGTGTCAAATTTTTCTTTTTGAAAGAAATTGATCTGTTTAGATTGATTAATTTCATCTCAATCATACATTTTTCTACGTCAAATCACTTTTTATTTTCATTTCTCTGTCAGTTTGAGTTTTTGTGACAAGTTTGTGAGATTAGTTTTGCCATTTAGTTGTTGCTGTCCGACTTCAGAAACTGAGAGGGGATGTTGACATTGACTGTTTTTTAAAAAAAATATATTTTTTTTATTTTCTGATAAGAAAAACTGACCTTGGAGAAATTGCTAAACATAAAAATATATATATATCTGTCTGTTGACAAATACAATGTGAAATGAGAACAGAAAGAAACAACTGTTTTCTTCTCTCCAAAAAGAACAACTCCTTTGACACACCATCCAGACAATCTTAAAAATAAATCCCCCCTCTTCATGAATCATGTTCAAATTTCTTTTAAATCTACCCCCATGTGATCTGCATAATCTTGGATTACATCGCATTGAAACACAAAAAGAGGTAATCAATCTTCTTTAAAAGTTTTAATCCTTTATGAAATAGACTGGATTATTTCCCTGGGTTAGGCTTTATGACCAGGGTTTAATTCCTCTGAGTTTAAGCGCCAGCCGTGTGCAGCACCCCTCCTCTCTATTTCTCCCTCTCACTCTCCACCAGGGGATCCTTGATTTATAGATATCATTTGACCTGTTAAGGCAACAGTCTGCCAAAAGCCCAAGATTAAGTGCCAATGTCTGAGCTGACAGCGGTTCCTGCTGCTAATTTTACATGATCTATGGGGCTAATACCTGTTCTTCATTCACCCCTTTATGTTTTGTAGGGGGTCAGTGAGAAACTGCCTATACTTCAAGCCATCAAACTGATTTTAGAACACTGTGGCACCAGCAAAAAAACCCAAAACAAAACCAACAAACAAAAAAAATAAAAACAAACAAAACACCCTAAGAACTTAAGTCCCTAAAACGACTTTGCAAGGACAATAAAACAGATGTTAACATCCACAGCTCTGATTGTGAAATGATTTGTGAATGAATGCTGTGTGTAAACAAAACCTATGGGAATCTGAAAAAAAAAAAAACGAAAAAAAAAATAGTACTGGGATATTTCAACTGCATTTTTTTGTTGTAATTTTTTTTCCCACTGTATAATTAAAAATTGGATGTGATGTCTAGGACCTAATTAGAGGAGCCAGTCGTGCAAGAAATTAGAAGGGTTTGGATTTATTACTGATCTGTTTAAAATGTTTGATAAAGTACCAAACAATTTAATCAAACAAAAAGAACCCTAGTATATTTTTTGGCAAAATAAATGTTTCATTTGGAAATCATGGTGAGATAAAATTATGGTAAAGAAGAATTCTGGGAACTGTAGATGTTCCACAGCTGTGGCTAGATGCATAGACCCTGAATACAAAAACTTAGAGGTGTCATTATTGTTAATTTTACCAGAATGTTTTACATTCTCTACACAATTAGCTACTAGCTATAGGCTACCCTTTCGTCGTACCCCCTTTTTTGATAATAAAACTGCCTAACATAGATTTAACAATGTGTTGAACTATAGTTTTATTTATGTCTACAGTTTACCAGCTAAACATTTTGAACTAAGTTTTCAAATATTTCTAGCTCATTTCCCACATTTTGTTGGTTATGTGAAGGTCATGATAATGTTAATCTATCTATCTATGCATCGTGGCTGTATCCCTAAACAATGGTCGAAGTGGGATACAAAAAGAAGATTTAATTGGTATCATAGTTTTAAGTGAAGATGCAAGCATCATTATTGGGTCCCCACAAAAACAACAACTGTGAGCAACTGCTTAGCTGAATCTTTGCTGCCGTTGTGCACACACGGACACAGACACACATTCAGGAGTACCAGCTTGCCTTGACAGTAATATTGCACATTTTTTCTTTAATAAATTAATATGTAAACAACTTTAATAACAAAGCCAAAAAAAGCCCACAAGGTGAAACTTAGACAGAGCAAGCGTTTGAATTAGCTTGGCCAGTTTTAGGTCCATGTGAAATTTCAGCATTCATTCAGCATTCATTTCTGCGTTTCAATTTGACTTACATGAAATAAGCAAATGATAATGTTATAAAACAGCAGACAATTGTATGAAAGTAACTGATACATGTCCAATAGCATTTGCAAGTTGTGCCTTTTTGGTTGTACAAATCACTTTGATAAAAAGAACAGAACGGGAAACTTAAAATTCCATCGACTCGCCTCCTTGCAAGACAAATAAAATATGTTTTTGGATTGCAAGCTATTAGAAGAAGCAATTGAAACAATGATTAAACACGCAACAGTCTGCAGAAATAACTTCATAACATGTGGACTAATCCTAACAAACAAGCTAACAAACAATTTGCAATGGGAGCCCGGAGCTATGTAGCTAGTGTTGGTTTTGCATGTATCTTCTGTATTGATGAAAAAATAATCCCTCTCTAGTTTTTTGTTGTCAGTCCCGATACCGATGTCTGGATTTTGTGTATCTGTCAATACCCGATACTGATCCAATACTATTGTTGAATAAATAAACTGTATAACTTCCACCATATACCTTTATATCTATCTTCTATCTACCTTTCACCATATACCTAATCTAAAAAGTATATCTAAAAAAAAAATCCAACTAAACAAAACTACCTTACAAATGGTAAAAATCTAATTAAATCTAAAATAGAATTGAAAATCTTAAGTCAAAACTAAAGAAAAACTAATACTAATGAAATGTTAAAACTATTACAAACCTGATAAAGACACCTGATGAAGTGGCTGGAGCGGTAAGAAAATGCTAGCTACATGCTAATGTGTTATCCATTTATGAAGCTTCTTATGTAAACTTATAACAGCTTTGTGAGGTTAATTTCTTGATGTGTTGCATCTTAGAATTATTCTTAATTTTGAAGAAAAGGATTTGGGTTGTGTTATTAAATTATCACAGAAGTGCTAATGTCACCTCCTCACTGGTTTTCTTACTTCCTGCCCGACTGTTGTTTTGCTAATTATGTGCACAGTTAACTCCAATAGGTTCAGTGAACTCAGAATTTGAATTGAACCGATCATTGTCACACACAAACACTCAAAGTAATAATAAAGAACAAAATGAAAATATAGCAAATACTGCAGTCACTAAAGTTGCAGTTGCAGCTGTCATGTTCCCACTACATTCAGGCGCAACACAACAGGGCCAAGCTGTAAACAACACCCTCTGGCACTGGACTCGGCTCCAATAGTATGGGCTAAGTCTACACTCTGCTATTGGTAAGAAGCTGGTATCTTTAGCTGCTGAAATTAGCTTTATTGACCCAGTGTTTGCGCAAAAAAAAAAAAAAAAAAAAGATCTGAGACATTAATATAATTAATTTACATAAAATGTTAAAAGTTTAAACGGCATCACAAGTTTAATTTAATGTGGTCCTTCAATTTAAATTACTGAAATATTTTTTTAAAGTATAGCTATAACATGGCTTATTTATTACTTGTTGCCCAAGCTGCTTTGCTACAGTCAGACCAGGGCTCAAAGGTACTTCATGAAATAGGCAGCACTCACGGTAGGGAGGCAAGATTATAGACGAACCGAATGTCTGACGGTGCATTCATACTCCCCCAAACATCAGCTTCAAGAGCGGAAACATTACATGTAAGGTCTATGGTTGAAGATGTCAGAGGGGCGTTTGAGTCTCTGTGGCGCTTTGTGTGCGTTGGCTGCATCAATTTTTCAAGCTTTTCCCGCGTTTCAAGCGGCAAAGCAGCAAATTCAAGCAACACAGAAGTTCAGCTAGCTGAACTGTTGAGGCTCTTAACGTTCTTGACGCAGGGCGACAACTAATCAGTGTCTTACTGTAGTGACGTCACCAAAGTCAACGTTGTCTAGCCAATCACGATCTGCTAGTGTTTAAAACATCTGCCAGAGGAATCCCTACCCATGCGCTTTGCAAGCTTCAGCATAAAAGTGTATATGCGCCAAACAAGTTGCTTAGTGAGCGTTGTTTGACGCTGAAAAAGTGTGCGGTGTAAACGCATCAATACTTCTGGGTCGAAGAATAACTCCAGGATAGAAGTTATATTTCAGGACAAATTTATATGCTAGAACGCCAATGGTGACATTTTATCATATATGTGCCTATCCTAGATGTTGAAAGCTGTCAACACCATAATTTAGGAACTTTAAACATTGCTTAAATAGTTCAAACCTAATTTCTGCATTCTTGAAAAAATCCTATTACAGGTCCCATAAAATTCTAGAATTGCGCTGCTCTGGGTGGCTGCATGTTGAATGTTCGCTACATATTGAGTTTTGTTTCTTTGGACATTGCTTGCCCCTTTTTCTTAAAGGCACAGTGTGTAATTTTCGACCAGTAGGGGGCAGTGCATACCTTAATTATCACAAGCGGTATCTGTGTCTTCGAGTGAGAAACTCAAAATTGGAGGTCCAACTAGTGCTGTTTTCAAACGCTCAATTCCCTGGGAATTATCAATCATCTGTCAGCAACATGACGAGCACATCAGTCTGTCTTTCATCGCTTGGAAATAGCGAAGAGGTAAAAATGTATTTATGGCCAAACTTTTTTGCATTTTGAGGGGAAATCAATGTTTTAATAGCGGGCGTTTTCCGTGCGCTTTGTCCGTCCGGGCTCTTGTAGAAGTCATCTAATATGGCTTTCCCCTGAAAAGAGGATCCGTGCCTATGTATTTTAAAACAGACTTTTAAAGTCATATTTTACAATATACAATATTTTGCAATTAATGTGCTTTATGTAATTACTATTATATAATATTGTAATGGCTATTTTCAAAGATGTTCTGCAAAAACTACACACTGTCACTTTAAGGAAGAATTGCGTATTTTGTGAGTTTTCGGCCTGGGAAGTTGAAGGGATTTTAGCTGTTGATTTTTTACTTTTTGATAACTCCTTATAATGCGTAACCATGGCACAAAGGTGGTTTACAGCCGGTAGCAGCTGATTAACATTGCAAAACAACAGATGATCAGTTAACAACAGATGATGTCACCCAGGATATGTTACTGTGAATTGTTATCTCCGCATGCCCGATATTGAACTCTTGGCAGTAAGTTTAAGTCCATATTATTTACCAACATAATTCAACAGTGTTATTTTGGTAGTTGTTTACATTCCACCTTCAGCCGTTGCTGACCATGCATGTGATATCATCAGTTCCCTTGTCGCTATAAGCTACAGACCCATCACCCCAATGCATTTGTGGCTATATCTGGTGATTTTAATCATGCCTAACTCTCTTCTACACTTCCAACATTTCAACAGATTTTCAGCTAGTCCACAAGAGAACACAAGACCTTGGATTTTTTTTTGCAAATCTAAAGGATGCTTATATGTTCAAACGAAGGCCGTCTCTGGGACAATCAGATCACAACCTTGTCTTTCTTGTTGGGTTCTTTTGACTGTGTGCTGGTGAGTGGGTATTTTCCTGCTCCTTCTTGGCAGATAGGTGCGGTCGGTTTCACCTAATCAACCACCAGCTTAATAGGAAAGCGGCTCCTACAAGCTGAAGCCAGATGGTTGTCGCTACCATCTTGGTATATGGCCAAATATTCTCCAAGTATCTTCAGAGCAACTTGTTATCTTTCTAGCTGTTTCTGCCATTTACCTTTTCTGTGTTCTCCAGCTTTCTTCAGAAGGAACCTCAACGCTTCTCAGGATCTTCCCGACCTGTTTCCCTCCTTGCTCTTGTCAGCCTCTGCACCGCTCTCCTCTGGTAAACCCATCCAGTCTCACCTGCTCCTCTGCTGCTATCTTGCCATTCATCTGTCTGCCCTCCAACCCACAATCCACTGACCGTTCAAGAACAACAATTCACTCAGTAAGTCTGGACTCACACTGGTTATCTTCTTGAACTCATCCTCACCTGTTAACTCACTTTCCAGCTGGAACTCCTTCAACTCCTCCACTGCCAGTAACTCCGGAAAAACTGGAAATCCTCTGACAACCATCTGCAAATATCACAGGAGTAGTTCAGGATTCACTCACTCCCAGCCAAACTCAGTCACCTGAGCCCGACTTACCTTTTTCCAGTCCATCTCCTTCACAGCAACAGTAAGATGCAAAACCAATTCATCATCTCTGCTTTAAAGTTATCCAATATTAATCTCTTCATTTACCTCTTCCAGTTGGTCACCTACCATCGCGCCACTCTTCCTGGTGTTTCCAGAGACTACCTACTTTCATTCCTGTTCACAAATAAACATTTTTATCTACAACTTAAATCTGTCTCTGTGTCTAGTGTGGAGTTGAATCTTGGGTCCCCAGAAAACCAATTATGTCATTTCTCTGCTCAGAATATACACCACTTGTTCAGAGGCAACCTTTCGACAAAGAGAATTATTAGAAAATGGTCACATGAAGCTGAGGGAGCCCTGCAAGGTTGTTTTGAGTCCACAAACTGGACGACTCTTTGCCGGCCACATACAGAGGACATCAATGCCATGACTGAGTGTGTGACAACATAAACTTCTGTGTGGACATCATCCCCTCCAGAACAGTGAGATGCTTCCCTAAAAACAAATCCTGGATCACTAGTGAACTGAAGGAATTGCTGAAGAAAAAGAGCCTTCAAGGAGGGCGTTATTAAGGAGTATACAGAAGCAACTTAAAGTCAAGATCAGAGACAGTAAGGAGGCTTACAGGAAGAAACTGGAGAGTAAACTACAGAGGAACAATGTCAGAGATCTCTGGTCTGGAATGAAAAAGCTCACAGGCTTTATGCATAGGAAGAAATGGATAGATAGACGTCTGCATAGAGCCAATGAACTGAACACATTATTCAATAGGTGCAGTTCAGGAACAAGCTCAGCATCCTCCTCTCCTGTCCCCAGCCAAAGATACATCCCACTCTCCACTGACCTACACCTGTCTTGTCACACCTCAGATGTTTTATCTTCCAGCTCTGTCATGAACTATTCTACTTCCACAACTTTGTCTTCGACTATGTCAGGAGATGGTGCTACCCCCTTTATCTCACTCTCCCACCTGTCTGTCTCTAAAAGTCCGGTGAAGAGGCAGTTGCAGAAACTGAACCGGAACAAGACTCCAGGTCCAGATGGTGTCAGCCCCAGAGTCCCTAAGGCCTGTGAAGAGCAGCTCTGTAGGATTCTGCAGCACAAAGTCAACCATAGCCTCACCCAGGAGAAGGTTCCAGTGTTGTGGAAGACATCCTGCCTTGTTCCAGTACCAAAGAAAAATCACACATCAGTCATCAATAACTATAGACCTGTCGCCCTGGCATCCCACATCATGAAGGTCCTGGAGACTCTCCTGTTGCCCCACCTGACTAATCAAACTAGAACCTATCAGGACCCTATGCAGTTTGCTTATAGCCATGGTGTTGGTGTTGAAGATGCAATCATCAACCTGCTCCAACCAACACACTGTAATCTGTACAAAGCAGGCAGCACTGTGGGAATCATGTTATTTCATTTATCCAGTGTATTTAACACAATTCAGTCTAATTTGCTTTGTCAGAAACTCCCGAAGACACAGGTGGAAGCCTCGACAATCTGCTGGATCAATGACTACCTGACAAACAGACCACAGTTTTTGTGATTGAAGTATTGTGTGGCAAACCAGCTGGTCAGCAGCACAGGAGCACCACAAGGGACTGTACTCTCAGCATTCTTTTTCAGTCTGTACACCTCAGACTTCCAGTATAAGATGGAGACCTGTCATCTGTAGAAATATTCAGACGGCTCTTCAATTGTCAGGTGTATCAGAGATGGAGAAGAAGCTTTGTGGCATGGTGTGAAAACAATCATCTTACCTTGAATGTGAACATAACGAAGAAGATGATTGTAGATTTCAGAAGAAACAGGGATAAGTCAAAGTCTGTCTCCATCATGTGAGAAGTAATGGAGGTGGTTGAGGAGTACACATTCCTCAGAGTTCACCTGGACAACAGACTGGACTGAAGAAGCAACAGTGAAGCTGTCTACAAAAATGGACAGAGCAGACTGTACTTTTTGAGGAAGCTGAGGTCCTTCAAGGTTTGCAGCAAGATGTGGCAAATCTTCTACAAGTCTGTTGTGGAGAGTGTTATCTCTCCATCCATCTGTTGGGGTAGCAGCATCAGAGCCAGGGACTCAACAACCTGATGAGGCAGGCTAGTTCTGTTCTGGGGACGACTTTGGAACAACTGGAGATAATGATGCAAAGACGGAAAACACTGTAACACACTGTAATCTGTACAAAGCAGGCAGCACTGCGGGAATCATGTTATTTCATTTATCCAGTGTATTTAACACAATTCAGTCTCATTTGCTTTGTCAGAAACTCCCTAAGACACAGGTGGAAGCCTCGACAATCTGCTGGATAAATGACTACCTGACAAACAGACCACAGTTTGTGTGATTGAAGTATTGTGTGGCAAACCAGCTGGTCAGCAGCACAGGAGCACCACAAGGCACTGTACTCTCAGCATTCTTTTTCAGTCTGTACACCTCAGACTTCCAGTATAAGGTGGAGACCTGTCATCTGTAGAAATATTCAGACGGCTCCACAATTGTCAGGTGTATCAGAGATGGAGAAGAAGCTTTGTGGCATGGTGTGGAAACAATCATCTTACCTTGAATGTGAACATAACGAAGAAGATGATTGTAGATTTCAGAAGAAACAGGGATAAGTCAAAGTCTGTCTCCATCATGTGAGAACTAATGGAGGTGGTTGAGGAGTACAAATACCTCAGAGTTCACCTGGACAACAGACTGGACTGAAGAAGCAACAGTGAAGCTGTCTACAAAAATGGACAGAGCAGACTGTACTTTTTGAGGAAGCTGAGGTCCTTCAAGGTTTGCAGCAAGATGTGGCAAATCTTCTACAAGTCTGTTGTG
The DNA here is from genome assembly GCA_028564705.1 of Apricaphanius iberus. Taxonomy (NCBI): domain Eukaryota; kingdom Metazoa; phylum Chordata; class Actinopteri; order Cyprinodontiformes; family Aphaniidae; genus Apricaphanius; species Apricaphanius iberus. The sequence continues at coordinate 2,167,852 of JAPXFQ010000557.1, forward strand.
GAGAGTGTTATCTCTCCATCCATCTGTTGGGGTAGCAGCATCAGAGCCAAGGACTCAACAACCTGATGAAGAAGGCTAGTTCTGTTCTTGGGACGACTTTGGAACAACTGGAGATAATGATGCAAAGACGGAATCTTGATGAAATAAAATAAAAATATGGACAACCCTGATTATCCTCTTCATGAGACTATCCTACAGCAACAGAGTATCTTCAGTCAGAGACTTCTTCAGTTTCGCTGCAACACAGACCATTACAGGAAAGTATTTCTTCCCACAGCCATCATGGTCTACAACAACTCCTTTAAAAAAATAATTAGTTTTGGGCTACAACAATACTTAATTTCCCTCAGGGATCAATAAAGTATTTTTGAATTTGAATTTAATTTGAACTGAAACATATCAAGTCTTTCCAGCGAAGCAAGTTTGATGTACTTCTGTTTTGAGGTTCAAGAAAACATTGAGCCTTCCATAAATCAACACAGTAATATTCTTTTTTTATCAGGGGACAAAATCTGTATAAATCCCTGGTTTAAAATCTCCCCTGATAAACTGCACAGTTTTGTGTCCAAACAATATTTCATTTTTTTTTAAAGAAAGACTTCCCATCTGTTGAAAAATCGGTTTTCAAAACAGGGTATATTTCTTAACACCATCATTAACGATTAGGGATGAAAAGGATTAATGTGACAGAAAATAAAAGGCTTTAAAAGGCTGGAAAACAAACCAATTAAACATAATAAAGAAAAAACGAAAATCTCAAACTTCAATATTACTGTTTGTGAGTAAGCTTTTAACCACAACATACCAGCTGATATAAAGAGAATTTCCATATTTTTTATATTTACTCAATGTTTACTGTTTTAGGTCTTTGCTGATTATTTGAGAAATACTGTGTTTAACTTAAATCTGATTTTGCCATTTTTATTTAAAATGATTTCGCAATACTTCTGTAATTTTATCCCAAATGTACATATAGTATTCTTAATTCTGTTTATTATATTTTCCTAGTTTGAATCTAATGCATCTTTATTACCTAATGTTGTCATTTTGGTGCTGTTACAACATAATTTCTCCTCTTCTTAAAATGTTTTTTTTGGCCCTTTTGTCTCGGCAGGGGGGAGAGGTTCCCCAAGCAGGAGATGAACAGTACGAGGCCCAACGGCATTGCTGCATTCGTCTGATAGATTGGAGATATTTGTAGTTTTTTTGTGTGCTTCTAGAAATGTACTGTTAGATAATTTTTGAATATTTATTTAATAATAATGGAATGGATTTATATAACACTCTTTAAAACACTTAAAGCGCTTAACAATTCCACTATTCGTTCACTCTCACATTCAAATTCAATTACATTTTACAAATCATGAAGCCCTAATTTTGATACAGTCTTGCCAGCATTGGATGTTCATTGCTTCCACAATGTGTTATGTGTTCAGGTGCCTCTGGTCTGGATCTGGTCCTACTAATGACAAATACAAATTTTGCTTGCAGTGTCTCTGGCCTCTTGTTCAACTGTAGAACATCAAAAACATCACTATCTTTGTTCTGCTAGCTATAAATTATGTGCAATAACTGTTACATACAACATAAGGAGTATTTCTGTCATATCTCAATGTCGATTACAGTTCTTCCATTTGATTTAAAAGGCTTACTAAAATAGGAGAAAATGTAATAATCTCTCTTTGAATTGAGAAAATATAATTTAGATAAGTGTTAAGGTAAGTCATTTATAGTGGTACTAGTTTGAAATGTGATATATTTCAACATTAAATGATAACATTGCAATCAGTAGTGATTCTTTTTTTTTCCCTTTTACATAGTAAATATGTTGTGTTTTTATAAATATTGGGGTGTGTATCATGATAAGTAACATATACAGCACATATGTTTAACTTTGTTTTACAGTTGTGCGTGCTCAGACAGTGGTATGGATGAGTAACTTATATTTAAATCTTCTCTGTGGTTTGGCTTAGTCCCATTATATGATGTTGACCAAGTTTGGTCATGGAAAGCCTAAATATTTTCTGACATTGTATCTGGTAAAAGGATTGACCCCCACTGCTATAATTCCAATCAGTTTCTTTATTTAGATGTATTTTAATAACTAATAAATAATCATAAAGTGCATCTGTTTAAACATATTTGATTTATATTGTGTATACTTTAAATCGTATACTTTACTGGAGATAATGAACATTTTTAGGAAGTTTGATACTGTGTTGACCTTTAGCCTATGTTAGCATTACCACTCATAGACTGGACCCATCCTGTCTCCCTCTGTCTCACCAGCACCGGCGACGCCGCCTTCGGGCAGCTCAAATTGATACGGCTCGGAGCCACTGGGCTCCATATAGCCAGTCTACCAACAGTGACAGCAGAGGAGAAAAATCATCCACCTCAGACTAAGTTAGCCCTCACTGTCCTTCTGACCACACCCTCATGTTATCCCCTCCACTCATCCTCCACACCTGGTCATGCACCTCTGTGCCCCCTGGCCCTGCCCACTTTGGTAGAATTGATCAAATGTTGTCTGGGGGTGGGTTTATGCTTTTTCATGGGGTTTGGTTACTCTTTAAGTACAGTTTTAGTAATTATTCTACAAAAACGTTTTTTAATTGAGACACAAGAGCTTTTGTGCGAGGTTGAGCAATATCAGCTAGAACTAATTGTACTCATCTCTTTCCAAAGCTCGTGCTATGGAACCTAACTCCTTAAGAGTAGCAGGACTCTCTCCTACTACCTAGCTGGATGCTTTGATTTAGGAGTTCTCTCTGGTGAGTGAGAGAGTTGCCACTTTGTGACTTAAGTTTGTCAGAGGAAATGTTCTGATTGGCACCTGTGCCTATGCTCCAAACAGTATTTCAGATTACCTGGACAGTGTCTTAGAAGGGTTGCCATCTGGGGATTCTGAGGTGCTCCTGGGGGATTTTTATAGGGGAACAAAGGAGTTACCTGGAGGAGTCTTTTGTTGGTGGACTTTTGTGTGAGGAACAAACAAAACAATTCACTCCTCCATGAGAATTTCTCTCAAGTCCTGAGGGAGTGGAGACAGGGAATCTAAGTGGATCAGGTTCATGACGTGAATTGTGGATGTGTTTAAAAACTGTGACCTAAGGTATTCAGTGGCTGTTACAATGGTAACTAGACAATCCGCTGGTAGATGTCAGGATGTGTGCGTGGAGGTATGGACCCAAACGCAGAAGCAAGGTGCAGAGCTGTTTATTGAAGGTGCAGAGTGATGGTGGTCTGGATGGCATGAACGAAGGTGTAGGACGACAGAGACGTTAGGCGCACACACACGGTGGACATCTGGTTTGGTTTGGTTAGCCTCAAGGAAGTTCTGAAAAACCATTTGACTATCCCAAGATGGGAATGCTCAGGTATTGAGACTGTGGACCTGGATTGTGGACATTGTCACATGGTGGAAGAAGAAATGTAAAGATCTCATCAATCCAATCACTGTATCCTCCACATATAAGAAAGAGCCTGAAGACTCCTGAGAATATGATTCCATCACTGTGTCAGAGGTCTGCCAAAAGTTCCCTGCTGGTAGTGTTACCGGTAAGAATAAGATTTGGACCTGAGATGCTATAGGTTCTGGACATTGTTGAAATACCTCTAGAATATCACATGGCCATGGATGACCAGGACAACACTGTTGGGGAGATAGACTAGTTAGGTGGTTCCTATGAGGAAAGGGGACCAGGTATCAAGGGATTACACTAATCGGTCAACCTCAGAGAGGTTACTCTGGGGTGTTGCAGAGGAGGCTCCAACTGAAGAATTGCACAAATTTAACTAATCTCCAACAAATGAAGAGATTGAAGATTACTCTGTACTGTTGCCGTCATTCCCTTTGTGTTATGGGTGTTTGACATGTACATAAATTAATTTTCCAAAAGATCTGACCCATTTTAGTTTATGCACCTTTCACTGCTGCATAAATATACAGCAATATACAAGCCCCTTCAAATTAATGAACAATTTAGTTTGATTAAGCACCAGTCTTGCAAAAGTAATTTGTCACTACCTTTTTATAATACCTTGACTGTCCCAAAAGACCCAATGCATCTGAAAAAGATTAAAGAAAGTAACACAGTGCAGTATGTGTAACAGAATTTTACAAGGCAATGAGCAGAGAGATAAATAGGAATGACATTATTTATTCTGTTGACATCCCATGATAATACCACCTTAGACAAACACTGGTGCCTAATGTTAATGACTTCCTGTAAATCCATTAAAATCCTTTCATAACAACTGGGCTCTTTTATGAAAATCCAGAAGGACTATCTCTGAGGAACATATTGGAGAAAAGCTGACACACTGTGGGACCACAGGGAGTGACTGTGAGGTGTTTAAGTAGCTCTGAATTATGCTGCCATATCCAATTTATAAAGATGGCTACACAGAAGTCGATCCATCTCTGCCAAAATAATTCCCTTCAGCCTTCACAGAGATACACATTTTCTTTAGACCACTCCATGTATAAAGATAACCAGAGACAATGTCAAACACATGTTATAGTAGCTCAGAGTGTGGATGTGTAGGAACTGTAGCACTGTTTGTCCAAACAGTGTAAAGATTTAGAGCTTTCATTTATTCTCACATTACTTAGTAAAAAGCTGCAGAATCTGATTATGTTGATT